>CM034544.1:21109684-21203046 GCA_020002185.1 Paraescarpia echinospica
GTGTGTGTGTGTGTGTGTGTGTGTGTGTGTGTGTGTGTGTGTGTGTGTGTGTGTGTGTGTGTGAGAGTGAGTGAGAGTGTTTGTTTGTGTATGTGTGTAGTTGTGCGTGTGCGTGTGTGTGTGCGTGTGTGTTTGTGTGTGCCAAGGTTGCCTAGTGAGGAGAATTGCACGCATATGATAACCTTACGAGGATGTTTTTATCTAGGAGGAGATCTTCCTAAGGAAAAGTACATGAAAACACTGGGAATGCACCGCTGAGGAGTGTGCAGTGAATAACTCAATCTCCTCTCAGGGTTGGTCATGCGTCATGCACAGTCACTGTTTGTACACTCTGTGTGTATTGTAGCGATCCGTACTGTGCTGCCGCCTGGCAATACACACAATATTGACGCATACGTCGCGCTTACATTTATCCGGGCGTTAAATGTTATCCGGGTGATGTTTATGTGCATATGTAAGGCATAATATTTCGCACCAATAGATCACGTAGTGATAAATAATATCCAGTAGTGAAATATGTTTTTGTTGTTGTTGTAATTCGAGCGTTATAGTAAGAGTACATAATTATAATTTGCTGTTTCAGATTTGTGACCAAGTATAAGAGTAGGTCACGTGACTTATGCGTGGAGAGGAAACTGTTTTACGACAGAAATTGTTTATATCTGTGGGAATCAAACATTTTATAATGTATGTATATATACAGACATATATGTAAATATATATATATATATACATACATATAGACATACATAACGCACGGATAAATGAAAGCGCGACAGTCGTAGCTGATGCTAAATGCATTCCCTTAGATACGCGCACGCGCAGAAACGTACCCGGATATTATTTAACGCCCGGATAAATGTAAGCGCGACAACGTAACGCGTCTGGTTAGTCACGTGATTATGACATCGCGCGAAAAATGCCGTTGGACGCAGAAGGTTAGTCAAATTGCTATTTAGATCGATTAATCATTAAAAGCACAAATATATTTGCCAATCGTTGTTGTATTGTATATATGAGAAATGTTAAACACTGTTTACATTAACGAAGTTTCTGTAAGTACTATGGATAAAACGTTTACGTAAATGCTAATCTCGAATCATTGACACGTGACTCTGACAACGACGTCAAACTCAGACCTTATTTGCCTTTCCTTTCTCAAGTTTCTGCTGGCATGAGAGATAGGGCTCCCAGTTTAGTGGCGGTTTCTTGTTATGCGAGCTACCTGTTTGTTTATGAAAATACTGTTGTTGTAATAATGCCAATAGGTCCATTAGCGCTGGAAACATGTTTTTTGGCAGTGTTTTCGATCGCGTATTTTGTTTAGATGGGAATTTCTGCTTGCCGCCATTTTTATCTCGTTTGACTGGCCCTTCGTATCTCATTGATTCGCGGAATTATGATGATGGGATCTTCCACTTTGAAATGTCGGAGACGCTCGAGCATTTGATGTTGTTTTAAAGTATTTTGATAGTCAATTACTGTTTACTGCATATAATAAAGAATACAGAAATAGGTCTGTGTGTGTGATAACTTCTAGTATTAATCGACGTACTAACTGTTTGCACAAACGTGCACAAGTGACAAAGTCAGTTTGGGTACACCCTGAAAAACCGAACGCCATCTTGTTTTTTACAGTTAAAAAACCAATGATATTCACTGTGCAATGTGGGATTGAAATCTAGTAGTTTGGTCAAATTTTAATGAGAATTACAATATCATTATTAGTGTGGCTTAGTTTAATGATTGCCTGGAATGTAAGACAGTATAAAAGTAATGAAGTGTAAGACATTGATAATAGTTTTAAAATGCATTTCACTTCACGCACACGCACATGCACACTGATCGTTAAATTAATCCTAAGCTACAGATTATCTGTCATGATAATCGATAATCTACACATTTGGTACAATTTGGCAAAACATCCAACCGACCACTTTACAACAATGCATGACTTTTTGTTCACTGTGCAAATAACTAAAATAAAATCTTACATATCACAGAGGACATTATCTCCATGTCACACACGGCGTAAACTTTCGCCGGAAGCGTCATTGTTGACAATTTTCTGTTTACAAGATCGCAGAGGGCGGCAACAATTTAAACCATCATTTCTTTGTACTTGTATGGTGATCAGTGGTGCGTATTGTAAGTTAGATACAGCTTAAAATGTGTTCAAAATTTACTAGCAAATGCGACAACGACTTTGACCTTCGACTTCGTGTAGCTGCAGTATATTTCACTGCACATCCCATGTAAGTGGGTTCCGACGCCAGTGACAGAGTCATGTAAAGAAATAGTTGTTTCCAGCATTCGACAACGTTCCTGGCACTGAGAGTCATCACTGCCAGTGTGCTTGTCGTCCTCATTGGTTCTTTTACGTCCCAAATTGAGAGGGGACCGGCGTTAACGTGATCACCACATCACGAGGGATACACAGTCCCCAATCCCAATGTTAATGAGAGCCAAGTTTTTTTACACTAAATATACCATGCCTGCCCGATCCAAGTATTGTACTCTGGGCGCCGGCATGCCAGGCGGATGTGCTAACAACTACCCTATCGCACGCCCCAAAAAATAATAATGTTGCGAAGTTTTAATAGCTAACATTTTGAAGAGTTATTTGGCTGTGAACAAGCGGATCTCTGCATGAAATTGGACTAAACATAAGACTCGGTAAAATCTAGCTGTTTATGATGGCTAAATAGTGGCATAACGACGTCTTTAAACATTGGCATTCCTTGTCCAGAGCATTTTTGAGGACTGTATCCATAATGGATTGTTAATGAAACACAATTTTCATTCTCGATCCAAGGTGAGGAACAAAATCGAGTTTATGGAGCAAAATCTGGTTTAAGAGCTTTTAAGAATGTTAGTGAAACGGTCCCCTGGTTTGCAATAGTTTGTTCTAAATTGTGTTATGTTGCATAATGAATTTGCCTATCAATTGTTGGCTTGCAGATTACCAGAACCGCCGTCGGGCACATGAACATCATATGAAGGCACTTGTTGAAGGTCTGTCGACTCTGGAGAAAAGGCTTCTGGATAGCCATTATATTGTATGGGTGCGTGGAAAAGGAAGGCCAGTGCCCATTCTCATCCCTGGTGACATTCAGCATGTACTGGAATTAATCACAGATGCACAAGTCCGTGCCAAAGTCGGCTTGCCAGAATCACCATACGTCTTTGCACTGTAGTACAACTCTGCTTATGGCCAACTTTGGCAACTATTAAAATAAAGCAGCTACATGCAATTAAACTGTATTTTATTTGGTTATGTTTTCACAGGAAGTGAAAATATACTTTCTAATGTCTTTAACGTATATATATAATTAATCAAAGTCATGATTATTGCCCATAACCGTAGTATATACAATTATGAAAAAACATACAAAAACCTATACATAATTAAAATACTATGTATTGTTAGCTTGAACCAAATTACCAAGACTTTTTTGTGTGATTTTATACAGTACAATGGCAGTGATAGTTTTTGGCATAGATGATCGCTGTACTATAGGGGACGCAAGTGATTCTTGTTTCTGGTCCATTTTGGTGCGATAATTAACGAGATCATGCACTTTTATAGTCCACTTCGTTGTCCGGTATTGTCGCTCACTCGATTAGAGGAGTGTCATTTTCATTACGTACCTGCATAATAGTTCCAACCTTCTAAATTAATTTTCATCAGCTGGAAAACGCATAAGTTTCTATTGTGGCAGTTGTATCCAAACACGAAACAATACATGGCTACATTTGCATCGTTGGGCTACGGAACATGAATGTAAATGGCAAAATAGCTTACATTAAATTACAACGTATGGCGACATATGAGACTTGCATGCTCTATTCTTGTTTTCAGGTGGATGTGTTTTCCGCGCTGGCAAAATACTAGATTATACCTGCTTTTCATGTGTTTTATAGGTTCAATGCTTCTTCAAATAGCAATATATGACCTCAAGCACTTAAATCCTGGACATCTGCTAGAACAGTTTCATTGTTCAGATCAGGTTACGGAATCCCTGAGTAATTAGGGATGTGGTCATCTGACATAATTTTATTTATGTACTTCCATCATAAATTCCCACAGAATATCACTTAATTCAATGTTTAATGTAGCAACAACTACAACTGTATTAGCAAAGATAAATGTATTATCCTTGTGATTTCAAGAAATAAAGGGAACCGTAAACACAACTTGGCTGTTGTAAAAGCAGGAAGTGGTGAACTGTTGCTCTCTAGAAGACCACAAGGTGAGGGACCTTTCTTGGCTGCCAACTACAAGCCATGTCCAAGTTGTCTTGCTTGGGTGTCTAACCTGGCCAAGCATCGCAGTTACTCAGACTGATGTGTTGCGAAGGAGGGAAAGCTGACAAAACGGGAAGTGCAAATAAAGGCAGATGTACTCATAAGACACCACAAGGGTACCCCAAAGGAACGTCAGGACGAAGTAGTTGATAAAATGTCGGATAACAGTATCAGCCAGATTTAAAAAAGGATCACCTTATAATTGAATTAGGAAATGTGGAAAAAATGTGAAGAATGTGCTGAGGCGAGGAAGCTATGCTAGCTACAAAATGAGACTGTGTGGTAGAATTCTGCAACAAGTCAGAGAAATGGACAGTGCCGATGATGTATATGCAAGCTGGGAAGATCTGTTGGTGCCAGACAAGTTCAAAACGGTGGTGAAGGCTGTTGCTCTAGTAAGCGGTATAACAGCAAATTCAGTTGATCATCCTTCCAATGCCATAAAATCGGGTTTTTACATCAAAGAAATTGCAAACATAAAATTAACTCTAGCCATGATGTCGAGAGACAAAGACAAGGCATAAGAAGCAAGACTATTCCATGCAGTATGTGAGAAGAATTGGATCACGGAAGTATCAGCGCATGATGTTGAACGTTTAGAGGTCTGATATCTTCTACCCCACATTGACTTTTTAGGGTTGGAAGTTGGCTAATTTTATAGAAATATAATAACATAGCACCTTTGAGTGTGTGCATATTCATAATTAAGACAGTCAGACAAGTCACATTGCTCTGATAATACACATTGGTATCCATAGATATGAAATATTTATAACAATTAATTAAACCTTGTATATTTAGCTCGCAAGCAATGCCTGAAAACCCTCATGTGAATCGCAAGTGCTTTATTGAAAAATCTGGGGCACCCATAAGTATCCCACTTTTGTTGAAAAGGAAGCACGGAAGGATATTGAGAGATATTAGTTATTTGTGTTATAGGGACAAGCTTACACCTAAAAAAAGTTTTGTGACAATACATGCTATGCCTCATTGACTTTTTTGGGTCGGAAATTGGTCAATTTCTAAGAAATATAACAACATACCATCTTTGCATATGTACAGATTCATAATTAAGACAACCAGACCTACCGTATTACTCTGATTTGCACACTTCCATGAGTATAGTATATACAACTATATTCTGAGGTATGTGTATTTTGCTCACAATCAAGGTCTCAAAACACTCACGAGTGATTTATTGAACAAATAATTATGCTTATTAACTTGGTGCACATTAACCATACATTGTATTTATGTTCTTATATGTTTGTGATCTATACATTGTAGAGAACGATTCCACAAAGTTTCATTGGCATAGGTTAAATAGTTCAAGATATATTAACGAGTGAAAAGTGAATAATTTTATTTATTTTTAAGAAGCCTTCACAAAAAGTCCCAACTTTAAAACTGCCGTAACTCGAAAACTACTGGAGCTAGAACACTCAAATTTTGGATTCTTGCTTATCTTAACGAAACTGATTTAGAAAATCTAAGAGATGAAGGGAACAAATTTCAGGAATTTTGGTTGCGTTCATATGGAATGACCCTTACGTGATCGTTAAATTAATCCTAAACTACAGATTATCTATCATGATAATCGATAATCTACACAATTGGCACAATTTGGCGAAATATCCCACCGACCACTTTACAACAATGGATGACTTTTTTTACAGTGATGGTTCACTGTGATGGTCAGTGGTGCGTATTTTAAGTTAGATACAGCTTAAAATGTGTTCAAAATTTACTAGCAAATGCGACAATGACCTTGACCTTCGTGTAGCTGTATATTTACCTGTACACGTAAAAGGGTCATGTAAAGTTCTATTTGTTTCCAGCACTCCGCAACGTTCCTGGCACTGAGGATCATCACTGCCAGGGTGCTTGTCGTCCTCGGTGGTTCTTTTACGTCACAAATTGAGACGGGACCGACATTATAATTAACGTGATCTCCGAATCACGAGGGATGATACACAGGCCCCAATGACTAGCTATGTTGAGAGCCAGGTTTTGTTACACCAAATATACCATGCCTGCCCGGTCCAAGTATTGAACTCGGGGCGCCGGCATGTGCTAACCACTACACTATCGCACGCCCATAACACATAATTTAGCGAAGTTTTAATAGCTAATATTTTGTTAGGACTTAATTGGCTGTGAACTTGTTGATCTGTGCATGAAACTGAACTCAAAATAAGACTAGATAACATCTAGCTGTTTATGATAGCTAAGCCTAAAGAGTGGTATATCGAAGTCCTTAGAAATTTGTATTCCTTGTCCAGAGCGTTTTTGAGGTCTGCATCCAAGATGGATTGTTAGTGAAACACAATTTTCATTTTTGATCCAAGGTGAGGAAGAAAATCAAGTTTATGGAGCAAAATCTGGCTTAACAGCTTTTAAGAATGTTAGTGAAACGGTCCCCTGGTTTGCAATATTTTGTTCTGAATTGCGTTATCTTACATAATGAATTTGCCGATTAATTTTAGGCTTGCAGATTACCAGAACCGCCCTCGAGCACATGAACATCATACGGAGGCACTTGTTGAAGGTCTGTCGACTCTGGGGAAAAAGCTTCTGGATAACCAAGATATTGTACGGAAACGAGGAAGGCCTGTGCCCTTTCTCATCCCTGGTGACATTCAGCATGCACTGGAATTAATCACAGATGCACAAGTCCGTGCCAAAATCTTTGCAAATTTCAGTAAGTCATCTTCATTAATCATCTGCATAATATTTCAGTGTTGATGCATAACAAAAAGATTGTTTAAACAAGTTGATTTTTTCTGTTGTCCTTCTTGTGTTACTGTATTTACAGAATAGCAAGCGCTACCTGTCATATACTCTGTAGTATAACTCTGCTTATGGCCAACTTTGGCAACTATTAAAATGAAGAAGCTGCATGTAACTTAAACTGTATTTTATCTGGTTATGTTTTCACATAAAAAAGTGAAAATATACTTTCCAATGTCTTTAAAGTATACGTCAAAGTCAAGAACCCAGCTAACATAACTATACTGGGCTAATACAGGGTCAATTCCTACTGCCAGTTGATGTGGTCCTGGCCCGATAACCTATAACCAACACTGGCCAGTAATGGTCCAGCATTGGCCAAGTACTGGCACGGTACACTGGCACGGTACTGTACCAGTAATGGCATGCTGTACTGGCACAATACTGGCCCAGTACTGTTCCGGTACTCGTATGCTGAACTGGTATGCTGAACTGGTCAAATATTGGAATATTTGTGGTCTACTATTGGAATGTATAGTAATATGCCTGTATGAGATAGCAACAAAAGCCAGGATATGAAACAAAACGTGAACAGCTTTATTCATAAATGTACACATCATTGGCATGATCATGCCTGTCTTGCACCAATGCTTGCCACTTCCTCCCGCCATGCCTGTCTACCAAGTTCCTGAGCCACAGCATCATCTCTTTCTGGATGTTTGATTCTGTTGTTTCTTGAAGGGAAAGATTCCTCAATATGGCCCCTGAAACACACACACACACACACACACACACACACACACACACACACACACACACACACACACACACACACACACACACACACACACACATATATACACACACTTTTATCTAAAACATCAGTGCACTTCCTAAACAATAATTTATCTTTATCTACCAATTGGTTACGCAGTTGATAAATAACTATATGTAGCACACCCTTTAATTTTCAAGTTTGATCTCACAACAGCTTTTTGTTCCCAAAATTAAGCTCAACCTGGGCAGGCTTTAACTGTAACAACAAAATCAGGAACAAACTCCCCATCACTAAAATCATCTGATACTAGGTACCTTCTGCAAATAACCTGCAAATAACTTAACATATTTTTTTCGACATAGCAATCCCATCCTACCATTATTTTCTGATATAATATGCCCCCAAGTATAATACGCACCCAGACTTTTTGTTAAAAACTGTCAGAAATTATATATTAATTACCATGTATATTACACACCCCAAACATTTAGCATCAACCCTCGATTTCCCTGCTTTGGATAGTTTGGTTGAATAGTGGTTTAGAGTGTCACACAGTTACAGCATGCTGTCAGCGTCGGCTTGTCGCTGAGCTTGCATTACAAACACCTTTATTTAATTAGGCCATTTGCCAGATATGCCCCTCGTGCACCCCCCATATCTCTACCAACCCATGTTTTTTTTAAGCTTTGGGGTCTCTTGAAGATGATTTTTTCAAGTGGTAACTGTGAAAAAGTTGAGTCTCACTACCCATTTCCAACTTATCTTGGATGGTACCCTGAAATATCGTATTTGTGGTCAATGTCGCGTGGTATTTAATCATCCACACCACAATCGTCATTGTATAGTCATATGTGTCTCACTATGTACTTATACTATGTCAAATTGAAAGTTCTCATATGCTGATCATTACAATAGCCTTCAATAGATATTTACTATTGTGGCATATGCCCTAATTAGCGTAGAATAACTATACCCTAATCTCACTCGTGACCGCTTAGATGACATAATGTTTGCAGCTGGAATACTAGTTTTCTTACATGTTCCATCATGGTATGCGGAGATCACAAGGTTGTATCCCAGATTATATTATTTATGTCTCACATTATATTATTTAAGTCTCAATTGTAGCTTATACGAATACCTCAGGTCAACTTCACAGATATATGTAAGTTACAATTTTATTCAAGTTGGATAATGATAAATTATAAGCTTTGTTACCTGCCCAAGAGTGTACAGGAGTGTCTGCGCTATGCCGAGGAAGCAACAAAAGAAGTTGGTCAGTCATATGTTATCACAACGTTTGATGTTGACGTATGCATGAAGGCTTGGCACCTTCCGTCTTGTCTGTGCCTATATGAAGATGGTTGGCAAAAAAATGGCTGGATCAGGTCTGGCGGATATCCTTCTAGAAGCTGGTTTGTTCAGTGGAGGTTCTCTGGCTGGGATGATGTCTGGGAAACACTATGACAGAGCTTTGCATTGCCACAAGATCATGCTTGAATGTCTGGAAAGGTTGTTGATTGAAGAGTATCTCAAGGAGCAGAGTGATTAAACTCTCTTGCTATCTCTCTCTGATTAGTCGATCAAGAAGATAAATTCCTTCATGGCAACTGGTAGCGCAGTCACTCTGTATGCTATGTCAACATATCCTTTTGTCACCAGCCTGCCACAGAAGTATGAAGAGTTCCGAGAGAAAGTACGGCCAGGCCATCTGGGGAAGCCTGCACAACATTGGGTGTCCTATATGGATCACATCCATCTAATCCTGTCACTCCTCGAAGCTGCTAAGACGAACAATTTCCTTCTGTATGCCCAATGTATGAGTGAAATGTTGCCACTTTTCTGCAGTTTTTTAGGATAACATTATGCACGCTACCTCACCTTCTTCACTGTATTCCTTGCCAATATTGAGATCTCTCATCATGGTGTAGCAAATCTTATCCAGAAAGGAGCTATCAGTGTAGCCCGCTCCTTCATCCCAGGGAATCGTTGCGCTGTTGATAAATCCATGGAAGAAACATTCATGCGGCATGCCAAGTCCCATGATGGTGCAGGAATAAGTGCTGCAGGGATGTCTGGTCTGCTCACCAACTACCAAGCATATCAGCGATGGGTCAGAACAACACTTGTCAGGCCACTATATGTTGATGCAACTCTTGGAATGGCTGGCATGGCTGACAGCAGTGAAGGCTACAAACACCGTGATGTCCGCGCCACAGAGATCTAGAAAGCAGAACGTTTGGTGATGAAGGCAAAGGAGGCTGTCGAGTGTTTCGTGAATCCCTTTGCTGTGGACACAAAGGACAAGCTGCTCCTCTTCTCTGGAAATGCTGATGAGGTGTCAGAAGTGATCGGACAGCAGGCGAGATACACTTTTGTGGAGTCACGACTGAAGAAAGGCCAGGATTTCTTTGAACCAGTGAAAAGGGTGAATCTCAAAACTCTGAGTGATATGCACACAAAAACCAAAATGAAGACCACCAAGAACATGGTCATTCAGTACAAAGATCAAGGAAATGTTGCATTCCAGTTGTTTGTGAAGTCGTCGTGTGCCAAGGATAACCATGTTATAATATTGACATGGCCAATCTACCGCCAAGCAAGCGCAGCCTAACCAGCATGCCAGAAGAGTCAACTATCAAGTTGGCATATGGAAGAGAGCACATATTCCTGAGCCGAGATGAGCAGAAACCATGGCTGGAACATCAGTAATTGAGCCACTCTGTTATGATGGAGATGTGCTGCCACGTGAACTGGCTGATATAGCTCAGGTAGACCCCGACCACACTGATAGTGATGACGAGTCTGACATGGACATGTCTGATGGGATGGAACTATATGCTGACAGTGACAGAGATTATGACTGAGCATCAAAATGTGACTAACGTAATTGGTTATGTGGCTTTCAATGTTTGGCAAGTGTCTATACATCAACCTAGATATTGTATGTCATTGCATACAATTAAGATGTGAATAACTTTGTGGCATCATTTTGTTTTATCAATGTCTAGCATCTAAATTAATGTCATACATACATAATTCGCTTTAACCTGAATTATCATATGTGAGATACTAGCTTTCGATTTGTCTGTACTGTTGACATTTGTCACATCTTAATTCACAAGTTTTTGATGCCATATTAAGCTAATATACATATGAATTATATGAAATATATAGTGCTTTGTTTTGTGCATCTGAAATTAATCTTGCATAACTGTATACCTGAAAACACACCCATAATCTAGACAGCTTTGAAATGTATGCCAGTCATGACTATCCATGGTTATCTTTGCGTTACGCCTCTTGATCCGCGACACTATGGTTATCTTTGAAGCATCATATCTAATCCATTTTTAATGATAGAAAAACAATTCTGGTATCAAATGAAATATATGATGCTGCAGAGTGTTACGCATTATTATTTTGATCAAGGGAATTTGATATATTTGACAAAAATAATGATGTCATCTATGCGGTCACGAGTGAGAATAAGGTATAGTTATTCTATGCTAATTAGGGCACATGCCATAATAGTAAACATCTATTGGATGCTAGTATAATGATCAGCAGATGAAAACCTTAAATTTGACATATTATATGTACATACAATGACGATTGTGGTGCGGGTGATTAAATACCAGGCGACATTGACGACAAATACGATATTTCAGAGTACCATCCAAGATATTTTGGAAATGGGTAGTGAGACCCAACTTTTTCACTGTTACCACTTGAAATCATCTTCAAGGGACCCCAAAGCTTCAAACAAACATGGGTTGGTAGAGTTGTGGGGGTGCATGAGGGGCATATCTGGCGCATGGCCTATATTTTTCTAAGCTTTAAAGTGATTATTTTTTATCTGCCAGTTACAGATGGTTGGCCCTAGATATCTTGTGAACTTCTAATTGCGTAATCATCCGATAAATTTGTGTTAAAAATAAAAAAAAAATTGTATTATACACGGAAAATTACGGTAAATCCTCAGTGGTTCTCCATATGAAGTTGACTCTTGCATTTCCTTATTCACGACCACCTTCCTAATGCTTAATTATTCCGGTGTTTTGCGCCTTTGAATTCAAATGCTTGAGGATTTAGGGGCCATAATAGTTTATTATTTGAAAAGACATGAGTCCGTCATATTAATTAATCCTTAACAATTGTCACTCTTTCCCCCAATAGCTATGTACTGTAAGTAAGTAGATATAAACAAGATGTAGGTATACTGGTACACACGTTTAATAACACTGCAAATAGATATACAAACAAGAAGTAGGTATACCGGTACATACGTTTAATAACACTGCAAGTATACATAAAAACAATAAGTAGGTATAATGGTACACACGTTTAATTACACTGCAAGTATATATAAAAACAATAAGTAGGTATAATGGTACACACGTTTATTTACATTGCAAGTAGATATAAAAACAATAAGTAGGTATAATGGTACACACGTTTAATTACACTGCAAGTAGATATAAAAACAAGAAGTAGGTATACTGGTACACACGTTTAATAACACTGCAAATATATATACAAACAAGAAGTAGGTATACCGGTACACACGTTTAATAACACTGCAAGTAGACATAAAAACAATAAGTAGGTATAATGGTACACACGTTTAATTACACTGCAAGTAGATATAAAAACAATAAGTAGGTATAATGGTACACACGTTTAATTACACTGCAAGTAGATATAAAAACAAGAAGTAGGTATACTGGTACACACGTTTAATAACACTGCAAGTTGATATAAAAACAAGAAGTAGGTATACTGGTACACACGTTTAATAACACTGCAAGTAGATATAAAAACAAGAAGTAGGTATACTGGTACACACGTTTAATGACACTGCAAGTTGATATAAAACAAGAAGTAGGTATACTGGTACACACGTTTAATAACACTGCTCAACAGCAGACTGCCAAATGCCCTTTTGGTTTCATCTGTTTGGCTTTTCCAGCCGCTTTTTCCTGCCCAGTTGTACTGAATGGCAATAGCATGGTGTAGCACATGCGACATACCATGCCGCCTGTTTTCTTTTGTCCAATACGACATGGTTTAAACAGCACTGCCAACTATGCTTGAAATAATATTGAAATTAAAAGACTAGTTATCTATTAGGCTGATAATTAGTATCCTAAGTTTGGGTGATTCCATGACAGATCCAGACTTGGGGTCAATTAGTTTATACCAATTCTACCTAGAGAAATACCAATGTCAATTACAGAAAACAATTCCAATTATAACTTCTATGTCGATGTCCAAATTGCTACCATCTATTGTTAGGGGTACTGGCAAATTGTTTTAGTTCAGTAGGTATCTCAGTATCTCTATATTTTCGACTGATTTGAATACATGGGTATGGTTGAATTGATGCAAATATGCAACATTTCTGCAAAATCGGAGTTGGGTCGTCTAAAAGTGTCAGAGCTGATCGACTTGACATGGAATCACCCCAACTGTAATGGAAACAACAAAAAGATCATCTGTAATTGAAAACGTGTCAGAATTAGAAGGGCCCAGCCCAAGGGCTGTTGTAATGGCCCTGTATTGGTCCAATGCTGGCCGGATACAGGTACTTTTTAAAATGTTAGTACTGGCTACGTAATTGCTGTATAATGTAACACTGTAATCTGTACTGATAGACCTGTTATGTTTTGACACACATTATCATAAATGTGTAGCCGTTTCCAATACGGTTTGGACTGATGTAGCTACACCAGTTTGACGCTGGTTCTATAGTGGGTGCCGTCTATAGTTTGTAATTGGAACTGGTTATGCAGACTGAATTATCACCCAGCTGTGTCAGTGTATGTTATTTCTCAAGTAAAACACTAATGTAGGTACATTTCTGTGTATTCACAAGTATCATATGATTATGTGTATTCACAAGTAACATATCATAATGTAGGCTATTCGCTTTTACTAATTAGTGCAACTTACCTGAGAAAATTTTACTTTCAAGTCTTCAAAATAAACGTCAAGCTCACACGTCTAACAGATTCAACATGTCTTAATCCGGCTATCCTCTTAATTTGGCGGTAAAATTGCATTCCATAGTTGGCGCTACAAAAAGATACACGTGCTATATCTTGTGGAACAATGTTGAAAATTTGCCTGTATTGGGCCAGTGCCGGGCCAGTACGTCCACTTTCACCGTGGTCTGTCCAATGTACTCAATGTTCTGCCTAGGTCGAATTTGCGTGTGGTTAGTACTGTCACCAGACCAGCAGAATTTGATCGGAGAGAGCGTGTGGGCTGATATTCAACAAAAAGCTCGGAAATGTATTGCGGTGCAAGTCCGTGAAGTGCCTTGAAGGTGATCAGGAGAATTTTAAACGTAATTCTTTCTTGGATGGGAAGCCAATGGAGAGATTTCAGGACTGGTGTTATGTGCTCGTGTTTCCTTGTTCGTGTGATTAGACGAGCAGTCGTGTTCTGAATGCACTGCAGTCTACGAAGCTGACACTTGTTAATTACGAACAGCAGCGAATTACAACCATCCAGTCTGGACGTTATAAATGAATGGATGATTTGTTCGGCAGATCCTGACGTAATAAATTTGATTAGTTTACCCACATTTCGGATTTGCAGACCAGAAGATCTACAGATGGCACTGACTTGTTGATCCATTGTAAGTCTAGCATAGTCACATGACAAGTGACCTCATGTACTGGGGGTCACTTGGCCGTCCCCAATGTCGATCTTTGTTTTTTAGGAATCTTTCTGCGCAGCGCCTCTAATCCTCTTCAGTTTTGTCAACATTTAATTGAAGTTTGTTTGCTGTCATCCAACCGTTGATGTCAGCATTGCATGTTTCTAGCTGAGATATGGCAACATATGTGTCGGGGATCTCGAATGTTATGTAGAGCTGCCTATCGTCAGCGTAGATATGAAAATCCAAGCCATGTTGTCGGATTCTGCAATCCAGTTCACCAGCCGTGTATATGGTGAACAGTGACGGTCCCAAGACTGACCCTTGGGGGACACCGCATGTCAGCACGGACACGTTCGAGAGATGGCTTCTCCAATCTTAATAGCTTGGTTTCTGTTTTAGAGGTACGAGGTAAACCAGTTTAGTGCTATGCCCGAAAGGCCGATCTTCTTAGACAGATCTGACACAAGCACCTGGTGGTCAATTGTGTCAAAGGCAGCAGACAAGTCAAGGTGGACTAGACACGAGACACCGATGTTGGTAACCCAACATAATTCATCTGCTTATGATAATAAAGACACTTTTTGTTCTACTGCTAGATATCAGAAGAAAAAGGCCATATGAATGACAACTATCAAGTAAGTTGCCCCAGTATATATTGATTAGTTCTGTTAGATACAATACACATCAAAACTTTGGCACGTTTCACACTGCAACATAAACAAATTTGATAAATTTGTGTAATTTCAACCACCAAGAAAATATTATTGCCAGTCTATCATGGTTGCTATTAAAAGTTATCAATTTTTTTTCTTCCTGCACTTTGTTGCAATGTGCAGCTTACTTACTTTGCACAATATATTAATGTTTTTGAAATGGTCAGTAAAAATGTTAAGTGATAACATGTTGCAGATGATGGTACATTAATAATAGCTAAACAATATTGGTAGCAAAGGTGATGCTTGTTGTTATTTTCTGTTATAATGTACGTACGGAGTCTTAACAAGTCTTACATTAAATATTCCGTTTTTAAGACTTTGAAAAGGTCTCAAAGCTTAATTAATATGTTGAAGTTTAATACTGCAATGTGCAGCATACTTGATTATTTGTACAGTATGATAACTTTGAAAGATTCACAGATTAAACGTGTTAAATTATATTATGTTGCAGAAACGTTGTCAAGCTCCAGTCCAGATTGGCACCCTGGTGCAGAAGCAGTAACAAGCAGCACCGGTACGTAAAGTGCATTGGAGTACCGCACTGACGAGACATTAATAGTAGTTTTAAAAAATGCTGTTAACGAACGTAATGATTTGTGTTTAGTTTCTTCCACACTGTGTACAGTCTTAACAAATTGTATAATGGATATTGTGTTTTCAAAGCTTTGAAGAGGTCTCAGTATTGTGAATTTATAAAGAAAGGTATTTAATTTGAATTTGTTATTAGGTTATTATGCTTCTACAATGTTGGATTTGACTGTATCACTGAGCAATATGCTTCTTTAAGCAAACAATACGTACAGTTTAATCATGTAATTTCTTGATCAAGTAAATAAATGGCTCCTAGAAGCTATAATTGTCATTTTGTATAAAATTTGGTATGAAAAAAAAATTATTTACAAAATAAAAGGTATAAATCTGATTAGTCAAAAGTTTCACACACCATGTATGGAAGGACATGATATGCTGACTTTCCTAAACATGTATGACTTATATTAGTGTTTTCTATTTTGTTTGCAGTATGGACAGACAAGGCTGCTACTGCATACAGAATTGTGTTTGGGCCAGTCGTCCATCAATTGAAGTGTGTTCTCAGAAAACAACACATCGAAGCCATTAAGTCAAAGAACAGTGTTTCGAAAAGAATTTCAACATTAAAGATAAAGAACAAAATATTAATGCACATGTGCAGAAATTTAGGCGGCAATAAAAATCAAGTCTAGGTGAGGTTGGACTTTTCCTGCCCCCAGTGGATGCTCCAAAACGTGGCAATGATAAAGCAATTTGTAAATAAGATGAACACAAACTTTTTCTTCAAGTTGAAGGGTTAGTCATTATAACTTGAAGAAGATCCCATATTCATAACTCATAAGCACTGGGCTTTCATCTTGTGACATATCTGATCTTTCATACTATTGTTAATTCACATACTTGTCATAATTTCTTTGGTAAAATTGTAATCATATATTGTAATAATTAGCTAATTGTGTGTCATTATATTCCCGTGTACACTATTTGATAACAGTGTCAATAAATGTTTGGCATAAAACTTATGCCTTGTCTATTCAATTGTATATATGTGCTACAGTTGCTCGGGGAATTTTCATTTATTCTAGTTATAAACGTAATCTACATCAGAGACAGCACTGACATTAGAAAACCAACCAGTTATAAGATATTCCTTACTGACTGAGATGGGCTCTTTAAAAGTAAGAGTGATGTGTATTTATGTGGCCAGTTTGACCAGTCTGTTAAAAATTATCCACTAAGATGCAGCGATACTGATGATATTCTCTTATGTGTATCATTAAAAAAAAATTATATTATTGAATACTAGCATCGTTTGTGTTGTGGATATCCTAATTACTATCCATATATGGCAAATGGTACAACTTGCACTTAGGAGGATCCTATAGAGGAGTAGTTTGCCCCCTCCTAAGTGCAACCTATGAGTACTGCAACCAACTCATAAGTCCATCTCCTCATAAGGGTATCCTCGAGGGTGTGTGTGTGTGCGTGTTCGTTTGTGTGCGTGTGTGTGTTTGTGTTTGTGCGCGCATGTGTGTGTTTGTAAGTTTACCAACATTGTTTGATCATATAAAAGACAGTGTAGTGGTATGGCTCTTTCCATATTGCACATCACTCAAGATAGATTTAACAAGATTGCCACCAGGAGACTTAACTCTAGGTGGCAGGTGGACAAGGAAGCCATATGGCTTATCGAGAGTCCGACCCTTTTATCTATGTGTATCCCGCCCTTCTGAGATATGTGTCGATTTTATTTTAAAACATATTCACGCTACTAGCACCCACACAATCAGCAGATAATCTGTTCCATTCATTTATAGTCCTTTGTAAAAATGAGAACTTTCTTATATCTAATCTACACTGCTCCTTTGCTAATGTAACTTTATGTCCTCTAGTCCCTCAATTTTTTGTAACTGAGAAAAAATATTTCGATCTCATGGTCACTGGTGTTGTTAAGCCGCATTTTTTTAACTAAGAACTATGATCCCTCAGTTTTGGTATCATTTTAGTTGCTCTCCTCTGCAATCTTTCTAGCATATCTATGTCCTTCCTGCGATATTGCCTCCACGCTTGAATACAATATTCTAAATGAGGCCTAACTATTGTTTTGTACAGCGGTATTATTAGCTCTTTTTTCTTTCGCCTAATTAATCCAAGGATTTGTTTTCCCTTTGAAGCTGCAATTCAGCCCTGCTCTGAGACCTTCATACCAGCACTAATGGTTAACCCTAAGTCCTTTTCTTTTACAGTAGTACTTAGTACAGTACCCCCCCCCCATTGTATATTCTACCTCTTCGTTCCCATGTCCTGCGTGGAGGCATTTAAATTTCCCAAAATTGAAGAGCATTTGCCATTTTTTAGACCATTTGACCAACTTGTCAAAATCATCTTGTAAATGTTGTCTATCTCCATCACTTTTAATCCTTCTAAACACTTGCATCATCCGCAAATTTCAACACCTTGCTTGTTATTTTATCATCCAAATCGTTGATATATATTAAGAATAATATAGGTCCTTGTACTGATCCCTGTGGTACCCCACTCAATGCCGATTTCCAGTTTGAAGCCTCCCCATCAACTACTACATGTTGTCTTCTGTCAATCAGCCATTTTTCTATTCAGTTTATTATACCATTTCCTATGACATGGGCCTTTAGTTTAAGCAGTAATCTTTGATGTGGTACTTTGTCAAAAGCTTTTTGAAAATCTAAGTAGACGATATCTACTAGTGATCCCTCATCTACCCACTTAGTGATGTCTTCCAAAAAACATAACATATTTGTTAAGCATGACTTCGCTTTAAAAAACCCATGTTGAGATGGGTTTATTAAGTTATGTTTAACAAGAAAATCCACCATGTGATCTTTAATTAGTCTTTCTGATAATTTGCAAAACACTGATGTTAAACTCACTGGTCTATTGTTCTCTGACTTGTTTCTCGAAACTTTTTTAAATAACGGTATATTGTTTGCCTCTTTACATTCTAAAGGAACCACTCCCTCTTCTAATGACAAATTGAAAACTGTTGCAAACGGTACACTAATTTGTTCTACAATTTCCAATAGTAGTTTGGGCGGAATCCCATCCACTCCAGGTGATTTCTTATCCTTCATAGCCTTTATTTTCATAGCTACCATTTCCGGGGTTACAATTAATTGTCCTAAATAGTCTGAATTTGCCCCCTTGAACTTAGCCTCTGGTACAGGCAGTGGACTAATATCTTCCCTGGTAAACACTGAACTAAAGTACTCATTCAGGTCTTCTGCCACTAAGAATCCCTCTGATATTAGATTTCCAGCACTATCTTCTAGAGGACCGACCTTATCTTGAACTTTCTGTTTGCTTCGAATATACGCATAAAAACTCTTGCTGTCATGTTATATATTACTAGCTAATTGTTGTTCATAGCTTCTCTTTGAATTTCTAATTTCAGCTGTAGCTGGGATAAGCGCTTTTTTATAACTGTTGTAGTCTTCATCATTTCCAGTACATCTATATGACTTCCACATCAATTGTTTATACTTAATTTTTCTAATGGCTTCTTTCGATATGTGTTTCTTTTTGGACAGTTTCCCTTGTTTTTGAAGGGTACAAATTTATCGACTATGCACTTAATTTCACTCTTTATTTAATATATTCCAGCATTCTGTTGCTGTCTTCTTTTTCAGTGTGTTATTCTATAGTCTATCTTTGCAAAATATTTCCTCATGTCTTTATACCTTGCTTTGTGGAAATTTCTCCTGCTTTTACTGTTCCTTTCTGATTTTATTTTGATTGTAAAATGTATCTGGTTGTGATCATTACTCCCCAGTGGCTCACATATCTTGACATTGTCAACTAATTCATTCTGTGAGGACAAAACTATGTCTAACATATTCTCTCCCATGGTTGGTTCTAGCACATGTTCAGAAAGGAAAGTATCTTGAACTAAAACTAAAAACATGTGATCCTCACTCCCCATACCCACATACTTAGAGATTTCCATTGTATATGCCCGTGATTAAAATCCCCCATAATAATACAGTCCCGTTTGCTTACTTCCCTTATGGCGTTTTGTATTTTTTCATTCTCTTCTACGGTTATGTTTGGACTTCGATAAAGTAACCCAACTGTTAACGTTAACAGGAGATTCCTGTAACTATGTTACACCAAACAGCTTCTTCGCAATCTGCTTCTCTTTCTAATTTTATTTCATAAGCCTGGATAGATTATTTAATATATAAAATAACTCCACCTCCCTTTCTTCCTATTCTATCTTTCCTAAACATTACATATCGTGTCAGTCCCAATTCGGCATCTGATTGGGTGGTGGTTCAGGATTCGGTTATACCTATTATGTGAGGGTCAATATCTTCTACCATAATGTTTAGTTCATTTCTTTTGTTTACAATACTCCTTGCGTTTAAACAAACACATTTATATCCAGCTTGAGAAGAGTTTTCCAGACTGTTCTTTGCTGATTTAGTTGTGCTGTCTTTATCTATGCCTCCAGTTTCAGGCTTTTCTGTGAGTCCCCCCTGCGAATCTAGTTTAAATAGATGCAACCTGTCCCACTGTCAACAGATCGCAGCAGGTTCTCTGAGAAAACTGCTACCCCCTTTCCACTAAGATGGAGGCCATCTCTCATGCACACACCTTCCCTCCCAACAAAGTATGCCCATAAATCTATGAATCCCACCCCCTCTTCTAGATAGATACTGCATCATCCGTTGCTGTCAGATGCCTCTTGGAAAGCACATACCTCTCGATACTCTTAGTTCCGGAAGGATATCATTATAATATGAAAAGAATTAATGAAATACTAACTAGAAAAGCGCATAAAAGAATCTCAATTAACACGTTTTGTAGTAACATATTAAATTATTGAGAAGTATTTTGCTGACAATTATTACAGATTAAATGTTAACATTACAGTTGAGGCATGGTCCGTGTTTAACACGTGTGTGTTTGTTTGTGTGCGCACGCATAAACGTTTTAAAATTTACCTTCATTGGGTGACCGTACAAAAGACAGGGAGTGGCCAGACTCGGTCCATCTTGCACGTCAATCTTGGTTTCTACTGCATCAATGAACGCGCGACAGTCTCTGTTCCGGAAGGATGTCATTATAAAATTAATTTCACTCTTTATTTAATATATTCCAGCATTCTGTTGCTGTATTCTTTTTCAGTGTGTTATTCTAGTCTATCTTTGCAAAATATTTCCTCATGTGTTTTTACCTTCCTTTGTGGAAATTTCTCCTGCTTTTACTATTCCTTTCTGATTTTATTTTGATTGTTAAATGTATCTGGTTGTGATCATTACTCCCCAGTGGCTCACATATCTTGACATTGTCAACTAATTCATTCTGTGAGGACAAAACTATGTCTAACACATTCTCTCCCATGGTTGGTTCTAGCACATGTTCAGAAAGGAAAGTGTCTTGAACTAAAACTAAAAACATGTGATCCTCACTCCCCATACCCACATACTTAGAGATTTCCATTGTATATGCCCGTGATTAAAATCCCCCATAATAATACAGTCCCGTTTGCTTACTTCCCTTATAGCGTTTTGTATTTTTTCATTATCTTCTACGGTTATGTTTGGACTTCGATAAAGTAACCCAACTGTTAACGTTAACAGGAGATTCCTGTAACTATGTTACACCAAACAGCTTCTTCGCAATCTGCTTCTCTTTCTAATTTTATTTCATAAGCCTGGATAGATTCTTTAATATATAAAATAACTCCACCTCCCTTTCTTCCTATTCTATCTTTCCTAAACATTACATATCGTGTCAGTCCCAATTCGGCATCTGATTCGGTGGTGGTTCAGGATTCGGTTATACCTATTATGTGAGGGTCAATATCTTCTACCATAATGTTTAGTTCATTTCTTTTGTTTACTATACTCCTTGCGTTTAAACAAACACATTTATATCCAGCTTGAGAAGAGTTTTCCAGACTGTCCTTTGCTGATTTAGTTGTGCTGTCTTTATCTATGCCTCCAGTTTCAGGCTTTTCTGTGAGTCCCCCCTGCGAATCTAGTTTAAATAGATGCAACCTGTCCCACTGTCAACAGATCGCAGCAGGTTCTCTGAGAAAACTGCTGCCCCCTTTCCACTAAGATGGAGGCCATCTCTCATGCACACACCTTCCCTCCCAACAAAGTATGCCCATAAATCTATGAATCCCACCCCCTCTTCTAGATAGATACTGCATCATCCGTTGCTGTTAGATGCCTCTTGGAAAGCACATACCTCTCGATACTCTTAGTTCCGGAAGGATATCAATATAATATGAAAATAATTAATGAAATACTAACTAGAAAAGCGCATAAAAGAATCTCAATTAACACGTTTTGTAGTAACATATTAAATTATTGAGAAGTATTTTGCTGACAATTATTACAGATTAAATGTTAACAATACAGTTGAGGCATGGTCCGTGTTTAACACGTGTGTGTTTGTTTGTGTGCGCACGCATAAACGTTTTAAAATTTACCTTCATTGGGTGAATGTACAAAAGACAGGGAGTGGCCAGACTCGGTCCATCTTGCTCGTCAATCTTGGTTTCTACTGCATCAATGAACGCGCGACAGTATCTGTTCCGGAAGGATGTCATTATAAAATTAATTTCACTCTTTATTTAATATATTCCAGCATTCTGTTGCTGTCTTCTTTTTCAGTGTGTTATTCTAGTCTATCTTTGCAAAATATTTCCTCATGTCTTTATACCTTCCTTTGTGGAAATTTCTCCTGCTTTTACTATTCCTTTCTGATTTTATTTTGATTGTAAAATGTATCTGGTTGTGATCATTACTCCCAGTGGCTCACATATCTTGACATTGTCAACTAATTCATTCTGTGAGGACAAAACTATGTCTAACACATTCTCTCCCATGGTTGGTTCTAGCACATGTTCAGAAAGGAAAGTATCTTGAACTAAAACTAAAAACATGTGATCCTCACTCCCCATACCCACATACTTAGAGATTTCCATTGTATATGCCCGTGATTAAAATCCCCCATAATAATACAGTCCCGTTTGCTTACTTCCCTTATAGCGTTTTGTATTTTTTCATTCTCTTCTACGGTTATGTTTGGACTTCGATAAAGTAACCCAACTGTTAACGTTAACAGGAGATTCCTGTAATTATGTTACACCAAACAGCTTCTTCGCAATCTGCTTCTCTTTCTAATTTTATTTCATAAGCCTGGATAGATTCTTTAATATAGAAAATAACTCCACCTCCCTTTCTTCCTATTCTATCTTTCCTAAACATTACATATCGTGTCAGTCCCAATTCGGCATCTGATTCGGTGGTGGTTCAGGATTCGGTTATACCTATTATGTGAGGGTCAATATCTTCTACCATAATGTTTAGTTCATTTCTTTTGTTTACTATACTCCTTGCGTTTAAACAAACACATTTATATCCAGCTTGAGAAGAGTTTTCCAGACTGTTCTTTGCTGATTTAGTTGTGCTGTCTTTAACTATGCCTCCAGTTCCAGGCTTTTCTGTGAGTCCCCCCTGCGAATCTAGTTTAAATAGATGCAACCTGTCCCACTGTCAACAGATTGCAGCAGGTTCTCTGAGAAAACTGCTGCCCCCTTTCCACTAAGATGGAGGCCATCTCTCATGCACACACCTTCCCTCCCAACAAAGTATGCCCATAAATCTACGAATCCCACCCCCTCTTCTAGATAGATACTGCATCATCCGTTGCTGTCATATGCCTCTTGGAAAGCACATACCTCTCGATACTCTTTGTTCCGGAAGGATATCATTATAATATGAAAAGAATTAATGAAATACTAACTAGAAAAACGCATAAAAGAATCTCAATTAACACGTTTTGTAGTAACATATTAAATTATTGAGAAGTATTTTGCTGACAATTATTACAGATTAAATGTTAACAATACAGTTGAAGCATGGTCCGTGTTTAACACATGTGTGTTTGTTTGTGTGCGCACGCATAAACGTTTTTAAATTTACCTTCATTGGGTGACCGTACAAAAGACAGGGAGTGGCCAGACTCGGTCCGTCTTGCACGTCAATCTTGGTTTCTACTGCATCAATGAACGCGCGACAGTCTCTGTTCCGGAAGGATGTCATTATAAAATTAATAGGATTAAACCATAATAAACGTAATAATTCAGTACTTAGGTGTCATGTCACATGCTGTAACGTCCGTAGCATATATATATGTATATATATCGATATCGAGAAAAGGTGTGACACATCATCTGCAAAAGAGGTAAAACTATTGACATTGTTGTTACTGCAGTAAATCTCATGGGAAGAGTGGGGGTATGATGTCATGAGACATATATCTCTACTCTAGCTATCTTCCACCTCTTAACGAAAAGTTGCAGAAATAAAACCTAAATGCAGTTTAAATGCACCAATGGTTTGCAACTGCATTCATGTTCCAATTAGGGTTCATGTACTAAATACGTCATAAGAATTTATTGTATGCATTATGCATTAATGTTCATGCTGTTCTTGTGATATCATTAAATAAAAACAGAAAACTTAATTAATGTTGTTAGCTTTGAATGAAACTAGAATAATGATATATTACAGTGGTCAGTCATGATATCACCAATGAGTGGCGCTCTACTATTGTCAGGATATGTCGGCTGAACAGTTCCAATCATAAACTATTGTTAAAAGAAATGTACAAATGATATAAAGACACTAGCTCGGACAATGGAATGTCCTTATGTCAGAATAAAGTTTTGATCAGGAAAGTAGCTGATGACTAATAACTATTCCTTGTGTATTTAGTGTACGGAAAATTAGCAGTAAAAATATAAGCATTTAGTATAATGGGCAGAACGATGAAAGTCTCCTCTGCAAACTTGTGAAAATATAACGACTAGGTAACTCCGAAAACGGTTAGTACAAGTATAATAAAACAGGGCAGAATAAACATAGATAACTTAGGTTGGATTCTCGATTAGCCATAGGCTTCCTTGTCCACTTGCCTTTTGGAATTCATTTTCTGGCTATGAATCTTGTTAAATTTGATTAAGTTTTTGATATAATTAATTTGTTGAGAGAGGAATGCGTGCGTGCGTGAGTGCCATTAGAAATAGCTGACAGTGCGTACTGAGAACCCAGGATGGTCCAGTATTGAACAGTATTACATCAGTACCCTAAATGCAATTGTTAATGGTAATGAGGTGCCCCTGCCCCACCTTCCTTAATGCCAGTCACTGAGTCAGGTTTATTACAAATTTAACCTGTTCCTTGCTACACTACAACCCTGTGATTGTGTGACATATCATACGAATAATTGTACAAAAAGAGTTCTTAATCGACTCCAAGATTGATCAGCTGATCCAGCTCGACTACTATTGATCAAGATGAAACATTAATTAATTGGTTATCAGATGATATAATAGTATCTCTCAAACCTTCTTCACTGTCAACACACTTTCAGGCTTCTTCTGTAACTATGCTTACTCATAATTATTGTTAGATATATATGTGTATACATATATGATGCATGCATGTATGTATGTATGTGTGTATGTATGTATGCATGTATGTATTTATGTATGTATGTAAATATGTATGTACATGTATGTTTGTATGTACGTATGTTTGTATGCATGCATGTATGTATGTATGTATTTTACGTGTGTATGCATGAATGCATCTATATGTGTGTGTATACATATATGTATAATCAATACAATTATGGGTTGAAATTGTATCATGATCGTATTACAAGATCAGTTTTCTCCACCACAGATTTCTTGTTTCATCACCATAGTCGTAGGTGATTTCTTCCCCTATATGGATGGCTTTTGTAGCAAATAATGCTAAATGTGGTTTTCCTTTAACCATCGCCCTCTGCATCTTTGCATGGGCTCTTTTGGCGTCTTGGTCATTGACTAGATGGCCACATCGGTTTTTCGTTTGTGTGGCATCTATGCTGTAGACTGAAATACGTTGTGCTGAAAACGCATTAACTCACCGTAGACATTACATAAACTGTATTAATATCGTGTCGTAGATCGATACAACTGGCTCTGTTAGTCAACGACAGATTGTTTTCATTTCCCTGGGTGGGCACTACTAAGCTATTGTTATGGGGGCTATGGTGGAAATTATTCAAAAAACATTCAAAATGTCCGCCATCTGATTCGTCCATGGTTGATTGTTTTTGCTCCTTGATATAAAAATAAAATAGATAGGTGTGATATCTTAATCATGTGTTGCCTACGGGATGTTATATCATGACACAATGCCACTGACTACGATGCTTGTCGGGTAATGATACATAAATCATACTTATTGGTTGTCAGTACATAACTTATAATTATTTGTGCACACATACCATTTGTTTTCGTCGAGACAACGCCATCTGAAACATTAAATCAGGGATGAATGCTCCACAAGAAACTGCCCCATCAACATCAGGCGTATCTTGTAGATAGTTTTTAAATGTTGAGTTTTTTTATTTTTAACATGATTGACTTAAAATGTGAAAACACAACTAAATAAAAAAAAAAATGTAGACACCTTCACCTACCCTGACGCAAAATTTAAGCAAACAAACATGATGCAATTCCATTATACAGACAGAGTCTACTTCAAGGCTACTTCAATTTTACATCACTTGTCGTTTCCGGTAATGAAATTTACAAATAGTGGTAACATAATTGACAACAAAGTAAAAAAGTTGAAAGCAATAAGTAATAAACAACCTAAATGGCCCTCTATGCAAGTCTTGAGGGCAAAGAGAATAAACTGTAAATAAATACAATTAAAATGTTTGAAGCAAAACACAAACATGTAAACAAATTAATAAAAAAAACCACTTAGGAATTATTATCACGTCAGCAAATTCTCCCAACAAGGGGCGTAGATCCATATATATTTGAATGATACCTACACTGTCCCCGCAATCCAGGAGTGTTAGCTTCACTACCTCTGGCAAAGTGCGTAAGTTCGCTTAATTGGTTTACATCTTACGTGGATCTAAAACTGTCAGTACTTCGGACTTTGCTGTGAGAACCACGAAGGATAAACTATCGAGCCTCAGATCAAATGGAATTTTCCTGGAAAAGCCAATATAACTACCCGCTCGACCATTTTCACGAGTCGCTGTGTGGCACTGTGTATTAAAATAATGTTGTCTGAGAAGAAAAGTCTATAAACAATTTCATTAGCTGAGCTTAAATTGAGAGTCGGAAGGCGCGATTTGCCGGGTGTATTGACACTGATATAATTAACAGCATTTATTTTTGTAATATCACCGTATACGTTTGTATTGGTGTCTAGGCGGATATTTGTATATGCACAATTATTATATTTATCGTGATCCTACCGATAGTTTGTCAATCACCTTATTGTGCGTATTTCTTCTACCGTAGATATGAATGGTTTACACATTAAAATCATTCGTAATTTGTTCTATTATCCCATGGGTACCCTTATACAGTGTCGGTATGTAGCGCCTTCTCGCATAGGCCTATTATGTCGAACTAAGGATTTGCATGCTTGATTTCTGACATAACATAAAGACGATTATGTTGAAAGCTCCTTAGGAACTACCACGTTATCACTACTGGGGGATAAATACTTTTGCTGCTATATTTATAAATGTATAACACGAGGTGAAGTGAACACCTTTGAGCAGTTCTGAAAAAACTCAACATTTAAAAACTATCTACAAGATACGCCTGATGTTGATGGGGCAGTTTCTTGTGGAGCATTCATCCCTGATTTAATGTTTCAGATGGCGTTGTCTCGACGAAAACAAATGGTATGTGTGCACAAATAATTATAAGTTATGTACTGACAACCAATAAGTATGATTTATGTATCATTACCCGACAAGCATCGTAGTCAGTGGCATTGTGTCATGATATAACATCCCGTAGGCAACACATGATTAAGATATCACACCTATCTATTTTATTTTTATATCAAGGAGCAAAAACAATCAACCATGGACGAATCAGATGGCGGACATTTTGAATGTTTTTTGAATAATTTCCACCATAGCCCCCATACCAATAGCTTAGTAGTGCCCACCCAGGGAAATGAAAACAATCTGTCGTTGACTAACAGAGCCAGTTGTATCGATCTACGACACGATATTAATACAGTTTATGTAATGTCTACGGTGAGTTAATGCGTTTTCAGCACAACGTATTTCAGTCTACAGCATAGATGCCACACAAACGAAAAACCGATGTGGCCATCTAGTCAATGACCAAGACGCCAAAAGAGCCCATGCAAAGATGCAGAGGGCGATGGTTAAAGGAAAACCACATTTAGCATTATTTGCTACAAAAGCCATCCATATAGGGGAAGAAATCACCTACGACTATGGTGATGAAACAAGAAATCTGTGGTGGAGAAAACTGATCTTGTAATACGATCATGATACAATTTCAACCCATAATTGTATTGATTATACATATATGTATACACACACATATAGATGCATTCATGCATACACACGTAAAATATATATATATGTAGTGGATGCGTGTGTTCCCTGTAATCATATTATCTATATGTGGATGCATGTGTTCACTAGAATCATATTATCTATATGTGGATGCATGTGTTCACTGTGTGACATTTTGCATCTGAAGACACCGGGTTGTTTTGAAAAAAACGCTCACCCAAGATTCACCGCGCTGTCAATGATATTGTAAATATATATCAGCAGGGTTCGAAATAGCGGCAGTCCGGTAGTCCGAGGCCTACCAGAAATTCGGTCGGACTACCGAAGTTGGCGTCAGCGGTAGTCCGACGGACTACCGCAAAATCCGGGAATATTTTGTACTCATCGGTCACATGCGGGAGATATATATACACCTAGGGACACTGATTTTTCGCGATCGCAGAAAACGGGAAGAATTCACGGAATTGGCGTTTGAAACAGAATTATTAGATTAGCCTTTTCAAACAGAAATTCCGCGATCGCAAAAACGGATGAAATCGCGGTATTTGCGTTTTGAAAAGGATATTCCGTGATCACAAAAATGAGCAGAAGCACCGCCTCTTTCATCGACAACGCCTTAACTGGAGATGTTTTGAAACAAACGTTTAATATGCAACAACATAAGGCAAGTCGTTGCGAAGTGTCATGGCGCCTGTGCTACCTCGTGTCAATTAACCGACGTAAACTGGGACACGCGCAGAAGGCGCTAACATAAACCGTTTCGCGATCGTTGCCTGGCTGTCCGTTAAGCGTATAGAAGAATGTTGCTAATTAAATGTAGTTGTCACATAATTAGAACACGCGTAAGTGTACATATTCCGGCTTCGAACACAAAACGCGAAGGAGTAACAACAGCCTAGGTTACACTGGCTCAAAGTGAGATAGACCGCGTTTCGTAGTTTTCAAATTCCGTTGGATGGCGTCATATATAGCGCTAGATAAAAATGTAATGGTTGAACAAAATTATTAGTTAAACAGCAGTGATTTGAACATTCATAATTGTTAATATGATTGCTTGTATAATTTAAATCTGCTAACTTATATATTAAGCACAGCTGCATTAGAAACAACCAGTCATTTATATGTAATTGTATGACAGGAATTATTTTATTACCTGAATAGTTTATGTACGGTTGTTACTGTGGTGCAAATATTGCACAAATTGATGTTGTTAGAAAAGTTAACCACACTGTAAAACAGTATTATTTAGATGCAGAGATCACAACATTGTGATAGTTTTTATATTTCACAGAATGTATTATTTTTCAAAATTAACTTTGAAATAAAACATTTCTTTTCTGAACAGAAATGGACTTCTTTAGTCAGTAATGCCCAGTATGCCATTTTTTAACGGAAAATGCGTCATTTGAAAAAAAAATACGTTATTTGGTGTTGGGGTATATATGTTATTGGTGTACATTTGTCCCAGAGAAGTTGAGACGGTGTTCGATTGAACAGATCTACAGGGGAGTAAATAAATAATGTATATGTTGAATAACATTCAATTCAAATGTGTCCCACCACCGCGAACCGGGTATTAAATCGCAAAGGCCTATTCTGCTCGTGAGCCAGAAATAACTGTTCAAATCATGTTCCAGTAATTTTATGTTTTTGGCAGAAATGTATACCTTATAATTCCACACACGGTTTTGTTCTAGTTACGATTAATTTCCACTACTAGTAATCACTGATGTAGATTATGTTAAACTACAATATATTTTTTTCCATCTCAAAAAGTTTATTTAACTAGTAGTACTGCAGTTTAGCGACACATTTTCTTGTTCATATAGATAATGCCCACTTATTGGGAACAAAAGTGCTTTTAACAAAAACAATTTATTTTCCAACTAGTAGATGTAGGACTTGGAACTACAATTTTAAGACAACTTTTCTTGTTTGTGTAATGCCCACTTTTGTGGTACCAAAACATCACCTTATATTTAACTGTAGCCACAATAAAATGGTGATCTGTCCCCTTTGGGCTAGGAATTGTGTTGACAGAATATCAAGAATAGCAGGTTAGGTTATCTGAGAGAGGGCAGGGAATAAATAAAGCCACATGTGAATGCTGAAAGCTCTAATCATACCGGGGCCATAAATACATGACACATCTGTGTATGCCTTCCAAGTGTTGGCATATATCCCATAGAATGAATGATTTCCAACAGTTGTTTGACTAGAATATCTAGGGCCTGCTACATATCCACCATAATGGTAAACCTCAAAGGAAAGCCACAAAATAAAACTGCTCTAACTGGAATAAGGTCGGGCCAAGCGCACATATGGCAGTAAAGTAAATTTTAAACAAACCGGTCTATGGATTTATATGTTCTGTTTAAATCTGCTTACCTTGATTTTCAGGGAAATAAGTAAATTAATTTATTGTAATTCAAATTATCTTGTAGTCAGTATTTTTTAATTAATAGCTCAGCATTCGAGTTTTGTGGCTTGAACAAACAATATTTTGTGATTATATATATATTAGGACTGAATGCAGGTAATTCTATATTGACTATGAATGTGATTCTAAACCATGACTTTGAGTCATTCTAAACCTGTGACTTTGTAGAGGTGATTCATGTTTGCACATAGTCGATGGGGCGATAAATACATGACACATCTGTGTATGACTTTCTTGTGTTGGCATACAAGCAGTAGACGAACACCAATAACAACTGGAATCTAGATAGATCTAGATAGTTATTCTTTGGTTCAAGTTATTATGTGTAGCACAGTGGCTAGAGCATCAGACTCTAAGTCAAGAGAAGCCAGGTTTGAATCCTATGCTGCTGCTTTGAATCTTGGTCTTTTTTATTTTACATTGCACCTGTTCAATCAGGTGTATGAGTGAGTACCTGGTAATAAACAGTGGTGCATATTTGCGTACCTTATGAATAGTCTTCACATATTGCTTCTCAGAGAAGTGGAGATGGTGTTCGATTGAACAAGTCTGCCAGGGAGTAGAGTGTAAAGCGCTTAAGGCAGTCTTCTGGAATGGATACTGCTCTGTATAAGATTTACATGTACAAGTTCACAGGTTTAGAATGATTCAAAGTCATGGTTTATAATCATGAAAAGTCACGGTTTCGAAACACACAATATCACAATTTAGAATTGCATTATGTTGAGGATTAGTACAACAGTCACATCACGTGACGATGTCGAATAACATAACTCATGGTTTTAAATCGCAACTTAATATTGTTTTTATGCACATTTGTATATATATTTGCCTCAGAAAAATTGTACATAATGTGACACTATATAATAATATGTACCCGAGCACTGAAATTGTTATCAAATAAATGCGCTATTAACAAAAATAGCAGCACAGGATTCAAGCTGGGGTTCTCTTGATTGACAGTCTACTGCATTCCACATTCCTCACCACTGACAAGTCAGAACTACACAAGAGACATTTTAAAAGTTAGGGTGGAACTTAAGTTGGAGCTGTATTTAAAACTTGCAATGTTTCGGTCCATCTACAGTGGATCCTGATCACGCACTGAAATCATATACCCGGGTAATAATAATTATTATTATGTTTCTTAATATAGCACTTTTTAACCAATTAAACACCAATCAAAGTGCTTCACATATTAAACTGACATGTTGACTACATGCTAAAATATAAATTAAATAAATCAGCTAAGATAAAAAAATTATAAATTAGGATGTAAAAATACAATTTCAAACAATGAAATTAAGAACTAATCAATACTACAAAATATAAATCATTGTCATTTAGATGTGGCAGCAGTGCTTGCATCAAGGCCTGTTGTGCAAGCGAAATAGTTGGGTTTTAAGTTATTTCTGGAAAGCCGCCAATGTTCCAACCGATTGCACACATTTTGGCAAACTATTCCACGCCTATTGACCTGTCACTGCAAAGCTGCCCTGTCCGATAGTTTTGTTTAACACCGTCACCACGAGAAGATTTGCATCACACGCCGATCGCAATGCACGTGTGGGTGCGTTGCGAACTATAGCACAGTTGAGTTAGTCCGGGGCTAAGCCATGCAAGATCCTAAATATGTAAGTACATATCTTGAAGGTGATTCTCATTCTGATCGGCAGCCAATGCAGTGATTGCAGAATCGGCGTGATATGTGACTAATATAACTCCAATGTAAGTTCAACCCTTGCTATTAAAATTTTATTTTGGAGCCATGGACAGTATCTCCCATACACAGAGACACATGCTTACAAATGGATGTGACATCTCAAAATGTAATGTGTAGGAGGTTGTGAATGGGACATTGCGAGTACCATGTTTGTCACTAATGGTATATAGACACATGTGATGCCCTATTCCACAAGAACGTTTATATTTTTAGAAAACCTATTTTTAACGTTCACAATGTCCTGATAAAATATATACATATATGTACAGTTGTACAAGTATTGTCAATGGGCCTGTGTGGAATAGCTGGGCTAAATCACGTTATATTATAAAATTGTGAATATATATCATGTTTTATATATTTATTAATTATTAATTATAATTTGTTATGTATATATTTATTAAAACATTTAAGTTACCATTTACATTTTCTGTATTATGTTTCAAACTTATTTACTTATAAAAGCTAAAGCTATGCATTTTACACCTATTTCATGTGAAGCACAATACTGGGCCAAAGTAGGAGGACATGGACAAAAAAAACAAAAATGCAAAAAACAAAAAGTGCTTAAAATAAATGAAAAACTATCTTAGATGGTAGCCAAGATACATCTACACCTACAATTAAAGAAGAAGATAAGATCTCTTTACTCACTGTTATTTGGTGCAATGCCAAGTGTACATAGTCGAAGTTCATGATGTAAGTTATATGGTGTCTTTTAACTAAAATATGAGAATGTGAAACCCTTCAGAAATCAAAATTTGCTTGACTGGTGAATGCTAGTACCTCATCAGAATCCAACCAAAAGACTTTAAAAATGTTAAGAATGATCAGAGCACTATGGACCTGAAATGGTGGACACTGTAACTTACGTTATCTACCACATTGACCACAGTTTTTTCAAACAACAATAAACAGGTAGGATGTGTTTTTTGTGTCTCTTCTTTCTTCATGGGCCTAAGATACAGCACAAATGTTATCAACAGGAACTGTCCACAAAGAAGCTGGTTATGGAGTAAATATAGCATAAGTTACAGGACACCAATTTGGCCCAGTATTGTTTGACTCCACATTTACAAGAACCAATTGTGTACCTGAAAAAAAATGTATTCCCATTTGAATAGGGTGAAAGTGGTTGTATCACCAACATGATTGTGAAAAAAAATTAATTTGTGATACTTTTTTGTCGTGTTGTCTATTATGCCAAAATGTACTCTAATTTGATAATGACCTATGTGTGAAAGTGTATTTATTCTTGTTGGATGGCTACATACTAAAAAGTAACACTTCAAAAAAATGTGTTCGTTCAAAACATGTCCACAAAATTGTAAATTTGCCAGCAGAAATGCCCTGATACTACTGCATGCACACACCGCATAAAAACATTGACCCGTATATTTATACTTTGTGCATAGGACAACATTCATTTGTCAGAATCAGATGTCCACGCAGAAATAATTTGTTTTCAAATCAATACAAAATTAAAAGGAAATTACATGAACCTAATTGTTATGAGATTTGGCAAGTTGTTTTATGTTCATAAGTCCTCGTTTATAAGTCCTACCCAACTTTGAAGCCAATGAAAAACTGTTTTGCACACAGCACAATTTTTTGGAAGCACTGATAGTAAAAAGTGAATCATAAATGGGAGAATAGGGATTATTTATTGGGTTATGCATTGAACAAATGGTCAATATATACTGTTTTTCGTATTGAAAAAGTGATAACAAAAAAATAAGTACTCGACATTTGATGTCCACATTTGTTTGTGTAGTTACCGTTCATTTACCAACAAATGACGATGTGATAGTTTTCAGACGAGTCTGGTTTGCATTTAGAAAAAAATATATATATATATAGTACTAATCGACGGCCACTCATTGGGAGGAACTGGTAAACAATGTGAGTAAACAACTCGATACCAGACAAGTTGCCACGGAATTGGGCGCCGCACCAATTCAGGGAATTATAGCAGATAGACAGCAGACATAAAATGGACATATATGAAAAAAGTTTAAGTTAACAATGCGGTAAAGTTAATAAGTGTTCCATGTGGTTTTGTCTCCACGGGTTAACGTGAGCTAACTGATAAATAATGTTGAATGATGTTTTAAAAAACAGTTGCAGCTACTGATATAATTAATGCAAGGTGACACACTCAGACTCAGTCTCAGTGATCAACAAATGTCGCAAACGATTTAAAATTAAAAGTGTTTGGAAATGTTGTAAAGTTATTAATGCACGAACTTAGGACACGGAACGATGTTAGTTATGCCAATTAAGCTAGTCCATAACACACCTGCTCCGGGTCAGCCTACGCGGTTTCTTTGTGTTTCTGTATGCAACATCTTCATTTCTGAGGTGGATTCACAGACCTGAAGTTTACGCATCACACATGAAACGAGCCGATCCGACAACTGCGGTCTGCACGCAACAAAATATTATTTTACGTACACGATTCACACCTAATGTTTGTTGGCCAAACCTAGAATCTACCTTTGGCTTTCACTAAGTTGGGATGTCGAAGATTGGGACAGGTTTCACGGTCCGTAAAGTTGTGTATAAATTAATGTTTGAAGAAAACACAAAAATCTACGAAACTGAAAAGTGACTCACCATGAAAACCGACGCACCACGTGACTGGCAAAACAAAATATATATATGTTCATTTTTTTTAATTGTAAAACTTACAGCATTGATTTTTGTTCAACATAACTAGTAAAGCATGTCACAATCATATGCATACAGTTATTTTGAAACAATGTATTTTGTTTTGTATAAAAACAAGTTTAGGTGATTGGGGACGAACGCCTGCAATTTTACCCATCAAATATATACTGAGATATATATCGCCTGAAAACAACACACTTTACAGCGTTCGTTTATGAAACTCAAAACAGCTCCAACCAAAACTAGGTTGAACACATAATATATTATGATTGTTCTTAGTAGTAACAATGGTTAGTTGATATTTACACAAACATAACTATGATAAAATATTACTATCGCCCTTCGTGTCCAGTCGAAACTGGGCACGAACGGCTACTGGCGACGAACGACTGATTTTTTACCTAAGCTTTGGGTACTGACGGCTGGATCTATATAAATATATATGTATATATATATATTAAGGTGGTATGTTGCCACTCGAGGCAGGCCGAGTTAACCACAATACCCACTGACGTTCAACAATTTACCATTTTCTCATGTTCCACATAGTCAATTCAGCAGACTTCCTGTTACAAATTACCATGCTGAATAATTCCAGGTAGAGGAACAGACCTTTAATGCTGTTCATAAATGTTTTCAAATGAATTCAAACAAAACCCTTAACGTACATGACTGCAGACAGGCGCCACGCTTTGACATTTGTATTTTTCTGACTTGATGTTTGGTAGTCATCTATATTAGTTATCACTGCTTCATTAGTTAACTGGCCTATGAAATTCCTACTCAAATTAAGTGAGCAATCACGGTACACCAGTTTATTTGTTGTGTTACAAGCTATGAGATTGAGCACTCTTGATAAAAGTTTAAACAATAGAAAGGTAGTTGAGTCAGGACGTATGACCAAGAAACAGGGTGGAGTGTATTCAATATCAGGTCATGTGACACACCCAATAACATAACCCTACCCATGCTGCATACCACAGTGTTGCCCCATCATTCTTTGGTATTCTCTTTCCCTTTCAAGTAGTACATCTCTTAAACTGCCCACTTTACAGTAGTCTGTGGCAACTATGATCAAAGTCGAACCAGCAGCCTAAGTATGTACTATATTCAGCCTGCATCATAGTTTATTGCCTTGTAGCAACAGCAGGGTCTTTGATTTTGCTAATTTACAGCCAGTTGTGAGATATATTTGTGAGATGTATCATGTCAATGCCATAGTGTAAAGTTTAAATGATATGTATTGTATACACAGTAATCTCAGAACTATCATAATTTGAACATTTTAAAAGATGTGAACTACTATTTTTCAAGAAAAATACTGTGCCATGATAACTAATATGCTCAAAATAAAAAATTATTATAACACAATATTATTATTAATTTATATAATCAAGAAAATAACAAAGTTGAACATTGATCTATCAAGTATGAATTATGAATCCCTATCATACTCATTATCCAATGCTTTGCTAGTTTATGTTAACTGACAAGTACAGATCTATTCTTATGACATTTGGTCACATCTTTTTAGTTAAATATTTAATCACAATTAAAGCAACTAAACTATCACACCTTCCTGTTAATTCACTGACACTTGATCAGCAAGACTTGCACTGGCGCATATAAACAAAACAAGCAAGGTTTGAGCAGCCTCAATCAAACACAATACAAACAAATATTCGAATGGGCGAAAGTGACCAGTGCTCTGAACATCTAGTAAGCCATCTAGTCCTGTGCAACCATCTTTCATTTCAGCTATCTGATAGTGAATAGCCAGATGGAATAGATACAGTATCAGCCCATCACTAGGGACACTGACAGTGTGTCACAGGCACAGCTCTGTGCCAGAGATGTTGCTCCCTGATATGACCTCTTTCCAGCAACTCACAGTACATTATTAGAGGCAGACCCAAGTGGGCTGTAAAAGTATGTGCCCCCTAATATTGGCTCATAATATTGCCAGCATTTTGTGTTTCTTTTTAAATTACTGCCCAAACTGCTCATATTAAAGTTTGGCTAATCTGGGGCTATATATATATATATATATATGTATATATATATAATATATATATATATATATATATATATATATATATATATATATATAATATATATATATATATATTATATATACATATATATATATTATATATATATAATATATATATTATATATATATTATATATACATATATATATAATATATATATATATGTACATATAATATATATAATATATATTATGCATATATATATATGTATATAATTATATATAATATATATATATTATGTATATATATATATATATATTATATATATATATATATATATTATATATATATATCATATATATCACAGATATCCAGTAATAAACATACAGTCCAAATCAAAAATCACTAATTCTACATACCAGTATCGAAGCTACAAGCGCCACCTACCTCCTCTGAACTGCAAAATCCCGCCCATCTTTGCGGTCGTCTTGGTAACGACCCCCTGTATACAACAGGCCGCCAAGGTAAATAACGTGACGAGCAAGGTAACGAACGTGACGATTCCAACCGATATCGTCGCGGCCTGCCACCAGGAGCTCGGAATAACATCAAACGATGTGTATCGTCCGCATTCCCCTATGCTCTCCAAGTGTCCCCCTGGTGTCAAAGCTAGGTAGTTACAGCGGCGGAACAGCCCGATGTATGTTTCGGTGCCATTGCTGAATCGTACCGTGATTCACGATACTAGAAGAATATAATAATTAAATGCACACCCATTCTCATAGTCTAAATTCCTACCCTGTCAAGAACAGACAGTCAGAGAAATTTACATCATGAACTTCGACTATGTACACTTGGCATTGCACCAAATAACAGTGAGTAAAGAGATCTTATCTTCTTCTTTAATTGTAGGTGTAGATGTATCTTGGCTACCATCTAAAATAGTTTTTCATTTATTTTAAGCACTTTTTTTTTTTTGCATTTTTTTTTTCTCCATGTCCTACTTTGGCCCAGTATTGTGCTTCACATGAAATAGGTGTAAAATGCATAGCTTTAGCTTTTATAAGTAAATAAGTTTGAAACATAATACAGAAAATGTAAATGGTAACTAAAATATTTTAATAAATATATACATAACAAATTATAATTAATAATTAATAAATATATAAAACATGATATAAATTCACAATTTTATAATATAACGTGATTTAGCCCAGCTATTCCACACAGGCCCATTGACAATACTTGTACAACTGTACATATATGTATATATTTTATCAGGACATTGTGAACGTTAAAAATAGGTTTTCTAAAAATATAAACGTTCTTGTGGAATAGGGCATCACATGTGTCTATATACCATTAGTGACAAACATGGTACTCGCAATGTCCCATTCACAACCTCCTACACATTACATTTTGAGATGTCACATCCATTTGTAAGCATATGTCTCTGTGTATGGGAGATACTGTCCATGGCTCAAAAATAAAATTTTAATAGCAAGGGTTGAACTTACATTGGAGTTATATTAGTCACATATCACGCCGATTCTGCAATCACTGCATTGGCCGCCGATCAGAATGAAAATCACCTTCAAGATATGTACTTCCATATTTAAGATCTTGCATGGCTTAGCCCCGGAATAACTCAACTGTGCTATAGTTCGCAACGCGCCCACACGTGCATTGCGATCGGCGTGTGACGCAAATCTTCTCGTGCTGACGGTGTTAAACAAAACTATCGGACAGGGCAGCTTTGCAGTGACAGGTCAATAGGCGTGGAATAGTTTGCCAAAATGTGTGCAATCGGTTGGAACATTGGCGGCTTTCCAGAAATAACTTAAAACCCAACTATTTCGCTTGCACAACAGGCCTTGATGCAAGCACTGCTGCCACATCTAAATGACAATGATTTATATTTTGTAGTATTGATTAGTTCTTAATTTCATTGTTTGAAATTGTATTTGTACATCCTAATTTATAAAAAAAAATTATCTTAGCTGATTTATTTAATTGATATTTTAGCATGTAGTCAACATGTCAGTTTAATATGTGAAGCACTTTGATTGGTGTTTAATTGGTTAAAAAGTGCTATATTAAGAAACATAATAATTATTATTATTACCCGGGTATATGATTTCAGTGCGTGATCAGGATCCACTGTAGATGGACCGAAAAATTGCAAGTTTTAAATACAGCTCCAACTTAAGTTCCACCCTAGCTTTTAAAATGTCTCTTGTGTAGTTCTGACTTGTCAGTGGTGAGGAATGTGGAATGCAGTAGACTGTCAATCAAGAGAACCCCAGCTTGAATCCTGTGCTGCTATTTTTGTTAATAGCGCATTTATTTGATAACAATTTCAGTGCTCGGGTACATATTATTATATAGTGTCACATTATGTACAATTTTTCTGTGGCAAATATATATACAAATGTGTATAAAAACAATATTAAGTTGCGATTTAAAACCATGAGTTATGTTATTCGACATCGTCACGTGATGTGACTGTTGTACTAATCCTCAACATAATGCAATTCTAAATTGTGATATTGTGTGTTTCGAAACCGTGACTTTTCATGATTATAAACCATGACTTTGAATCATTCTAAACCTGTGAACTTGTACATGTAAATCTTATACAGAGCAGTATCCATTCCAGAAGACTGCCTTAAGCGCTTTACACTCTACTCCCTGGCAGACTTGTTCAATCGAACACCATCTCCACTTCTCTGAGAAGCAATATGTGAAGACTATTCATAAGGTACGCAAATATGCACCACTGTTTATTACCAGGTACTCACTCATACACCTGATTGAACAGGTGCAATGTAAAATAAAAAAGACCAAGATTCAAAGCAGCAGCATAGGATTCAAACCTGGCTTCTCTTGACTTAGAGTCTGATGCTCTAGCCACTGTGCTACACATAATAACTTGAACCAAAGAATAACTATCTAGATCTATCTAGATTCCAGTTGTTATTGGTGTTCGTCTACTGCTTGTATGCCAACACAAGAAAGTCATACACAGATGTGTCATGTATTTATCGCCCCATCGACTATGTGCAAACATGAATCACCTCTACAAAGTCACAGGTTTAGAATGACTCAAAGTCATGGTTTAGAATCACATTCATAGTCAATATAGAATTACCTGCATTCAGTCCTAATATATATATAATCACAAAATATTGTTTGTTCAAGCCACAAAACTCGAATGCTGAGCTATTAATTAAAAAATACTGACTACAAGATAATTTGAATTACAATAAATTAATTTACTTATTTCCCTGAAAATCAAGGTAAGCAGATTTAAACAGAACATATAAATCCATAGACCGGTTTGTTTAAAATTTACTTTACTGCCATATGTGCGCTTGGCCCGACCTTATTCCAGTTAGAGCAGTTTTATTTTGTGGCTTTCCTTTGAGGTTTACCATTATGGTGGATATGTAGCAGGCCCTAGATATTCTAGTCAAACAACTGTTGGAAATCATTCATTCTATGGGATATATGCCAACACTTGGAAGGCATACACAGATGTGTCATGTATTTATGGCCCCGGTATGATTAGAGCTTTCAGCATTCACATGTGGCTTTATTTATTCCCTGCCCTCTCTCAGATAACCTAACCTGCTATTCTTGATATTCTGTCAACACAATTCCTAGCCCAAAGGGGACAGATCACCATTTTATTGTGGCTACAGTTAAATATAAGGTGATGTTTTGGTACCACAAAAGTGGGCATTACACAAACAAGAAAAGTTGTCTTAAAATTGTAGTTCCAAGTCCTACATCTACTAGTTGGAAAATAAATTGTTTTTGTTAAAAGCACTTTTGTTCCCAATAAGTGGGCATTATCTATATGAACAAGAAAATGTGTCGCTAAACTGCAGTACTACTAGTTAAATAAACTTTTTGAGATGGAAAAAAAAATATTGTAGTTTAACATAATCTACATCAGTGATTACTAGTAGTGGAAATTAATCGTAACTAGAACAAAACCGTGTGTGGAATTATAAGGTATACATTTCTGCCAAAAACATAAAATTACTGGAACATGATTTGAACAGTTATTTCTGGCTCACGAGCAGAATAGGCCTTTGCGATTTAATACCCGGTTCGCGGTGGTGGGACACATTTGAATTGAATGTTATTCAACATATACATTATTTATTTACTCCCCTGTAGATCTGTTCAATCGAACACCGTCTCAACTTCTCTGGGACAAATGTACACCAATAACATATATACCCCAACACCAAATAACGTATTTTTTGGTCAAATGACGCATTTTCCGTTAAAAAATGGCATACTGGGCATTACTGGCTAAAGAAGTCCATTTCTGTTCAGAAAAGAAATGTTTTATTTCAAAGTTAATTTTGAAAAATAATACATTCTGTGAAATATCAAAACTATCACAATGTTATGATCTCTGCATCTAAATAATACTGTTTTACAGTGTGGTTAACTTTTCTAACAACATCAATTTGTGCAATATTTGCACCACAGTAACAACCGTACATAAACAATTCAGGTAATAAAATAATTCCTGTCATACAATTACATATAAATGACTGGTTGTTTCTAATGCAGCAGTGCTTAATATATAAGTTAGCAGATTTAAATTATACAAGCAATCATATTAACAATTATGAATGTTCAAATCACTGCTGTTTAACTAATAATTTTGTTCAACCATTACATTTTTATCTAGCGCTATATATGACGCCATCCAACGGAATTTGAAAACTACGAAACGCGGTCTATCTCACTTTGAGCCAGTGTAACCTAGGCTGTTGTTACTCCTTCGCGTTTTGTGTTCGAAGCCGGAATATGTACACTTACGCGTGTTCTAATTATGTGACAACTACATTTAATTAGCAACATTCTTCTATACGCTTAACGGACAGCCAGGCAACGATCGCGAAACGGTTTATGTTAGCGCCTTCTGCGCGTGTCCCAGTTTACGTCGGTTAATTGACACGAGGTAGCACAGGCGCCATGACACTTCGCAACGACTTGCCTTATGTTGTTGCATATTAAACGTTTGTTTCAAAATATCTCCAGTTAAGGCGTTGTCGATGAAAGAGGCGGTGCTTCTGCTCATTTTTGTGATCACGGAATATCCTTTTCAAAACGCAAATCCCGCGATTTCATCCGTTTTTGCGATCGCGGAATTTCTGTTTGAAAAGGCTAGTCTAATAATTCTGTTTCAAACGCCAATTCCGTGAATTCTTCCCGTTTTCTGCGATCGCGAAAAATCAGTGTCCCTAGGTGTATATATATCTCCCGCATGTGACCGATGAGTACAAAATATTCCCGGATTTTGCGGTAGTCCGTCGGACTACCGCTGACGCCAACTTCGGTAGTCCGACCGAATTTCTGGTAGGCCTCGGACTACCGGACTGCCGCTATTTCGAACCCTGCTGATATATATTTACAATATCATTGACAGCGCGGTGAATCTTGGGTGAGCGTTTTTTTCAAAACAACCCGGTGTCTTCAGATGCAAAATGTCACACAGTGAACACATGCATCCACATATAGATAATATGATTCCAGTGAACACATGCATCCACATACAGATAATATGATTACAGGGAACACACGCATCCATTACATATATATATATAATTATATATATATATATATATATATATAATATGACTACAGTGAACACATGCATCCACATATAGATAATATTATTACAGTGAACACATGCATCCATATATAGATAATATGATTACAGTGAACACATGCATCCATATATAGATACTATTATTACAGTGAACACAGGCATCCACATACAGATAATGATTACAGTGAACACATGCATCCACATATAAATAATATGATTACAGTGAACACATGCATCCACATATAGATAATATTATTATAGTGAACACATGCATCCATATATAGATAATATTGTTACATTGAACACATGCATCCACATATAGATACTATTATTACAATGAACACAGGCATCCACATATAGATAATATGATTACGGTGAACACATGCATCCACATATAGAGAATACTATTACCACAGTGGTTTGTCTTGCTGGTTTAACAAGATTCCCACCCAGAGAATTAACTCTAGATGGCCAAGGAAGCCTTTTGGCTTGCTGAGAGTCCAATTGCTGAGAGTCCAATTGCTGAGAGTCCAATTGCTGAGAGTCCAATTGCTGAGAGTCCAATTGCTGAGAGTCCAATTGCTGAGAGTCCAATTGCTGAGAGTCCAATTGCTGAGAGTCCAATTGCCGAGAGTCCAATTTGGCTTATGGAGAGTTCAAATGGTTACTGAGTAGAATGTAATATGAAACCTGTCACAACATAGTGGGTATTAGGTTGCAAAAATACGAAATGGGGTTTTGCCCCTTTTTGGCTTCCATCAATCATCATTTAAATTATGCCTCATTCATAGAAATACATTCAATAGTTTCTTATTTATTGCTAAAACTTAAGCAAACTTTTTAAAAGCGACAGTTTGAAAAACAACTTCATTTTGTCTACTGTTTTTTTCAATATATATATACGGGTTCGTAAAAGCACGCATTATTTTTTATTAGTTTTGATTATTTGTCGAGGGAAATAAACTGCACAGTGGAAGATGAGACTGTGAGGTGGGCATTTCTGTCGTCATTACTACTGATGTCATGTGACAAATATAGCTCCAATCAGTGCGTTAGCGAGGATCTGAAACTAGGGAGTCCACTAAAAAGGTTTGCATCCGACGGTCAGGGAGGGGGTCATGCCTCTGCGTGTTGTGGTCTGGACTTTTTATGAAATGGAGTGCTCTCATGTGGCTTCTGGAGGCATTCTTTAGTGATTTTTGGCACAAATGATGTTCAAATCCTAACCAATTTATTGCTATTAATTTTTGTTTATGTCTGCTCAGTGTGTACATTTGTCAATCTTAACATAAACATTATTCAGTAAACTGTGTTCAGCATAACAACATTTATTCATCAACAAGTTTACAACAACTAGCTTATCAACAAAAATATCACATTTAGAAAAAATATATATAAACAACAATTAATAATCCAACACAAATTACAAAATTAACTGCACATGACCTAAACAGCCACTTGTTGGTTTGTATGGAGAAGAGACCTGTATAAAATTAATGCCTGTTTCACTGTGGAAGGTCGCGTATATTGCATAGTTTATGTATCAAATAACTGTGTCTTAAATATTTCCTATTCCTATTCTATTTCCCATAACCTCTTCCATGTTCTTCCATGGATTCACGCCAGTCTCTGAGCTGTTGTCTACATACTCCATCTAGCCTAAATCTTAGAATACAAAATCACGGAGGCTTTATCGTTGCATAACAACGGACGCTTTATTTTCTCAATTAAAAATACCATAATATAAGATTTACCCCACTGAAATCACATATATTGCAGTATTAAAAAAAAAATTAATTGCCTCACAAACCAGGTCCTATTTCATGGCAGCTGGGAGATGTAGAATGCTAACTCCAACTACATGAAAACATCATGAGTGCCTAAAAAATAGCTGTCTACCTGTAAACACTGTGCCAGCAGGGACTTAGACAGAGACTATCGAGTCTTGAAGACTGGCAGATGACTGGCCAAGATGGGTAATTACAACTGATGACTGATGGAATTTAGAGGGGGACAGCTGGAAACTAGATTAAGTTAAATTGTATAAGGTTGTTCAAACGAACTGACATATTGTACTGGATACTATCTAGTGTGTTTTCATTTTTACCAAATAATTTGAAATAAGATGAAATGGAATTGAGGAGGCATATTTAATTGAGATATTGCAGACAGTTTATTGTTTTATTATTTATACTGGTTAAATTTCAGTGGTAGGATTTCTATGACTATGTTTTGGACTTTACGAACTAATATATTATTATAATCATCCCTCGGCACAGACAAGATATTTATAACTTGATGTGTTTTAAAGACAATCTACAGCCTAAAATAAAGAGGGTGACAGATTTGACAATCACATTAAATTTCAAACAAAAGTAGCATGCACCATATGTATGACTATGTATGTCAGGCTACCGCTTTTTATAGCAAACATGAAAGGTATACCTAATCATTTTATGTCAGATTAATGTACATTTTTAATGTCCAACTCTAAACATCAGTAAACTATGTCTATAATTTGTTAATCACACAATGCATTTAAACAGTTCAACTGTTCACAGGGGTCCATATACAACGCCGTGTACATGGCAAATTGTAACTTTAAGAGTTAAGAAACTTAAATAAATGGACCGGGAAAATTATATATGTCGTGCACTTACCGGCATACGAATACACGGATCCTTCGTCGAGAAATACACAACACGAACGTCCTGACTTCCGATCTAAACGTCAACAACGTGAAGACGACAGTACAACTCCAGTTACTCCACTGTAGCTTGTACGAACTTTGGGTGATTCTATTTTGGAACAGGGGTAGAGAGGTTGCCGTTGCTGTCGATTAAGTTTCATTATCCACTATGTGGCGCCACTGTGTGGCCGATTTCAACGATAGTCTCATCGTCGTTAGTTTCGCTTAACCGACTCTCGCCCGGCTGCGTCACTTCGCCAGGAAATTAATCTGGTTCTAAAGCCGCCCTTTAAATTTATCCGCTAGATGACAACATTGGCATACAAAGTAAAGGTAAGTTCTTATAAAGCGCAGTATCCAGTCCTCAGGACTGCTCGAAGCTCTCTACTCTTTACTCCCTGGCAGACCTGTTCAATCGAACACCATCTCGACTTCTCTCTGAAGCATTTAGCCACGCTGCAATTATTGCGCGAAGACTATTAGTACACAAATATCCACCAGTGTATATAGCCAGGTACTCATTCATACAGCTGAGTGAACTGAAGCAATGTAGAGTAAACAAACTTGCCCAAGATTCGACACCGCCGCACAGGATTCGAACCCAGGTTCTCTCAGTCGATAGTCCGGAGCTCTTACCACTGCGTTACTGCGCTGCACTGGTACACTCAAAATAAATAACATTTAACTAATCTGTTGATCAATTGTGTCGATATACCCAACGTTTAAAGTTGATTCGAAAGCATTATTAACTTATAAACAATTACTCTTATATATTATTTTTATTTTAATGTTAGCGTGAAAGCCAATCAGCATGTCTATCCTGGTTCATGATAAACATAAACCACTGCACAATTGTATTTCTGTTTATTTTATGAGTGCCTGTTTTAATATAAGATATTCCGAAAGTCGTGTTGGCATAGAAATTTTACGGAAGTGACACGATTGTATAAAAATATTCACATATTACGGGTTGTTCGTTTATTTTGAGCAAATCAATATTGTAATCTCCTGCAATTATTATTTCACTTTAAGATTTGTATAAATCAACCAAATTTGATGCAAATTCGTTTGTATAATATATATACGGTAGTTTTCAATTATATCTCTAGGTGGTCTATGTATATTTCCAAGAAATATGTTTTCTTCATAGCAAAATGCTATTTCAATAAATTGACCTTCCCTAGTGTCTGTATTAGCATGGATCATGTGCACTACATATATTGCCTTGGCATATTAATGTATACCCGTCAGGTTCTTCATCGAACAATGTTTCCTGTAAACATAGAGCACTAATCTCACAGCCACTACTTCTGAATGTCTCTAGCTTTATTTTAGGTTCGTCAGTTTTTGCATTTCAACTCTGACAGTTTAGGCTAAATACGATGAATTTGCTTTGATTTTTCGTTAAATGTTTTATTAATTCATCATCGTCAAAGTATAGTGAATGTTGAAATGGTTCAATATCCCCAACTTCATCAATTTAATCCGTTTTTAATATGTGATAGAGATAATTTTTCTGTAGACCACAAAATTGCGCTAACAAATGAGTTGCATCAATTATATTGGAAAATTGGATAAACAATAGTGCTCTATATTTACATGGCATATCATATAAACATGGACTAGACTGAGCATAAAACAAATACATTTTGTGAAAAGAGAATATTACGAATATTTCGCATGCATATATAAAACAACGTACTTATTGCATTAGCACAAAATGTGTGAAAATAAATTACGGCATATGTACTGCCACAACATGAACGTGTATAAAATATACGTAAAATATCAACGATTTGGATGATGAAATAACAAGCAAGGTGTTGAAATTTGCGGATGATACAAAAGAGTTTAGAAGGATTAAAAGTGATGGAGATAGACAACATTTACAAGATGATCTTGACAAGTTGATCAAATGGTTTTAAAATAGTTTTTAAAATAATGGTTATAAAAATATTGATAGAAATATTTTTTTCTCAGTTAAGAAAGATAGAAGGACTAGAGGACATGAAGTTACATTAGCAAAGGAGCAGTGTAGATTATATATAAGGAAGTTCTAATTTTCACAAAGGACTGTAAATGAATGGAACAGATTATCTGCTGATTGTGTGGGTGCTAGTAGCGTGAACATGTTTAAAAATAAAATCGACACATACGCCAGAAGGGCCAGATACACATAGATAAAAGGACTCTCGATAAGCCAAAGGGCTTCCTTGTCCACCTGCCACCTACAGTTAATTCTCTGGGTGGCAATCTTGTTAAATCTTGTATAGTGGAAGTAACGTAAGTATATTTAACAAAACACAAAATAATTTTTGCGTAGACAGTAAGTAATGGGAAAACCCTATATATAATGCATTGTCCCAAAAATAAAAATGTAAAATGACACACTAAACGTACTGAAAAGAATATGTATAAACGTATTGAAAAGAATATGTATATTGACTGTATGCCGATATTATATATATATATATATGTATATATATATATATATCGATGCACACATTACACATGTAGGCTAAGATGTAAATAATATGAAATTGCATTTTTTATATCAAACGTCTTTTCATGTGGAGCAGTTCGCTCAAGAGTAAATGTCAGCAAAAAAGGATATATCAAAAATATGAAATGTTTTATAGAAAACATCACAAGTACTATAAAGATCTTTGATAAAATGTTGAGAGTGAGGCTATGCAATAACGTTAACAAATTAAAACGAATTTTGACATAGCGTTAAGAAAATCGTTAAAAGATCACGTTTGGTTTTGTAATGATGACATTCAAAAGCAAATTACCATTAAACGTTACATTGATTAAACACAAGTGAAGGGTAAGAAGGATAATAAGTAAACAAATAAGTAAGGACAAAACGAAAAAGATGACTAAGCATGTCAGTCACACTGGAGTCTGACACGCAGCATAACTTATTACAATAATAAATGCAACATAAATGCATTAAAATATAAATTACACGAGTCATGTTGTACACATTTAGGTAGACGTGATACATATTTGGTTATAGGTAGGTATATGGTACTTGAAATATTTGTAGGCGTTCAAGATAGCATTCCACACGGCAGTCAGCGGCAATCCCTGACAAATAGTATTTTGAACGAGATGTAATGCGTACATCCCTTAAGCACATAGCTGCATCATCTTCGGAAGTAGGTATTTACGTTTATATACGACCTTCAGTGAATAGTCTTCATTCACATACATACCGTTTGGCTTCACGAGTCCGGTGTTGTTTAACACGTACTCATTCGTTCGGTGAGCGCGCTCAATCTTCATTGTTTCGACATTGTCTGCTGTGATGGTGAACCTATTCAACAGGCTGAGTTTACCAGTTCTTCCGTTTTTCCCACGTTTCCTTCGCGATTGTTTCGTCTAGTTTGGTTTACTAGAGAGTCGACATTTTCTTCAAGCTTCTGCAATTGTTTTTGCAAGTGATCGATGCAAGTGGCACTAGGTTGTGTGCCAACGTTTGATAACTCACGCCTGAGGTCGGCTACCTCCTGGTAAATATTCTGCATGCTGTGCTTTAGGTCAGTCAAAGATTTTACAGGGGACCTTCTGTGAACTTCTTGTTATTAGATGTTCGTCTTATCAGTATTATTATGGGTCCCTGGAGGTTTGATCTTATCCAGAGTGCACTGTATGTTTCCTTTATTCTTGCTCTAATAATTAATGTTGTATGTATGTACATATAGGCCATTCTCGCAAAAAACGTGTACAGTAACAGTAAAATAACACGTCAAAAATAAATATTTAATTTGTATGTTTTTAGCGAGTACTATTGATATCAAATGTGCTATTTAGATAAAGCAGCATAGGTTGATCTGATCTATTATTATATTTTAAAAATATATTCATTGATAAAAACGTGTGTCTACTAGGGTGCAGATCTGCTAGTGTCCAAAGTTTGTGTCTACATGGCAAAATCCCGTGGCAACACGGTATTGTGTACTTTTTAACAAACTTAAAACCTTTACTTTGAATGATGACAGGCTAGCCAGGTTTATTAACAATGGTAGCTGTAGAATTAGAAACAATCAGTGAGCGCAGGAATCTCACATTTTTATGTTCGGTTCAAATAAGTGGTAAACAGGGACTTTAAAAAAACAGCTGGGTGGAAACGCAAGACCAGCTGCTATTTCCATAAGCTGTATCAATACAACATTATACATCACACAAAGTCATGTACAATATTTAAATAGCATAGGTGGTAATGTATTTTCTATCTACATACTATTTAAATTAAGTTTAAAAAAATATAGATCTTTAAAGAGCAAAATAGCATTATTGTTAAAAAAATAAATATATATTGCGTCAGTGTAACAGCATGTTTTTTTGTACTGAGAGTGCAATAACCTTTTGTTCTGGTCATCATTCAGATTAAAATATATTAAATTTGTCTCTATCGAAATCCAGTTTCGAGGACAAATAAAAAAGCCACTGTATGATGGAAATAAAGTTATAAATTTACAACACTTTAAAATTAGCACATATTTTAAAATACTGTTTTCAGACGCACCGACTGCTGCCGTCGTCGTCGCCCCGCGCGGGCGGTCGGATTGATGGGTCGGATGTCATAATTATACTTAATCGAAAAGTTACCCAGTGGACGGCATTAGAAGCAGGATAAATAAATAATGCATAAGCTTCTACACTGTTAAAAGTAACTGTCAATATACATTATGTCAACTCACCTCGAAATCTGACATGTTGACTGGGTGTGACGTCACCAGTCTCTGTGTCATTCACTGCGCATGCATGGATATTTATTATACTCGGACTGCATAATTAATCATCCATGTGGCAGCAAGCTCAAAATGATTCGCATAAACACAATTATTTATCGGATTTTTGTGTACATAGCACCCAAATTATGCATAAACATGCAATACATAAGTAGCAGAGAAAGTATTTGTTGCAAACTATCACGGTTTGATACAGTACATCTCAAATGTATATTAGCTTACAAAGTATCGTTTTAATGATAATAATAAGGTAACTTATTTTGTGCATAAGTCTTTGGAACACAAGCTCACAAGCACATCAAAACAAACGAGACGGTTACTTTCAGAACCGATAAGCAGTATTCAAGAAGTCAACAAAACGATATCTACGTTAGGTTTGTGAATAGTAATTTGACTCCCGTAGAATCTGATCATATTATAACTTTCCTCTTGGTACAAATACTCCCTATATATATATATATATATATATTTCAGTACGCACATGGAGACGCTATCGCATGCAATCAATGTTTTATGGAAGTAAACGTTACAGGATATCGTTGATCTGTATTAACAATGTGTCATACCTAATTTGTTTAGCCTGCACGATACATATAACGGGTATTTACTAATATCCAACAAGTAGGCCTGGCTGAGTGGGTACGTGGGGATAAAATTATACAAAACTCAGACGAGTAACAAATCAGCACGACCTAATAGGGCCAATGTCCTATTATTGTTCCTGGGAATATATTCGGTAGATGGTGTATTAACATAATTTGTGGCGCCGGCTCATAATCATTGTGGCACTTGTGGATGTATTTGTAGTGCGGTTTTTTTCATAATTACATTTTACTTGACGATATAACTAATACACGTGAATGCAATATGTAAGAACTTACAGCATAAATTATGAAGGGTAAGTCGTATAACATAATGTCCTTCAAGTTACGGCCAATACATGTATTGGCGTCAGAACGTGAAGAATACTCGGGGGATGAGGCTCACCAAAAAACCTTCAATTGCACCCCCGTTTGAGGCTGTAAAAAACGTTGTTGATCCCTTTGCTGTTCTCCACAAATCTTCAATTGCACCCCCTTGAGACTCTCCAAAAACATCCAACGCTACCCCAGGCCCTCTAAACACCTCCAAAAAGTGTACAAGGGCCAATGTTCAAAAAATTGTACGAATGGGATTTTGCAGGTCCAAAATTAAATGTTTGCTTCTAAACAACTAAGTTATGTTTTCTTATTGTACGTGTAAAGACGCCTATTTTCCATAAATAGTTCAATGTAATATGAGTTACTTTTGTTATGACAGCTACTTGAAGTCAACATTTATTTCCATCGCGTGTCCAGCGTCATCGAAGACAAATTACTAATCTCCAACATGGATACTTTGGAGATAATTTTAGCCCTGTGTTGTTTCTTGGAAAGGCCTATTTTCAATTACTGCAGCTCTTTCAGAAAATTGTTTGGAAGTATGAATGAAACATAATCACTAACATTGATCAGTTATCTTTGACTTTGCTAACTTTCACATGTGTCCGGAGATTGGAACTAGGCAAAGTGTGAGCAAATAAATGAACATACGTTAATGACGCATGACACGCAACATATTTTTTTTTAGATAATACCATTATTCTTCATCGAAAACTACTAAAATGTTTAGGAAAACGTATTAAAACATGATTTAACATGCAACTGTACACAAGTATGGGGTTGTATTTTTTTTTCACTTCCTTAAATGGTTCTTCATTTCATAATTATTAACGTATGTTGTTTAATATTCTGATCCACATGTCTGAAGGTTAGTCAATGTACACCAATCTATTGTATCGATGCTGGTGTTTATAAAACATCGACCAAATATTATAATATAAATAAACAAAATCAACAAATACCACTCCAAAATAGGCCACACTTGACTGCTAACAGGTGTTGATGCTGGACACTTCGCGTTGACGCTGGACACGGTTTGGGCAGAATTGACTCAAAGAACAGTGTTTTTTCTTACAACTGAATAAACATAATTTATGAGGATACATTTTTAAGGGATCTAGGAAAGCTCGTGCAACTTTTCCGATTTTATCTGGTGCTAGGCCTATTACATATAAGCGCTAGAGATGTAATTATATAATTATGTATATATATATATATATGAGAACTAATTTACAGTTTGTAGATCCGTTGACATTGAGTTATCACATGTATCACATGCTCACGTAATATAACCATATCCTCAGTGAATGGTTTGTAGGTATATCTACTTTGTCAGACACTCCTGAAGTACTTGCTGGGTCGGCTTTTTGTATTTGCCATCTGACAGGACAATGTCCATTAGTCGCTACTCGGCAGCATTACTGTGGTTGTTTCCAAACTGTTCAAATGATCATCTATTTAAACTCTTCTTGATACTCGTGTTTACACAACCCATCTGGACTTCTTAGCACATCAGCAAGACTGTTGGATCTTAGTTTCAAAGAAATATTTTGTTGTATGTTATATAAGCAGATGGTATTCCTTTTGAAGTGTTCACTAACATCAGGATTCGGTATATGCTGATTTTTGCATTTGGATTTCCCTCACACAATTTAGCATGCAGATATTGAAGATGAACTGTATTTTCCTTCATAACATATAATGGCGTAAGCATACTAGCATTTGGTGGAATGTTCATCGTGGAAGTTATAATTATTTTAATCTGCTGTTTCACCAGATTGCAAGTATTGCAACATAATTGTTTCTCCAAGGCCTATGCATTTTGTCGCAGCTTCTCCATCTCCTTTCCCAAAGCAGTGACTTCTATGTAGGTAGATGACATCATTGTTCCTGGGAATATATTCGGTAGATGGTGTATTAACATAATTTGTTGCGCCGGCTCATAATCATCGTGGCACTTGTGGATGTATTTGTAGAGCGTTTTTTTCATAATTACATTTTACTTGACGATATAACTAATACCTGTGAATGCAATATGTAAGAACTTACAGCATAAATTATGAAGGGTAAGTCGTGTAACATAATGCCCTTCAAGTTACGGCCAATACATGTATTGGCATCAGAACGTGAAGAATACTCGGGGGATGAGGCTCACCAATAAACCTTCAATTGCACCCCCGTTTGAGGCTGTAAAAAAACGTTGTTGATCCCTTTGATGATCTCCACAAATCTTCAATTGCACCCCCTTGAGACTCTCCAAAAACATCTAACGCTACCCCAGGCCCTCTAAACACCTCCAAATCCACTCCTCCCCTTAAATAAAAGCTCACCAATTGCTCAAACTGCAGTCGCCTTGACTCTCACCAAAACAACAAAATGAACCATTTCCCCCAAATACTGGGAGGTATTCCTATATTGAACCCTCATCAAATATTGGGGTTCGCCCCCCAACTCTCCCCCAGGTTCCGATGCCTTAGAAATAGTATGTGGTAGTTTTGTAATGTAAATATAGTGACCATTTGTTACAGTTATTAGTATTATTGCATGCAGGAACACACCTTCCCATAACTGCGTGTCCAGCATCATCGCGTGTCCAGCATCATCGCGTGTCCAGCGTCATCGCCAAGTGTGTTATGTAGCTGTTGTAGCGGCATTTGTGGTATATCGTGCTGATACTTATATGTTGACAACGACGGCATGTTGCAAGAGACAGAACTACTTTATTGTATATGTACGCGTAGCAGGGCATATCACAACACCTCCCTTCTAAGAATGCAATGGTACTGGTTACTAACAAATTTGGATTACAACTCAAAGGTACATGTGTCGTCATGCTGTATGTCAATTACAATAATAAAATAAACGGCAACATATAATATTAGTGTGTAGGTATCCTGAAACATGCTTCTTTTAAGTAGGAACTACACACAGCATTCTAATAACAGCAAAACTGCTATCTAAACAGTAACTAAACAGTATAGCTAAACAATAGCTAAACAGTAGAATAGGTAATACAAGTTATACAACAGATCAAGAATCTGAACTGGCTTGATCTGTCGACCGTAACGCGACAATTTCACGTTACTGGGCTCATCAGACTGCTCGACCTGAGGAGTAACTGATGGCTGACGGAGCTCTCGGCGATTGCGACGGACTGTGCTACCTCCACTATCGACAACATAGGAGCGAGGTGTACCTGGATTGGCATCGACTACTTTAGCCGAGCGTTTGAGATCTGTAATCCACACATCGTCTCCTACAGTGAGCGGTGGAAGCTCCCTGACACGGTGCTTTCGATCAAAGTTTAGTTTAGACGAAACCTTCGATTCAGCCTCTCTCTGACGGATCTGTGCTGTATCTGGCAACTGAGGATGTAACACCTTTGGATGGGCTGGGACCGTGGATCTCAGCTTTCTTCCCATCAACAGTTCACCAGGCGATACATCATTCGCAAGTGGTGACGACCTGTACGCTAACAACCCCAAGTACGGATCCTCTGCCTTTTTCATGATCGACTTGATCGTTTGCAAGGCGCGTTCGGCGGCCCCGTTGCATTGTGGGAACCGAGGAGAACTCGTCACATGCTGAAAAAGGTACTCTTCCGCGAACTTGCGGAATTCGGCCGACGCATATTGCGGACCGTTGTCCGACGTCAGAACTTCTGGTATACCATGACGAGCGAAGTGTGATTTCATGTGCTCAACCACCTCCCGAGTACTGAGTTCAGTGAGCAAAGAAACCTCCACAAAACGTGAGAAATAATCTACCAGAAGCAGATACCAACGTTTCTTGCAGTAAAACAGGGCACTGCCTACGTGCTCCCAAGGTAGAGTCGGAAACAGCGGCTCGGCAACATCATTAGCATGCGTGCCACATGTGTTGCAGTTTCGTACCATCTCCGCGATTCTCTAGGTCATACCAGGCCACCAAACGAGCTGCTTGGCACGCTCGCGACACTTGGTTATCGCAAGATGGCCCTGGTGTAGACGCTGGAGAACGTCAAGACGTTGAGACTGTGGGATCACGATCCTGTTCTCGTACACAAGAACAGCGTCGACGATCGTCAGTAGCCCTCGGTTTTCCCAGTACAGTCTGAGAAGAGACTGCACCGACGATATGTACGGAGGCCAACCTGCCTGCACATACTTTAGCACTTGTGCTAACACTTCGTCGTGAGCCTGAAGCCGACGCATCTCGACTAAACGCTTAGGAGACACACATAAGTTGACTGATTGTTTCGCATAGGACTCCACCTCTTCTACAAAAAGTTCGTCGACTTTCGTAGGACTGGCCGTGGACCGCGACAACGCGTTAGCGACAACATTCATTTTGCCTGGGATATACTCGACTGTGTATGAATATCTCATCATACGTAGGCGAAATCTCTGCATTCGCACTTGTAGCTTATCTAAGCTAATGTCATTGAACAGTGGGACCAATGGCTTATGATCCGTTTGAATTCGGACAGTGAGACTAACGATATAGTTGCGAAACTTCTCGCATGCCCAAACAATCGCCAACGCCTGTAGCTCGATTGTGGCATATCGTTGTTCGGTCTCTGTCAACGATCGAGATGCTGCGCACACCAATCGGAGAGTCCCGTCTCTCTGGACCTGATATAACGTGGCTCCGATACCGTGATGAATGGCATCTGACTCAATCACTGTCTCCTTCGTTGTGTCGTACACAGCAAGTTCAACGGACTTGGAAAGTTCGTTTTTGACGTCACAGAAGGCTTTCTCCTGTGCGTTTCCCAATACCACGTGGTATTGTTGCACAATAAGTCACGCAATTGCTGACTGAGCTCACTGAGCTTGTGCGAGAACTTACCCAGCTGGTTAGCTATGCCCAAGAAACTACGCACATCACTTACACACTCAGGAGTTTTGAAGTCATTCAGATCCCGTACCGCCTTCGGATTCGCGCGCCCACCTGTGCACGTTATCACGTGACCTAGGAATCTGATCTGACGCAAACTCACACTTTGATGCGTTCAGTGTCATACCCGCTTTCCGTAGTCTGTTCAAGACACATCGAACACGAACATCGTGCTCTTGGAGAGACGCTCCCCAAATGCAAATGTCATCCATGTGACAAACTACACCCTCACACCATCTAGGATTTCAGACACGATCTTAGCGAATATTTCTGGACTCGAACTGAGCCTGAATGGTAGAAGATTAAAAGCGAAACGTCCATGCGGCGTTAGGAATGTTGTTAGCAATTTCGACTGATCTGACAGAGGGATTTGCCAGAATCCTGAATTTGCGTCTAGTTTAGTGAACACTGTATCACTACCTAGTTTGGCCAGACTGGCTTCTACGTCTGCCATAGGAAACACATTCCTGTGAACCCTTTTGTTCAACTCGGTGAAATCCACACATATCCTCACCGTTTCGTCCTTTGGGACCAAAACCATGGGCGCACACCACTCTGTGGGTTGGTCGACTGCAAAAATGACATTTTGCGACAACATGACATCAAGCTCTGCCTTCACCTTATCGACGAGTGGATAGAGTACATTGCGCGAGGTAAATATGGCGAACGGCTTTGCGTCGGGCTGCAATTGGATGTCGTACTCTGCTCTAACCTTTCCCAGACCCTGAAACATCTGTTTAAACTCTGTGTTAAACTCGCTAGAGCTAACATGACTGACATTACACGTGATCAAATCGAGCTTCACACACGCATCTCTGCTCAACAGTGCACTAGTCTGGTCTACAACGTACAATCGCTCACAATGTCTACGTGAATCTATGCTTAGCACACTGTCAAATTCTCCCAACACGGGTATACGCATGTTACCAGGGCCTATGAAACGCTTGGATGTAGGACGCCATATCACGTGATCACACAATCTACTTGGTACAACTGATACGTCTGCCCCGCTATCTAACTGGAACCGCACTGGCACGTCTAACCCCTCAACAACGACTAGCTGAGGCCAACTATCTGAATTGCTACCAATCTCGCCCAAGAACGAAGCATCCTCTAGTTGGTTAACTCTGGCATTAGGCCTACGAGGTTTACGGGTTTTCGACTTACAGCAACGTACATAGTGACCGATGGTACCACATTGATTACATCACCGACTGATCCATTCCGCCCAGTTTTCTGGTAGAAAGTCAAACTCTTTAGGCGGGTTAAACTTGCCCGCCATAAAACACGGTGAGTTGTTCTAACTAGTCAGGCAGGTGAAATTCGTCTATACTACCGTGCAGTCCAGCAGATGACGCGATCATCGCATTACAGTCACAGCCATTTCTCTACACAAAGTGCTTTCTAGTGTGCTGACTTCCGGTAGACGGCGTACGCGTCGCGCGTCCTCACACAGTGTCATCTAACGCGGCAGGTGTCGCCACATCTAACGCGGCAGGTGTCGCCACATCTAACGCGGCAGGTGTCGCCACGCGAAGCGAACAGCGCCATTTGTTTTCACTCAAGTTCCAAAACACGAATAAACATCTCGCTCTATCTCGCATATGCCATCGCTTCCAAAGTTCGCAACACTCACTATTGGTTCTCTAGCGGTTGACGGTTCGGATCGTAATATCGGCCACCATGTTATATAGCTGTTGCAGCGGCATTTATGGTATATCGTGCTGATACTTATATGTTGACAACGACGGCATGTTGCAAGAGACGGAACTACTTTATTGTATATGTACGCGTAGCAGGGCATATCACAACAAAGTGTAGTGTCTATATTTCTCCAAGCGTATTTAGCAAGCTCGCCCAAATCATATTCTTTGCTAGTTTTGTTATCTTCTTTTCGAAATGTAAACTGCGAGCTCTTACATATAATAAATTAATCATAAAACTTTAACGTTTTGACAGCAACCAGCGAATGACCATGTCACCATATTTTGTTTGCAAACATAACATTTCTGTCAAAACTATGTTTCAGTTGTTTTCATTCATAGGAAAAGCAACATGTTCCTTACACATAAAGAACGTAAATTAGGATACCGGTTCTAATTACTGCACCGATATATATTTTGTTCAATTTGCGTGTCCAGTGTCATCAAGCAGCTTAGACATCTGGGTATCTCGCAGGTCAGTTTATTCGTGAATCACCTTCATTATTTCTGCTTATTGATGAGTCCACGTCTTTCGTGAAATTTTCGTAAGCTTGACCTTATAGTTCACGATGTGAGGAGAAAGACACGATTTTTGTACACTTTTTGGGACACTACAAGTCGTGTATTTTTATCTCACCCCGTGAATTATAAAGCGGGGCTAACGAAAATGTAACGAAAGATTGGTCTCACTAAGAGGGGAATATATAGTTTGCGCGTTTGATTATTTTGTTATGGCCAAGTGTGAGCATAATTAGCCAATAGCATGCCCAATTGAGGTTTCCAAAATTGGACATTCTACCATACAAAACCAGAATTTTATAATTTCTGAGATTACAGTACAAACAATGTACGTTTTGTGAGTGTAGCCTACGGAATCAAAATCGTGAACATTTATATAATGACAATTTTTGCGTGGTCAGCGACATCGTTTATTTAATATTATTTTTGCAGGGTATTTCGACATGTATTCTTTTTCTGGCGGTGTTAACGAACGAATCCTGAAACAAACGATGGGGCTATATCAATCTTTGAGGAAAAGTGTTGTGTTTTGAAAATACATAAACTGAACGTTTCTAATGCTATCTGACTGCTACCAATACTATTACCTTTGGAAAAACCATACAACCGAATTGATTATTCTCGCTTTTATGCCTGAACTCAAAATACTCAACTCCAAATGATAGCATGTTTTCTGCATGACATGTTTTCACACGCTGCACAAATTATGCCAAACGTCTTCTGCTATATCATTTTAATGCGTGTCAAAAAGCATTATTGCTTAACAAAAATATCTAGCTTTGTGTATGTCCAAGATAGATATACACTGTCAATATTTGGGAAAACAACGGAAAATTTTCGAACGTTCCATTTGGATGTCGTAATAAACATGATTACCTCATAGATTCAACAGTACCAACATCTTTATAAAACACATTTTCACCTTCCATTTGACATTATATCATCAAATCATCATCAACCGTCTGATGGTGTGGAATTTTTTTGTTATAGTTTATTTAACATCAGCAATTGGCTTCGAAGAGTTTGCAAGTTAACACAAAATGCTTTACGATATTTCCCAAGTCTGCATTTGCAGGTCACATGGTAACGTGAAATGTTGGAGAAAATACATTCCACACTCTGAATGGCAATATATTGGAATCTTTCTTGATGGGTAGACTCGGATTGCCATTTTTATGTAGCGAGCGCCGAAAAATCGGATTTCTTTCAACATCTGTTGGTGATTTTTATTAGGATATCCGCCACCCTTGGTAACATAGTACGTTGTTTTTCTTACTCCGAATATGATAATACATAAAAGGAATATGTGGACTATTTTTGTGTGCTTTCAGGACTATTACATTTAATAAAACAATACATAGGGAAACGGTTGTTCTTGTTTTCACACCATTGATAGCATATTTTCTGCACTATACACTGTACTCAAACTAAAAAAAAATATTTTATTTGTTAAGCAACAATTACAATTTCAAAGTTATTTTGTCTCTAAATGAGTTTCAACATTGGGAAGGACAATGTATCAACATCAGTGGAGGTGGGCTCTTAAAATATATCATAATTGGAAATATTTACCGACCTCCAAGAGACCTCAGTGAAAATTATAAACAGTTTTTTTTAGCGAATTCACAGCAATTATCTCATCATTTGATAAATCAAAATCTGACATCATTATTGCCGGTGATTTCAATATAAACCTTCTTAAAATTAACGAAAGAGAGGTTTTTTTGTGAATTTTTTTTATTAATATCTCATAGCTTTTACCTTGTTTTGTAAATTAACCGATCCTGCAATAACACCAAAATCAGGAATTTTAACGAAACAATTATCGGACCATCAACCATATTTTACCTTTCTAAACTAAGTTCCCCACAAAGAACCACCAGTTAGATATATTAAAATTAACATACAACATTTATTGAGTTATATGTATATGGGTCAAAATAAAAACTACTGTCTGTCTGTCTGTCTGTCTGTCTGTCTGTCTGTCTGTCTGTCTGTCTGTCTGTATGTCTGTCTGTCTGTCTGTCTGTCTGACCAAACATTATTATTTATACATGTTTAATGGGTAAGGAAAAATACCTATTGTTCATTAAACATGAGTGCCCAGTGAATATACAAGACATATATTTACAATGTCATTTTCATTGGTGAATAATTGTGAAAACAAAGGAAAACTATGTAAGCGTACCATTTGGATGTCGTAATAAGCAATAATATAATATTGTCATTGTTTCAACAGTACCAACAACATACTATATCATGTTTTGTTCCTTCCATTTGACAACATACCATCAAAATATCTTTATCCATGTACACTGGGTACTTTCTGGTGGGTATGCTTGCAGTAATGCTTCATTAAGCATGTTGAAGTCAAAACCATGTTCTTCAGGATTTCTGTGAAGTTGCCATACAAAGTCCACCAAATACATTAAAATGTTGAAGAATCAAGTTCGCAACACTCTGAAAGAAGATATGAGCATCTCGCTTGGTGGCTGTACGGATAGTGCCTTTCACAACATGGTTGTTGTCCTGCCCAAGTCCTGCTTCAAACAATTGTCAGGACAACTTCGGCCGAAAGACAGTTCGCAAATCTGCACTGAAACCTGCTGCATACATATTTAAAATTCTTCCATTGTTATAATAAAACTTTAACAAAACTCAACAATTGGACTATCTATTTAAAAAAGTTAAGATTGTGTTCATAGTTTTCCATTATCATTCCGAAGAGATACGTTCACTTGTTTCAATCATGAAAGACAAAATCCGTATTTACAAATATGAAAAATAAAGTATATATAATATATCATCAAATTCCAATAAGTTTTTAGGTTATCCATTATGATGTAGAACATAAGCTGAAATTACCATGAAAACCACGTCAACCATTTTTGTTGCCAGCATTATCATGGCATATTTACATTATTAACAAAAACGTTTATTACAACATCCGTATCTTGATGCGTGTTACTACGGGATCACATGCCTATGAATAGAGTACGTTTTTTTATTAAAATTATGAATTAGTTCATGAGAGTTGGAATGTACGATTAACATTATGATATCCAACTTGATACAGGGAATCCAGTTATATTAATTTGATCAGTAATTCACGTAAGTTAAAGATTGTATGAGCACAGATATAGACATCCGTTTTGCTAGCAAAATATATTTTATGCTCAGCGAGTTGAATGGATTGGTTCGAAGTGTGAAAGGTGTCGGGAGCCGATTTCTGGAACGACTTTAATTTGTATCAAGTGTCGCGATTGGTCAGACTAACTTCCGGCCATCGAGCTATATCAGGAGAGAACGGCCAGTCGAACATTGAGCAGTGCGAAAGAAAGTGTTGCACATGAAACTCTAGTCTCCAGGAATTAGGCCGAAATGTGTATCCTCCCAAAGCCTGAGGTAAATACTTCTACGATTTGAATAGTACTGATTTGATGTGAGTCGCTGCATTTCCCACGTATGAAGAAGACTGAACGATAATCGTCTGCGACTCTGTTTGACGTGACCTACTTCGAATGCGAAGCCACAGCCGTCTCGTCTGCTAGCGACTGTCAAAGAGGCATAGCCATTCCGCCGGGCTATCGCTCATCTGACGTGAATCGGTCTCCGTGATAGGACCCTCTCGACATCGTCGACGTTGTGACATCGTTTCCGTGTTGTTGCCTTGTATTTCGCGTGGAATAGACAAGGCATATCTACTGTCTACTTTATTGCCAGAGTCGCCCGCTTTCGAGTACATGAATTCATTCGCCGATCACCGTGCGACATTCGTCCAGACATCTCGTCGAACGCGGTCGAACGCTGACATTTGCACATCACGAGACATTAGTTACAGCTAACTGATTTTTACAACAGTCTACATCCGTCTTCATAAAAGTGATCAGCTGTTTAATTGTCTCCCATGTAAATCCTTATTTGGATGTGTACTTGTCGAGCTCAATGTACGGTCCTATAATGACATAGTAAAGTAACGGTTGGCCAACTATCACTGAACCGAATATATTTATGTTGTTGTATTAAACAGGAACGCCAATTGGCTTCTCGTACTACATATCTGGTGTTATGTTTTGCATTTCGTTCACTACGAATCTTAGTGCACCTCAAATTCTAACTTGCCATGTCAAATCGGGTACCGCCAATTTATTAATTTATTAATACTTACACCCGATATTGCGACACGCATGACCACCTGGACACCTTACTAAGGGAAACGATCAAGAGAAAGACCGGTGAGACGTTGGAGAGACGAAGTAGACGAGTACTGGAAAGGCACCATGTGGCGGAGGATGGCGCAAGACAGGGAGATTTTGAAACGACACACTGAGGACTCTGGCCAACCACGGGACACTACGGCTACACAATGATGATGATGATGATTATACATACGTACGTACGTACGTACATACATACATACATGCATACACACGTACATACATGCATGCACGTACGTACGTACGTACGTACGTTCGTACGTACGTACGTACATACATACACACATACAAACATACACACAAATACACATATACATCCACACACACACACGCACGCACGCACGCACACACACACACACATACGATATAGTATATATATAATCATATACACACATACACATAAACCCTCATACACACACAATTATTCTCAAGATCGAAGACTGGCCTGTCCTTGTTTCTCTTGTCCTGCTTCTTAGAACGTCCATCATCTTGATGGACTACCGATATGGTCGTGGAACCCATCGCGAAGACTGGCGATTTACTTGCTCTCCATCTTTTTTCCAAGCACAATCGAATCAGCCATATATACTTCAGCAGAATGATGTTGAGGATGGTCTTGGTGATCTTGATTGCCTGGATAATGAGTGGGAGTGGGCCAAAAGGTGAAGATTATTAGGCGATATCTGCAGTTACCAAGGTAGCGTAACACTTACTTAAAAACCTTGCTTATAGCATAGGATGGTGTAAACTATCTTTTATCTATAGTTATGGATATCAATCCTTGTAACATCCCTATAATGACTTTCGTAAATGATTATATAATTTCACAAATTTTCTCACAAAGAAATATGAATGCCAATGTTCATAATGGTATTTGCATTATACACTACGTGTAACAGGTGTAACTACGGGTTTCGATTATGACTGATTACTGGTTTTTCTCAGGAACACATTTGTTAAATATTATAAGATTATCCATTTATGTGCATAAATAAACTAAAATATACTTGAGTAAGTTTCCATTCATTATCCAACGAGAGGTCAAATTTGAACTTCACCTGAACTTTAGCATATGATGTTGACCTTGACTTGAAAAGGTAACATCAGAAATGGATTCTATGCACCCAAACACCCCTTAAAATAGGTATTATACATCATTCTAGGAAAAGTGAATCAAAAGTTTAAAAAATCATGATATCGACCAGTGACCATCTTGGATTTATGCAAATTACCAGAGTTGCCCAACGTTGCTGTTTGGGCAACCTAGCTGAATTTATTCTAGGACCCCATATGAGTAAAAATCAACAAAAACGTTCATAGGATAGAACATTTCTAGATTAATGAAATGACACATGGACTATTACGGCGAGTGAATGCGGCTCTGATCGTACCTGCCTTCCCATACTTTGGAGGCGTCACTGATCAGTCCACGGGAATTTTGTATATGTGTTTTTCCCTCCGTACATTAGGCGGCAGATTGTGTGAGACCAACTAAAAAACACGTTATGTACACATGTTAATTGACAACGAGAAAATGTACTGACTGTACTTTATTAATTTTATTTAAAATGGTTCCACACCATTAACACACAACAACCGCGCATTGATCTACACAGAAGTTCAAAGACCAATTTTGCGAAGATTGGCTGAGGTCCAAGAACCGTGATTCATTACTAGAAGACACAGAAAATATCGAACGTTGAATGCCTGGTTCAGACGGAATCAAATGTGTGTTTTGTATTTTGGAGCTAAGGCTCTGCTTCTATGTTTATATTGCTGACCAAAATACAGGAATGCGTGACATGATCCAGACCAGTTTGCGCAGCCAAGAAATCATGTTTTTTGATAGATTATTAACAACAATAGTGTCTAGAAACAGTATCCGGCTGGTGCTATCCTGGCACCCTTAAAATAAATTGTTTTATTTGCATAAATCCAATATGGTCACCTCCATACCAGTATTTTGATCAACACCTACCCAATTGTAGTAACATTTTACAATTATTTTAAGCACATTATGTGTGTGGAGTTTTATAGCATAACAAACTAAAACAATTATTATGATCGGACATTTATTTTAAGTTGCATCAATCCAATATAGCTGCCACCATATCAGTGTTTAATGTTAACCATTATCTCCAATTATATCGTTGTATTTGTTCAGTGATTCTAAATTCAATTTACTTTCTGGATGCTTAAGACAACTACGACTTCAAAAATGTTATGATTGGCATTTATTATTTATTTGCATAAATCCACTCAGTGTGTATGTGTCTGCATAACAACAATCTATACGTGACGGCGCTATGAATTAATAATTGCCATTATCCTATTTGTTTAAAGGCATGATAAATGTATCACAAAGATGTAAATTACTACAGAATAATTGAAATCTAAGGGCCCACAATGAGGGCCATAATAAATAGGTTGAATACATTAATGTAATATAGTGAAAGAAAATTGTGGCACAATAACTTTATATTGATGAGTAGTAATATGATAAGGGCTGGGCATCACTCCGATACCGAAATCAGCCTATTTACGTATGGGAAAGAAGTACGAGGAAAATAGTCTGACCTCTAGTGTTGCGGCGACTTTTAGCTAGAGGCTGTCGAACAGAATACTTTCCGAGAAATGTATCACCTTCTAAGAGCAAATCAGAATGGACTGCAGCCGGCTCTTCCATAAGAATGAGATGGCCAATGAAAGGAATTAGATCCAATCTTCTCGCAACGATCATAATATTGGAAGGCGTTCAAAAACATTTAACACAATCCATCTTCACAATGTGATAACTATTTGTGAGACCTATGTCATTCCAGATCAGATGGTAAAATGTGTTGTCAACACATAAAACGTTACGCGCTCTAACGTACAGTCACCAGATGGAAAAGTAGTACTGTTTGGATCCTGGCCGGATTTCTGCAGGGATAAACGTTGGCACCGTTCCTTTTCGTTTTCTAATTGTACTTGACTTTGCACTGAGAGAAGCAATGGACAGGCGGGAAGAGAAACCGGGAATCAACGCACAAGAAGAAAAAGCAGACATGTAAGTCATCATGCATTTTTATATTCCCGACGACATCGCTTCCATGTCAAAAGGGATCTCATTGGTTCAAAAGGTTATTCGAGAGGGGTAACCGTGAAAGCAAAACTGGTTTTAAGAGCAATTCTAAAAAGGTCAAATATATGGCGTAGATTAATGTTCCACAAACCCTGGGGCCGGATTCATGAACCGGCTAAGAACGTTCTAAACGCTAACATGATTGTCTTAGTAAATGACGTGATTGTTTTAAATATAAGCGAGCATAGGAGTTTACGCAAACACGTGTCGCTAAGTAATTGCGTAACTTTCAGTACGCTTCATGAAACCGGCCTCTGTCCTCCAGCCAAATTTGGCACGTGAGACCAGTCCTAATAATTGGAAATTGTAAAGAACAACATAAAATGGTCATGTTCTATCAGACAGTTCGTTGGCTGAGCCGTGGAGCGGTTCTAACGAGAAATGTGATACTTTTTGAGTTGTCAATTCAATTCTCCCTTCTGACACCCATTTTCAAACATTTGAACACGTTTGATATGCCGCTTCAGGGAAGAAAAACATAATTTGCAACCTCGACGAGGCAATGGAAGTGTCGGTATAACGCTGTTCCAAAATACCGCCTTCAGTTGTCGATTTGCCGGCTTTGCTGCTTTTTTGTAAGTTCCATTACTGGTCAGCCTGACGTTGTCGATGTTGTTGCAATCATTTGAAGATAACAATGCTGCTTTGCAAGAAAATCCCTAAGACAGCAACATTATATGTGATTAAAACTATGAAAAGAATATTTTTTGCTTGTATGAGCGATAAAAGTGCCGATTTTCAGCATTCGTCGATAAAGCGCAGAAACGGGTGATACTTTTCGGCAGTATCTGTTTGGCCGATATTGGGATTCTCCACGACGAATCACACCAAGCATCCCTTAGATATCAAGGACGGATACAGCACTTTATATATTGCGGAGCACGTTATATATAATTATACATTGGCATCGGAACATACTGAATATTCGGGGATCTGAGGCTCTCCACAAATCTCCCTTTAAGGCTCGCCAAAATACTTTCAATTGCTCCCCCTTGAGTCTAAACAAAAACACCTTGCGGCTCTCCGAAAACCATCAATTACACTCCCTTTGATGATTTGCACATTCCAAAGATTTAGGGGGGCACGTGATGTTAATGGGGACAATTCCAAGTGTCTAGGGGAGTAGTTATGTAGGTGGTCCAGCGTGGTATGTTGGAGTGCCCAGGAGCAAATCACATGTTAAAAGATAGGGATTTTCCCCAGGGCGCGCCCGGGTTAAAGGATAGGGAATTTTTACCCCATGTTAAAGGATAGGGATTTCCTCCGGAGCGCGCCCGTGTTAAAAGATAGGGAATTTTCCCCATGTTAAAGCATAGGAGCTATTATCGTAAACGTATACGATGAAATTTTGAATTTGTTTCATGTTAAAAGATGGGGAATTTTTACCCCATGTTAAAAGATAGGGAATTTTCCCCATGTTAAAGCATAGGAGCTATTATCGTAAACGTATACGATGAAATTTTGAATTTTGTTCATGTTAAAAGATGGGGAATTTTTACCCCATGTTAAAAGATAGGGAATTTTCACCATGTTAAAGCATAGGAGCTATTATCGTAAACGTATACGACGAAATTTTGAATTTTCCCCGTGTTAAAAGATAGCAAATTTTTCCCTATGTTCAAAGATAGCAAATTTTCCCATGTTAAGAAATAGGTTCGTTTGTAAAAAATACACTGGACATCATTTGAACCTGTCACACACGAGACTAGTTGGTCCGTAGGTCAACCCTACGTCAAAGGTATAGCTAGGTTAGTTTTATAGTGAGTGGAAAATTCCGCGCTAAATTTTATTCTAGAAGTTTCTTTGGTACTTTTTTTGTTGCGCGCGGGAACTGCACTGTGATTGCGCAATGCCATCGTTCGTGGTTATAAAAAAACTCGTACGCGGATATCTGTCTGAACTTGTTTGTTTTTGTGCGCGCGCGAGCGTTTCGGCACGCCCACGTGACCTTAATGTTCAACGCGTGCCTATATAAAGCCGTGGGGACGATCTGCTTGTCATTAGTCATTCAACATTCGAAATGGCAAGACAAGGGTGGAGCTATACCGAAGCAGTAAGAGGGGCGCAGCCCGTTGTCGATAGGACAGCGGATTTGGCGCAAATAACCTACGTGGAGGCCTTCCCTCCGCTACCGGCGTCCGTCCCGGCGACAGTCCTGATACCATTGGCCCCAGCAGTCCCGACAGCGGCAGCGTCACTACCGTCACATATGGTAGGTCTTTATTAATATTATATTTCCATTTCACTATTTTTCGTGTGTATAATTATCTTGCATTAAGACACTGATGAAAACGTATAATAACAATCCTTCGTACATTTAGAACGTCGACTGTGCCCCGGCGAGACAACTACCACCCCCCTCCCGGGCAGGCTCGACTGTGCCCCGGCGAGACAACTACCACCCCCCTCCCGGGCAGGCTTTCAGTGTTTGGACTGTAAGACCCATTTCACACGGCGCGACCATTGGAAGCGTCACATTGTACGTGGCAGTTGTGGGGTCGGAAAAGGACGGCCGAGGAGGCCCAACTGGATGCGTTGGTCGTGAGTTAAACTTTATATTGTGTTATTATACACTTTCGCCTAAAACGGCGGCTCCTACCTTCTTTCTAATAAAAAGGCGGCTCCTTATGTACTTCCAGTCAAAACGATGGTTTCCCACACATTCCTGCTAAAAAGGCTAATCCCGTGTACTTCCTATCAATCCAGTATCCGTGAGTGTGTATCTTGTATTATTTTATTCTACAAGTTTCACCGTTTCAGTAGCGTCATTCAACATCCGGGTATTTTTTTATGTTGGCATAACTAAAATGTGGTGTTATAATAAGACGTAGTATTTGGTCGTCAGTTTGCAACAACCCTAATACCAACGTAGCTAATACTCTTTTTCGACTTTACTATATTAATGGTCAACTCTACAAATTCGTACAGTGCTTCTTCTGGAAAAAAAACGGCGTCCCTGTATATTGTTTACTTCCACTAAAATGGCATCCCTGTCTATGTTTATTTCCGTCAAAACGGCGTCCCTGTCTATGTTTACTTCCGCTAAAATGGCTTCCTTGTATATGTTTACTTCCGTCAAAATGGCGTCCCTGTATATGTTTACTTCCGTCAAAATGACGGCTCATACATACTTCCTGTCAACATACCTGCTCCCATCCTATTCCTATCGAGACATTGCCTCCATATATACTTATTATCTTCCTATCGACTTCTGATCACCGTACTTGTGGTCATGTGACTTTTGGTGAAATTTGTTCCCCTATCATTGCGTCTGTAATATTTAATTATTGTTGTAGAAATTCAACAAGGGACCTATGCCCCCTAAGATACAACCAACCCCGAGACCAACTGGGACAGCCCCATCTTCGTCCCCGACAGCTGCCGGTACACTACCGACCTCGACAACCATTGGGACAACCCCCATCCCTACAGCCACCGGAACAGTGCTGCCCCCGACGACCTCACCATCTCCTAAACGGCAAAATATCCTACCACACTTCCACTATTGTATTTGCAACAGCACCTTCAGCAGGAAGAGAGATTGGCGTCGACACATCAATGAGGGTTGGTGCCAAAGAAAGCAACACAAGCAGCAGCAACGGCAGGTGAATATTAAAGAAGAAGAAGAAGAATTTATTTTCAGGTGCTGCTACAAAGCCCATTATCTCTTTATGTTTTGTATACCATGGTTAAAAATCAACTTGTATTTATTTAAGCACCAAGAAAGGGAGCGCATCGCTGCTGCTGACGGTGCCCCAACAACCTCTGCGCCACGAAAACGCCGCCGGTCACCGTCATTGGGTGTGATGTCATCACCGGCTTCGTCACCGACATCTTCACCATCACCGAAACGACCGACACCTGCAGCCTCTCCGTCGCCACCTGCAGTTTCTCCGTTACTCCTGGTACAAAATCCACTTGTACCACCTACGGTTGTAGATTTTGTACCTGATAATTTGTTTAATTTTAAAGGAGTCAGTGGTTGGCTATTCGCACACATTATCGTAGGGGGGCCGTCCAGAGAACCTACAACATTCGATTAACAGATACGGACACAACCTCGTTACATCCAACATTGTGGAACTTTTTTATGAACAGACTACCGCCTTCAAAATTAATTTAAGCTTCGGATTTATCTTATATAACCAGAAAACAAAAGAACATCGTTATTCTTATTCTTCTAAAAATGTTTCCCGTAGGTTTCTGGACATGCCCCCTTTAATTACTAATGCCGATGAGTTTCAGTCGTTTTTTAATTCGTTTAAAGAGAAAAATATTTTAAGTTGGGCTATTATGCGTTTGGTGACCAACGTTACTTTCTTTATAAACATCATACCTGATCACCCTATAGGTACAAGTAGTTTAGTGCTTCCCGAGTATATTCTCGCAAATAAAGGTTTAAATTCGTTGACCTGTGATTGGTCCAGATACGACAAGCCTCATTATAAAGATCATCTTTGTTTTCTCCGTGCTCTCGCGCTTAGTCGGGGAGCTGATATTTATCATCTTGAGCCTCATGTTGCCGCTTTGTATAACATGTACCATGAGGCCATAAAAGTTTCCCCGTCTATGAAGCATTTCCGTGGCTTTAAGTTAAGTGATCTTTATGACATTAAGAAGCTTTTTCATGTCAATATATTTGTTTATGAATTACTAGATCATTACGACGACGACAACTTGGTAGCGTGTCATTTACTGAGACGTTCAAGTTGTAAATTCCCTGATACTTTAAATTTGAATCTTTTCGAAACACATTTTTCTTATATTCACGATATTAAAACACGGTCTTTCAAATGTATCAAATGTGACAAACTTTGGCATAAAGAATGGTCCTTAAAAAGGCATCAACAAGGTTGCGAAGTCGAGGTCAAGATAATTTTCGCTGGTGGTATATGTTCAGGAAACCGTTTTTCAGAAACTTGATGAGTTGGGTATACACGTCGAAGAAAAATACCGGTATTATCCGTTTCGGGCCACCTTTGATTTTGAATCTTATTTTGATACTACCAACTTACCGGAAAATACTCCAAAGTTCGAATGGTTGGCTCGACACGAAATACTAAGCGTTAGTGTGTCATCCAATGTTCCCGGGTACAAGGAACCACGCTGTTTTATTAGCGAGGGTGAGCCGAGCCAACTAGTCGACCGTTTTCTAAGTTATCTTTACGAAATTTGCGACACCGCTTCCGAAATTCTGATAATACGTTATCAGTTTGATTTTGATGAACTAAACCAACAACTAAAAGATATTCAATCACCAGAGGCTAGAATGCTCGAACCTGACTTAGACGAAATTCTAGATGCCGGGTCACCTTTACCTATTATCCCAGAAGAACAAATTTCAAAATTAATTGGTATACTTCACGGATTTCTTGAAGAACTACCCGTCATTGGCTTTAATTCCGGAAAATACGATTTGAACGTCCAAGAAAACATATTACGGGACACTTCCTGACAACCGTAGGTGACGAGACGGACGACACAACAGAGAAAAAAACTAACAACTCCATATTCGTAGTAATGCTTCATACTAATTTGATTTGTTTAAAAACAGCGACTTTGACATTTTTGGACATCATAAATTATTTAGCCCCCGGTTTTAGTTACGATAAATTTCTCAAAGCTTACGGATGTGTACAAACAAAGGGATACTTTCCCTACGAGTGGGTGACTTCGTTAAGTAAACTCGACTGTGAATCCCTTCCTCCAAAGGAAGATTTTTAAAGCGATTTCAAAAACGAAGATATTTCTGACGAAAAGTACGCGAACTGCGATCAAATTTGGCGCGATCACGATATGAAAACTTTTCGTGATTTTCTTATTTGGTACAACAATAGAGATGTCGTTCCTTTCCTTGAAGCTATAAAAACAGTTTTCATTTTACAAATTGCGCCACATTGATATGTTTAAAGATGTTATTAGCGTTCCCGTTCTAACCATGAAATTTATGTTTGACACATTACCACGTGACATTTATTCCAGTCTGTTTAATCAAAAAGATTCAGATTTACACGATATGTTAAAAAAAAACCATCGTACGGGGCCCGTCTATAATATATCACCGCCAAAACGAAGTCGACGTTACACGGCTTCGTGAATCGGAAATGGGCGACTCAGCTCGTTCCTGTCGTCTGTCTATTGTCGGCTACGACGCGAATGCACTATACCTTAGGGCTATTTCACAAGATATGCCCGCCAGATATTATACGCATCGTAGCCGAGAAAATAATTTAAGACTTAAAACATCACGTGTTTACGGAAAAATGGCTCTTGAATGGCTAGAGTGGGTAGCTCCCGAGAAGAATACAACGATAAGGCATCAATTTAACGGAGAAGAGAAACGCATTGGGGATCGTAGACTTCCCGATGACGGATGGTGTAACCAGACTCGTACCATTTATCAATTTCAGGGTTGCTATTTTCACGGTTGTCCTTGTAACGTGGAGCACACCAACTCTATCAACGGAAAGTCTATGGCCGATCTCCCATCAGAAACTAAAAAGAATACTATGTATTTGGGTAAATATGCCGAGGCAGTCGAAATATGAGAATGTCAATGAAAAGAAATTCGGAAAAATTCCGCGAAGTAAGACATTTTCTAAATTTTAAATTTCCTCACCGTAACATGAAGTGGGAAATGACCCAAGATAAAGTTTGACAAAATGTAGTTGAATTTCGCCTATTTGGCATGGTAGAGTGCGACATTTTTGTTCCTGATCATCTTAAAGATTATTTTGGTGAAATGCAACCCATTTTCAAAAACTTTGACACTACCCGTGACGACATCGGCCCCTATATGCGAGCTTACGCTGAAGAGCACAATATATTATCTACTCCTCGGCGTAAACTGGTGGCTTCGTATTTTGGTAAACAAATTCTTTTAGGTACACCTTTGTTAAAATGTTAGTTGAAACACGGACTGGTCGTATCTCACGTTTATCAAGTTTTAGAATACCACCCCAGTCCGTGTTTCAAACATTTCGCCAATGCCGTCTCGAATGCACGCCGCGAAGGGGACGTGCACCCGGACAAGGTCATTATTGGCGATACGATGAAACTTCTTGGGAATAGTGGCTATGGAAAATGTATCTCTAATAAGGATCTCCACAGAAATATTATATTTTGTAATAGTAAAACGGCGAGCCAAGGAATAAACAATAATCGTTTTCGCCAGCTAGACCCAATTACGGAATCCGTGTACCAATTAACAATCAACAAGAAATCCATTAAATATGATTTCCCTCTTCAAATTGGTTTGATAGTTTACCAGTATGCAAAGTTGAGAATGCTGGAATTTTATACGATTTGATAGAGTATTACGTAGAGCGCCCTCTCTTCCAATATTGCGAAATGGATACGGATTCCGCGTATTTAAGTCTACCTTTTTCTTGTTTAGATGATTGTGTTACCACTGATAAACGACAAGAATACATTACAAACTTGTCCCGGTGGTTTCCTGCTGTTTGTTGTGACGCGCACGCGTCCAATTATGTCACTTGTCGGATGGAAGGGAAAGAATGGGTGCCTTCGGAGTCGTGTTGTATTTCGCGTGCACGTCACGACAACAGGACACCTGGTCTGTTCAAAATAGAGTATGAAGGTAGAGGTTTTATCGGGTTGTGCAGCAAAACATATTACTGTTTTGGTGATACGGATAAATTCAGCACGAAAGGTCTAAATAAGAGACGCAAAGAAATTGACAAAGACACATTTTTGAAAGTACTCAAAACCAAAGAGAATGGCATTGGGAAAATCGAGGGTTTCGGGTGAAGAATGCTTCAGTTTTTACATATATTCAAGAACGTTCTGCACTAACATATTTTTATTCCAAACGACCGGTACAAGCCGATGGAATCTCTACCTCTCCGTGTCTGGTATAATAGACACGCCAGTAAATCTTCTCGTGAGCTACCCTCCCCGTGTATCATTCGGTATTGGTGTAACGTTTACTCTTGGTGTAACATGTAGTCTTGGTGTAACATGTAGTCTTGATGTAACATGTAGTCTTAGTGTAACATGTAGTCTTAGTGTAACATGTAGTCTTGGTGTAACATGTAAGATTGGTGTAACATGTAGTCTTAGTGTAACATGTAGTCTTAGTGTAACATGTAGTCTTGGTGTAACATGTAGTCTTTGTGTAACATGTAGTCTTAGTGTAACATGTAGTCTTAGTGTAACATGTAGTTTTTGTGTAACATGTAGTCTTGGTGTAACATTTAGTCTTGGTGTAACAGGTAGTCTTGGTGTAACATGAAGTATTGGTGTAACATTTAGTATTGGTGTAACATGTAGTCTTAGTGTAACATGTAGTCTTAGTGTAACATGTTGTCTTAGTGTAACATGTAGTCTTGTTGTAACATGTAGTCTTGGTGTAACATTTAGTCTTAGTGTAACAAGTAGTCTTGGTGTATCATTCGGTATTGGTGTATCATTCGGTAATGGTGTAACGTTTAGTCTTGGTGTAACATGTAGTCTTGGTGTATCATTCGTTATTGGTGTAACATGTAGTATTAATGTAACATGTAGTCTTAGTGCAACATGTAGTCTTGGTGTAACATGTAGTCTTGGTGTAACATGTAATCTTAGTGTAACATGTAGTCTTGGTGTATCATTCGGTATTGGTGTATCATTCGGTATTGGTGTAACATGTAGTCTTAGTGTAACATGTAGTCTTGGTGTATCATTCGGTATTGGTGTATCATTCGTTATTGGTGTAACGTTTAGTCTTTGTGTAACATGTAGTCTTTGTGTAACATGTAGTCTTGGTGTAACATGTATTATTGGTGTATAATTCGTTATTGGTGTAACATGTAGTCTTAGTGTAACATGTAGTCTTGGTGTATCATTCTGTATTGGTGTATCAGTCGTTATTGGTGTAATGCTTATTCTTGGTGTAACATGTAGTCTTAGTGTAACCGTGATCAGGTATGATGTTTATTGACCACTGACTCCTACTTGTCGATTATTAAAGAGTGTACATTTCACATTTACTATTCGGTACACTCATGAGATAGCCGTGTAATATCCGGTCTTAATATAGCCGTGATGAACTATTGTGTTTATCGACTCCTATTTTGTCAATTGTTAAAACGTGTATCAATACACGCACGTAATTGTTGAATCATCACCGTAGTGTTCTTTTTCTTATTAAGTGACCACTGATGAAATATATACGAAGTATATTGTATACTTCAATCGCTGCAAAAGTCGTGTCAATAAACACAGAGTGTGGCATATTGTCTATCAGTGACTGTGTGTCATATAGAGTCGATTTGTATATAGTTGTTAAGGCTTACAAGATGTTATAGTAGTGACACTTTCTACGTCTACTTACCTGTACGTAACACTCGTGACCAGGCGAACATTGTATAGCGCTGTACCTGAATAGTCGAGTTCCGTAGATTCATGAATACACGTTGTGTAGAACGGACTCATAATTCCAAGAGACTTCAAAGTACTATGTCTAACGTTTGCGATCAATACTGTGTCGCTTACCTCATGTATCACTGTCGTGGCTTCTCGTTGAAGAATTTCGTGAACGGTTTCGGCACTGATCTCGTAGCAAACGATTGTAGTGTATTTGATTAGTTTAAACAATTGAGATTAGGAGTATGTTTCGGCACTATGTTTACTTTCGCTACTGTTTCGCTATTGACAACTAGGTTGTTATCATAGAACTGATGGCGTGGTTGAAATATCATGCATATACCGTGTTTCATTAACAAACAAGTATCATCATCGTCATCATTGTTCGAGCCTATGGCGCGGTGGTCAGACACCCGTAAACTCAAGACCTCTGCCGCGGTGTTAATTCACCCGTAAGTCATGTCACATCAAGCACTTGTCTTCAGTTAATAAAATACGGTTTCGAGTATGATATCACACACGCATGTATATGTTAACAACGTCTAAGTTTGGTTCTTGCAACTCGTTGATCCAAGTTTTATTCATGTAAGTGGCTAGTCTAAGACTTGCACTTATTGAAGGTGACATGTAAATACGTTTGTGATGTACACGAATAAAATGTGCAAACCTTATCTGGTGTCATTTTGTTCAGAGTATAAGTAATATAAGTACCGTGCATCCCAGTCCCTTTCATCATTTGCGTAAAGTATGGACACGAGGTTAGTTCATCCGTTTACCTGTATCGTCGCCGGACCCACGGGCTGTGGTAAAACGACGTTTGTTGTCTCTTTACTACGTCATTATGCCACACTCGTATACTCACCACCCGAAAAGATCACGTGGTGTTACGGTGAATGGCTGGCGTTGTCCCAACATATCGTCTTTCGGTCCAAAAAAGAAAAACTTGGTAGTTATCGATGATCTCATGTCGGAAACGGACGAGAGGGTCACCAAACTGTTTACGAAGAAGAGTCATCAGTGTAACGCGTCCGTAATATATTTTGTGCAAAATTTATTTCCCAAAGGGAAAGAGAGTCGCATTATAAGTATAAACGCACAGTACATGGTACCTTTCAAGAACCCTCGCGACAATACACAAGTGGTCAACTTGGCCAAACATATGTATACGGGTCGAATAAAGTACATGCAAGAAGCTTTCAGAGACGCAACGTCCGTACCACACGGGTATTTGTTCGTCGACCTCCAACAGGCCACACCGGAACACTTGCATCTGCGTACTAATATCGTTAAGGAACCAAACAAATGTCAGTACGGTAACCTTCCGAAGATAAAATAGAAACACGCTGTGACACTCGTAATTCGTCATGCGAGTGAAGAGAAACGCGTTGTGCCTTTGTCTCCTCGCTAAAACGGATCCAGCTTTACCCAGAGCCATCATCGACAAGGAAAAACCCGATCTGGTACACAGTCTGTGCGAGTGTGCACAGAACATATTAAAAGGGAACGTACCACTAAAGAAAGGTCACAGGACTAAACTGCGTCGGTACAAGAAGGACCTCAGAACCTTGGTCATCAGGAAAACCGGTCTTCATAAGAAGAAACGTATTCTACAGAAATGTGATTTCCTTGCGGCCATACTAGCTCCTTTGGCTACGTCCCTTCTAGCCCCGTTGGTGACGACGTTGTTGCAGTCGTAACTACACGACCATGGAGCACACAAAGAAGATGGCCCTGGTCGATCCCCGTATTTTGGATAACGTTCAACTGCAACCTCCTTCGACCAATCCTATCGGGAGTGTTTTGCGACGACTCGACGATGAAATGCGTTACATATTAGAACAAAGCAATATGGACGAGAGGAAAAAGGTCGTGTTGTATAACTAGGTGTTGAGTCGATACAACGATCTTTCCGACAAGCGTATGCAGGAACCGCTGCGTGTAGCCATCGATAAATTTCCCAGCAAAGTCGAAAACAAACTTCAACCACCTACCGAAAATGAAATCGTCGAAAAGGAGAACATCGAAAATGAAATTGTCGACAGCGTTCCGAAAGCTATGAAACAGAAAGCATAACGACTCATCAATAAAATGGAACGATCGAGGCGAGATGGTGTACAGAAATGTAACGATTCCGGGAAGTAACTTCGTGGACTTCGTCAATGACGTGTTGAGAAAGCGGAAGTCTTTTAAACCGGTGGGATGGAAAACCTTCGTTCGTAGTCTCAAGGATGTGAACACGCCCATGGATTTAGTGGGTAATCCCTTACATGCAGACAGCGTCAGAGGACGACGATATATCAAAGGAAAAAAGCAGTCCGTTTGACAGTGGTCGTCATCAGCATCGAAGACAATCACAATCACAATACTTTATTGTCCCTTGGGAGGGAAATTCATTTGGAGCGTAGAGCAACATATTAAGACAAGTAAAACAAATGTACATGCAATATAAACAATGTAAAAATAAAAAGAATAAAAGTAATAAAAGTTATATCGGTTAAATAAATAAATAAGTTAAATATGTTACAACAGTTTTTAAAAAGTCAAATCATCTCAGGCTCACTCAGTGTCAGACTGGCAGGGAAGACTGCCAGAGATGGAGGGGAACGAAGGTCAGTTACTTATTCATTAGTCTTATTGACGAGGGAACAAAAGAGTTTCGCGTACGGTTCAATTTGCAGTGAGAGAGTTGAAAGCGGCGGCCAGAAGGAAGTAGTTTATAGCACGGAAACAGGGGATGTTCGGGGTCAGAGGAAACGTTTCTTCCCTTTCTCTCTGCCCGTTGCCTGTATAGATCTTCTAGAGTGGTCTGCTTTTTTCCCACCACATTGCCACTAACCCTGACTGTTCGTGCCAGAGTGTTGCGATGCACGGTACTCAAGCCGCCGTACCACACAAGAAACCCAAATGTAATAGAGCTTTCTATGTAGCATCTTTAGAAGGTTTGTAGAACATGTGTGCTGACACTAAGTGACCTGAGCTTGCGTAAGAAATACAGCTTTTGCTGGCATTTTCTGTTAATTACCGCTGTGTTTTCATCAAATGTGAGCTTTGCATCAATGATAGTGCCGAGATACTTATATTCATCTACTCTCTTTACAGACTCTCGGTTAATGAATAGTCTCTTGGGAGAAGTAGGATTTTTCCTAAAATCTATTATGAGTTCTTCAGTTTTACGAACGTTCAGGTCTAGGAATTGATTGTCACACCACACTGTGAAATCAGCTACAGCGCACGCACACACTTGATCAGAGCCGGATAGGTCGACGATAGCTGTGTCATCGCTGTAAACGTCCGGTGTCGTCACGGCGCGCAGCTCATTCGGCCACACCGATGCAACACTTGCGTTGGGAACCGTATTACTAGTCTTTCACGACACGATACCAACATTATTACGGCATGTCTCCTCGCGTAGGTACGAAGACGAAGCGTTCACACGATGCATTGAAAAATATTTACTACGACACGAAACTAACCGGAAGTTACGGAGGCGTCGATGCCCTGCTTCGTGCTTCACGTGCTTCACATCCTTCACGTGCATCGTCGAAAGAGGTGAAACGGTGGTTGTCAGAACAAGACACTTACACACTACACAAACCAGTGACATATCGTTTCAGGCGTAGACATGTCGTAGTGGGTGGTATAAATCAAAAATGGCAGGCCGATCTGGTAGACATGTTACGTTTGAAACGGTACAACGATGGTCACACTTTCATTTTGACCGTGATAGACGTCTTCTCCAAGAAAGCGTGGTCTGTTCCTTTGAAGAACAAATCGGGGCCGTCACTCACGACGGCGTTTCGTCGGTTGTTAAAGGACAATGATGGCCCACTGTCATTGCAAACGGATAAAGGAAAAGAGTTTCTGAATAGGCAACTGCAAGAGTTTCTGAAAGAGAAAGGTTTCCACCATTTTACGACACACAACGAAGAGACCAAGGCGTGTATCGTAGAACGTTTCAATCGTACTCTGAAGACACGTATGTGGAGATATTTCACGAAAAACCAGACGTTAAAGTACCTGGACGTATTACACCACCTAGTCGATTCGTACAACGACAGTTATCATAGTAGTATTGGAATGGCGCCGTCTGAAGTGAACGTGATCAATCAAGAAGAGGTTTGGCAAAGGTTGTACGGAATTGAAGGACACGGAAAAGTCAAACCGGTTTTAAAAGTGGGCGATCACGTGCGTATCAGCAAAGTCAAGAGACAATTAAAAAAAGGTTACTTACCCAACTGGAGTGACGAGATATTTACTGTCAAAACAGTTCATCGTTCCGATCCGCCTGTTTATCGTTTGATCGATGATCAAGATTCGCCGATAGAGGGAACATTTTACGAACAAGAACTACAGAAAGTGGTTGTGGCCAAGGATAAACTCTATCGTATCGAGAAAGTGTTGCAGCAACGCAAGCGAGGAAAAAAGACACAGGTCCTGGTCAAGTGGGTAGGGTATTCCGATTCGTTTAACAGCTGGTTGGATAAAGCGTCGCTCTTCGCGTATGAAGGTTATTACACACCAGTCGAGCCGTCATTCGTATCATGGAAGATACGACGGACGTTCGATTCGAAAACACAGAGCTCGAAGATACCGGAAGTAACAGCAGACGTTGGGTGTTGTTTGGAAATACGTGCCCGAAATCGGAAATTGTCTTCTTCTGCCAAATCGTCATACTGTACACCGTTATATTGGTCAGTATCTACAACCTTACTAAAGTAGACGGAAACTCTAATATGTGGACGGCTTTGTTAAGCAGTTGCCTGGGGTACCTGTTACCTAATCCGTCTGTGAAACGCGGTGAACATGTCGTCTGATTTTTACCTGACATTGCCCAGCAACGCGTCTATGGAGTCAAATCCCGATAACACGTTGACCCACTATGTCACGGCTTTGCCGCAACGCATCAGTTTAGTCGGTCAGTGGGAATGCGGACTTGTGGAGATTCAATACCCGCACAGTTGGTACAACGTTCGTGAGGCAGACAATAGGTTCTACCTCAATGAACAGGATCACACGGGACTCTACAATACTGCCAAAATCGAGCATGGATATTACTACAGTCCGGTCGTACTGATATACAACATCAACAAAGCTCTGGCGATGATGTCAAAGGACGGAATGAAGGCGAAATTGATCTACAGCGACATCTCTCAGCGGGTGACCTTGCACATGACACCCCACACTGTGTTCAACATACCTTTTCAGAGCGCCATGCAGACCATACTAGGTTTTCACCCGTCCGTCGTCACCAGTCCCAAAGCAGCGGACACACGCGAGTACACCCATACGAAGCTAGGTGGAAAAGACATAGGTCTCAAGCCATCGGGCACCGTGTATGATGCGTCAAATAACGACGAGTACACCTTCCGCAAAGAAGCCGATTCCGTTGTAGACATGGCGCAGGGATTTTACTCGCTGTACGTCTACACCGACGTTGTTTAATTAAGTTTGGTCAGGAAAAATCGTCGTCCCTCATTTGAGAATTGTACCGATAGAAGGAAATCACGGAAACGTCGTGTCAAAAAGTTTCGACAATGTACAATACGTTCCCTTCTTGCACAAAGAATTTACCACCATCGAGATCGATATAAGAGACGACACGGGACGTCGCGTACCATTCGAGCGAGGTAGAGTGATGGCAACACTTCAATTTCGACGACGCAAACCATCATTTTTTGAAACATGAGTCGTAATCCTTCCTACGAAGACTACTACGTCAGACAAGTGGGCGACCGATTACCCGTGTTTGTTGGGGCAAGAGTGCAACGAGGTCACGGTCTAGGTAGTTTGTTCGGTGGCCTCATTCGAAGTGCTATGCCACTCATAAAAAGAGGCGCACTCGCTTTGGGAAAAGGAGCGTTCAAGACAGGTTTGCGTGTGTCCGGCGACGTGTTGTCTGGACAGAGCATTAAAGAATCTGCAAAGAGGCGTGTGAACGAAACAGGAAAGAACATGATCAGTAGAGTTTTGGGAAGCAGTGGGCCTCCTGGCATACGCAACGCTCCTCGCGCTGTAAAACGCAAGCCGACGAGAACCCTAGCCAGTGTCGTCAAGAGACGCAGACGACAGAAGACGCGTTGAGACGACATATTCGGCTAGACATGGCTTTTGTCCATCAGTTGTCGTGTGAGGGAGTCAAAAGCGAATTGAACCTGTTTAGTTTACAGACGACACAAACGAGTATCGAACACTCACAATGGGTCGAGCATCGACCTGTCGCCTCGATAGGTACGGGTGGTCCTATCGAATTCTTATTGCCCGGATCGGGAGACGATTACCTAGACGTGGCCAATATTTATATGTTGGTGCGAGCACGTGCAGTCAAAGGAAACGGGGACGAAATCGTTCAAGCTGCACCTTTTGGACCACTAAACAACTGGATGCACTCTCTGTTTAGTCAAGTCGACGTGTCTTTGAACGGTACCCTCGTCACACCTTCAACGAATACCTATCCTTATCGAGCGTACATAGAAACGTTACTGAGTCACGGAGTAGAGGCGAAGAAGAGTCAATTGACTGCAGCTTTGTGGTACAAAGACACGGATGAACACTTGGATGCCACCGACGACGCAAACAAGGGGCTACAAAAAAGAAAGACCTATATTTCCCGAAGTTGAATCGTCGACGTGATGGGTCGTCTACACGTCGACCTCTTCTCCCTAGACCGCTATCTATTGAACGGCGTCGACGTGAAAATTCGACTAGTACAGAGCAAGGATGCTTTTGCACTCATGGCTGCCGGTGGTGACAATGCCGATTACAAGGTACGCATAGTTGAAGCAATTTTGTTTGCACGAAAAGTCAAACTGAATTCTGCCGTACAGATGGGTCACATCAAAGCGTTACAAAAGGGAACGGCCAAGTATCCGTTGCGAAGAGTCGATTGCAAGGTATTTTCCATTCCGGGAGGTGCCATGTTACACATTCACGAAAACGTTTATTTGGGTGTCTTACCCAAGAGACTAGTCTTGTGTTGTGTAGACAACGACGCTACAATGGAACATTCGCCAAGAATCCGTTCCACGTAAAGCACAACAACTTGAACTTTCTTGCATTGTACGGGCAACAAGTTCCGGCGAAACCACTCCAGCCTAATTTCGACGATGGTGCCTACGTGAGAAGTTACAGTAATCTATTTGCTGGAACGGGAAAGATGTTTCAAGACGAGGGAAACAACATCAGTCGGGACGAGTTTGGCAAAGGATACACCCTGTTTGCGTTTTACATCACACCAGATTGTTGTGACGGTCCCCATTTCAATTTGATACATAAAGGTTACCTACGAATCGAGATGCACTTTAATCAAACTCTCGACCAAACGATCAACGACGTCGTCTACGGGGAATTCGAGACGGTTTTGAAGATTGACCGCAACAGAAACGTAATCTAAGATTACTGATGGATACGTCGCAGATAGAAAGACACCTTGCGGCGGATGCTTACACTAGGACCGTTGTTCGAGACGTACTACCTAAAGACGGGTTACCCACTACTCCTATGACACTCCTTCGAGCAATGAGCCGGGTCAACATTGGATCTGCATGTTTATTGCAAAAGACGGACGTGGAGAATACTTCGACTCCTACGTGTCGAGGTGGCATCTCGACACGTAGACACCTCGACACGTGGCACCTCGACTCCAACGTGTCGAGGTGGCACCTCGACACGTCGAATTCGTGGATTTTCTACAGAACAACTGCGTGACTTGGACTTTCAACAAGAGAACGCTTCAGAGCCCGCTGTCTAAAGTGTGTGGACAATACTGTGTCGTGTACTTGCTGCACCGAAGTCGAGGCGTACCCACGAAGACGTTTGTGAACACTTTCGGGAACGATTTAGTGAACAATGACTGTCGTGTTTTCGATTTTGTTAAGAGTGTCATGTAATGTTTGCATGCACGTTCTTGTATTACCTTAATTAAGCAATAAAAAAGTCGACACCGTATGTGCGTTTGTGAAATGTTTTATTCAGACACCCAAGAGAAAGTATCCCTGTGAATTATATCACATATATTCGTGTTGTCAGATACTCAAGAGAAAGAATCACTATTTCACCCATGTAGTATCTCAATATCTCAACATCCGCGTACGAGTTTTTTTTATAGCCAGGAACAATGGCATTGCGCAATCGTAGTGTGGTTCCCGCGCGCAACAAATAAACAAGTCCAGACACGTCTCCAGTAGCGTCGCTTGATCCGCGCCAAAACAAACCAACAAACAAACAAACAAAAAGTACCAAAGAAACTTCTAGAATAAAATTTAGCGGGGAATTTTCCACTCACTGTAAAACTAACCTAGCTATACCTTTGACCTACGGTTGACCTACGGACCAACTAGTCTCGTGTGTGACAGGTTCAAATGATGTCCGGTATATTTTTCACAAACGAACCCATCTCTTAACATGGGAAAATTTACTATCTTTTAATATCGGGAAAAATTTGCTATCTTTTAACACGGGGAAAATTCAAAATTTCGTCATATACGTTTACGATAATAGCTCTTATGCTTTAACATGGGGAAAATTCCCTATCTTTTAACACGGGCGCGCTCCGGAGGAAATCCCTATCCTTTAACATGGGGTAAAAATTCCCTATCCTTTAACCCGGGCGTGTTGTTTTTAGATAGCGCTTAAAAAGTGTGAACTAGGTGTTGTTTCGATGTGGTTCCGGGTGTCATAAAGCACCTACGAAACAAGTATATGATGTTTTACCTAATTATATCCAGTGTTACTTGCGATCAATTCCACCACTCACTGCGAACCAAGTTGATTTTGAGGACAAATTACGTTTGAACCCTGAAACTGATTGTGTGTATCACGTGAGGACGTGAGCAAACATGAATGTAATGTTTCACACCATAGTTTCATTAAATCGCGCCCACTTGTGTAGACGTCATGCTATGAAGCAACACACGAACATGACTGGCCACTATTAGTGCGGGTCAGTTTTGAAGCGTGCTTTAGTAGTGTTTCAGCGTAGCTGGAAAGGATGTGGTCATTACATCCGTGTAGACAAATGACATCGTTGCTCGGGTGAAAAGAAAAAATGCAGCATCGTTTCCTGGCGCTGGTACCAGGTTTAGTACTCATCTACTGCAAATGGTGCGACCCAAGATGTTCGAGCAATCCGTGCGAATTTGGTGGTACTTGTATTCCAACTGGGTCTGCATACAGATGTAACTGCGTAGCGATATATACTGGACCTACTTGCGAAGGAAAGAACCATGCATTAGGAAAACAGGCAAGCATGTCGTCAATTCTTTCCTCAAATTTATATCGGACTTCGTATGCTGTTGATGGAAATCTAAATAGGCGTGTTGAATATTGCACGCACACATCTTTAGAAAATCGGCCTGGGTGGAGGGTAGATTTAGGTGAAGTGATACTCGTTCAAAAGGTGATCATAATCAATAGGGAAGTGTTGACCGAACGGTTGGAAGGTTTTAATATTGTAGTAGGTATCTACAATGGCGTATATAGCAGATGTGGTCCCGAATCTACCGACATGACACATATCCATCGCAAGAATTTCTATTGCACATCCGTTGTCAAGGGACGTACTTTGTTGATAGTAATTCGACGCGATATCCTAAGGTTCCTTACCTTATGCGAAGTTCTTGTACATGGAAGACAGTATTTGCAAGACCAATGTTTGAGCAATCCTTGCGATAACGGAGGACGTTGTTATACGAATGGCACATTTTATTAGTGTGTCTGCCCAACACTTTGGCCAGGACCAAATTGTGAAGGAACGAACTGGGCACTTAGGCAAAATACAACACAATCATCAACAAACAATCAATTAGCAAGTTCACGAGCTGTTGATGGAGTTGCTGATGATTTGATGACGGCGGGCAGCTGTAGTCAAACTGGGCACATACACGAATATCCTTGGTGGATGGTTTACTTTAGAAAAGTGATAGAAGTCCGCAAAGTGGTTTTACTGAATCGCCAGGACTGTTGTGCGTCGCGTCTGAACAATTTCAGTATTGTTGCTGGTCCACAATTTGGATACACTCCATGTGGTGACCTAAAACACAGCATGTATAGTAGAGCAATGCAAGCTGTAATTTGTTCTCCTATTACCATTGGACACGAATTGAAAATTATGCTTCAAAGTGGAGAGACGGTCCTTACATTGTGCGAAGTGTATGTCTTCGGAGTTTTTAGGATATGTCTGAGCAATCCATGCCTCAATGGAGGATGTTGTGAACGGATTGCGGTAGGGCCAGCTTATAAGTGTCACTGCACAGCGAGGTGGAATGGAACAATTTGCCATGACGAACTTCCATGTTGGAGCCACCCGTGCCAGAATGGAGGAAGTTGTGAGCGGATTGCGTCAGGGTCAGCTTATACGTGTCACTGCACAGCGAGGTGGAATGGATTAAATTGCCAAGACGGATTTTCATGTTGGAGCAATCCGTGCGACAATGGCGGTACTTGCCTGTCGGTTGGCGGGTCTTATAAATGTACCTGCCCAACACAATGGACAGGATCAAACTGCGAAAAGGATAACAACGATAACAACGAAGGTTCCTGGATGAAGACACTGATTGTTGTCGGTAGCATATTAGCAGCTGTCATTACCGTTGTAGCGATTGGCCTTGCCGCGTATTGTACGACCTTTGCTGGCGTATGTGAAGCTGACAACGATGATGAAGAAGAAGAAGAAGAAGAAGAAGAAGAGACGGACGACGAGGAATATTCCATATTTGATACATTTATTGAGCAAATAACTTCTACGATGTTTTGAGTTCAACGAGAGAGCAACGAAGATATCATTTCAACAACCAAATAACACTGATTATTTAAAACATGCTCGCTTGCTATGTTGCTTGCATGTGTGAAATATATCACTAACACATCTGCAGAGACGTCACATTTCGCTGTCAGTGAATGCGGCTGGTGGAGAAGACTATGCTATGAGGTGCTCCGTGGTATGGTATCTATTATATGAAATTCGTTTGAATTATTTTCATTTTGTGTTCGTTGTCTTATTTGTGAGCAGTGAAAACATCATACATTGTAGGAAATTGTCGAACATCATACACTATAGGAAATTAACGAATGTATGATGTATATCTATATATATACGTATCAGTATATATATATATAGTCTTATATATATATATATATATATATATAAGTCTAGATGCAGCATTGGGAGACCAGTGTATACAGGCGAGCAATTGGGAGACCAGGGCCCGTATTCTCGAAGAAACAGATTTATTTATTATATCCGAAACTTGTTATCTCTGAAATTTTCTATATATTAAAATCAAATAGGGACCAATTAATTTATTCAATATACAAAAAATCTTTTAAAGTGAATTTGTTATATATGAGGTTTACTGTATATGCATTATTTCAACATCAAACTTATTTCAACAGTGCAGGTGTACTCACACATTATATTATTTACAAGTGTTATTTCGTAGACACAAAAGTAGGTGTATTCAAACATATATCATATAGTTTATAATATATATGTATACATATATATATAATATATATGTATATATATATATAATTATCACATTATAATATTTACATATTTGTTTGGATGGTATTGTCAATGTTCGAATAAATGATGCAATCTATCACGGGTTATCATATTATTGATGCACTTAATGTATCATTTCTCAAACAGCATATATACGCTAAAGTGGCAGCCAAGCTTACTTACCCATTAATTAGTATGCAGATGTGGTGAAACAACATAATATATATATTAAACATTAAAATTATTTGGCAAAAGTCCCTTGGCCATAATAAATGATAAAATGAAATATGTTTATATCAAGAAATAGTGTCCTTTTTACACATTTGTTTTTACATTAATATATACATGTTCATGCCATCGAATTAATGTCTGGAATACCGTGTTAATTTGAAATATAAATTGTGGTTTCAAGTGTAGTTAAACATGCCTACACAAATTGTAATTGTGTAGCACGCAGTCAATTTATAACTTACTGCGATGAATTACTAATCGGTCCCGTTTGTTGGCTGGTCCCGCTTGTTTACTTTTTATTGTAGAATTTTACATTGACTAGCAGTGTAGGCGCGGTGCCGCTTTCAAAGACGGTATTTATGCAATTTCAGCGGTCAATAAAAATTGACAAACACACATCAGTGTCATTGAATCACACACAATTTACTAATGTGTTTTTGCGACGTTGTAACAGCAAATAACTGAGAAATCTCCATCTGAAAGCAATACCACAAAAGTTACGAAAAAGTTACGCGACCTCGTGCGGTGGCATAACTTTGTGATGAAATATACGCCATATTTGCGAATGTTCCTATCGTAAATGTTTCGAGAATAGCACTTGCGAAAAAATCGTAACTTACGCTCTTTTGACGTCATTTTTATGTAAACATGGCGCTAAGAAATTCGTAAGTCGTTCGAGAATACGGGCCATGGGCCCGTATTCTCGAAGAAACAGATTTCGTATGTAAGAAGTTGCGCAAATATGGCGGATTATTTCTTAGCTGCGAAATTTCGCAAGTTGGTATTCTCGAAACGCTTACGAATTTTCGCAGCTAAGAAATTCGGAACTTGCGTACGAAAGTCTCGCGAGGGTTTGTTCGCGTTGCAACAGATACGGTCACTGATGTTTTGCTATATTTTACCGTTTTAACGCTGCTCATGTGTTCCTGGCTGTGCATGAAAAAGAATACGAACGTACACAAGTTCTGTTCAAACCTAGGGAACCTGGTGACTAATCAATATAGCTAATATGCAAACATAATGTAGCATTGCCATTGATATATGTTGATGCATACGTACTAATTAATGGGTTTAACGCCAGCGAAGCATTTGAACGGAAATGACAGACACAAAACGCAAGTAAGGGGAAGAATTAATGCCAAGGCCAAGCCAAGCCAGTCAGTGTTTACATTACAGAATTGGGAATGTGACGCTTTGTCTACGTATCCTTACTACATTGTTACATAGTACAGTTAGAAGACACCACCTGCGTAAGTGTATTATGTCGATTACTATTCAGACGACGCGCCGGTGAACGTGAGACTTAGTTTGTTCACTCGGTGTTTATATCGCTCTACTAGCGCACATTCCATGACCATGGGCATGGCATGGCACTAACTTGACTAAGACTAAGTCAATCAAACTCAAACTTCAAAGTTGTAACTTCGTAAGACGTAACCAGAAACAATTGGCGTGACCAAGGAGGCATATGTGTCTTCCAGTTCCAGATTTGTGGTTTGTTATAACATGTAATGTAGTGAGTAGATGAGTTAACATATTAGTGATGTGTGGCTGTGCAGTTGTGTTAAATGTTCATTTAGCAGGCCCCTAGTACTTGGCCTAAGGCGTGTATTTGTTAACTAATTACGTGCTACATTGCTGTATTAAGCCTAAATACTATTGAAATTAAAGTGGAGATTTTTCGGTAAATGTATAAGCTCTTTGTGGATTTATTATTTTGTGCCAATGCATATTTAAGCACAAAGCATCATAGGATAACACTTGTTGACATATATACATTCACTGCCACTACTATTGTTAAAATGTGTGCCCCTGAATACTGACTATGTTAGATGATGTGTCTATGTATTTCATGTACCCAGAGCATAATGACATAACAAATCAATGCAATACACACTATTGCTACAAAACAACTACAATGACATTTTCTGTACTTACAGCACACATCCAACATCATTTACCAAATAACCATGATACCACCCACAAAGGCTGAAAACCAGTGGGAATCAAAGGTAAGTTACAATATGTGGATATGGTTAAGGTGAAATATACACAATATACACAATAGTGTACTCTATCAGTGGTGTTGTTGTCTGGAACAGCCTAGTTTTTTTTTTAACATGTTATAACATTTTTATAAATACTGGGTAGTATATACTTTGCCCGTGTATTGTATGAACACTAAAGAATAAAACTATGTATAATAAGTCTATGTTTATTATGTATGTGTTAGATATCGCCAGTAGCACAGTAAATATGGTGTGACTAATACGGTTGTATTTAAAAATGAAACCTAACATATTTATGATGTGCTACATATGTGTTTTCAGAAAGAAAATTGATGGACTGGAATGACTGCTGCATCTTGAATTTAAAAGATACGAAAAGATACAACTGGACATTGTGTAGTACCAAGAATGCAATGTAGCTGCAGAAAAGAAAAATGTAAAGTGGCTAAACAATCTGCGAATCATGCGTAGCCTGTGCTGCTCCAGAAATTGGTGCTGCAGTGACATCAACATTTGATTGCATTAACATCATGTTCTGCAATGCTCTGCGTGGATGTGGCACATTTCTTCTCTTCGCAATGTCTCAAAGATACATTGAAACTTGAACATACTATGATCACCAGGAAAACAACCATCAATTCACATTACATCAATTATACATCAAATACCTTAAATACTAATTCATGTACAAACACCTCATTATACCGACAAGTTTCTTGTTTTCCTATGACATCTGGAATTATTATAATACTTTTCATTAATATCCATTGTTTGCATAAATTGTTAACAGTGGTGTGTATTTTTCAAAATAAATTTTACAGTGTATAAAGGATTTCTATGATGCAGATCAATCGCTTTGAAGACTATATGAGAATATGAAGCCACGGCACAGTGCTGCATATGTATTTTTGTGCTGGCAACAACGCAGGACGAGTGATGATTGGCCTAATGTCTCCTAAGGTCTGATGCTAATTACCCCACTTTGTCTTTGGTGCTCTTTTGGCACAAGGAACCAATCACTGCGCGGTAATGGCGCTTGGTGGCAGATTGCAATGAGCTCTTCGTTTTGTGAAAGCAGACAGAGTGGTCACATCAAACATTTTGGTCGTTAGAGCGATATTGCTTTGAATTTGCGGTCATTTATGCCTGCGAGTCGTCTTCAAGGAGCGTCAGCTGTACTTCGGGGCGCAAGTTGCTGACGCTGTTCGGCCGTGTTCTTACAGCTAAGTATTTTCCTTGTTATCCGCCATTTTGATTTTTTCTTACGGATTTCGTCACTGGCCATTACCATGTCAGTGAATTCCCCTTGTAAGTTAGTTTTAAGGCATAGTTATGTTGATTGGGTTAACGCATTCGTTGTCGACAAGCCCGACACCGACCGGTCGGTTTAACGACTTTGAGGTGAATAGCCGACCCAGTGAAGTCTCGTATGAGGGCATTCGCGGGGCTCGTGTCGCCACCGTAATGGCGCCGGCAGTCATGTCCCGAAGTGTTGCTTGTCGCGCAGATGTTGTGGTGCTGCATATTGGGGGAATGATATCAGCGGTCGGTTGGCATCTAACCCCATTATGGTACCTTTGCGGCAATTGTAGTTCCCTGTGGTTTCGCCGGGATCGCCTTGTTGTCATGTATATGTCCGCCTGGTGGCGCCACATTGCTTTGTAGGGTTCGTGTTTACATGCATTGAATGCATGTTTTATTTCGGTTACAAAAACCCACAGTACATATACATTTAAGTAATACATGCTAATGGAATAAAATGTACACCTTTAAAAATAATAAGTGAAATATATAAATAAGTAATCCAAGCTAATAAGTTAAGAGATAAAAAGAATAATGAAAATGGAAAAAATAAATATGTAAAAACAAAAACAAAACAAAAAAATATATATATATATAACATAGTGACTATTTACAACATATAGGGATTTTAACCAGCAGGATCACATGGACCCATTAACAATTTCTCTACGCACTACAATATGATTCCTGCCATGCGTTGTATGTCACTGTTTGCTGCTGGGGCAGTTTTTTTCAAGTCAACACATTATGTTCAGTTTTTTCTACATTCCTACTTTGTCAGGTCTGTGTGTTATAGTGCTGATGTCACTGTTTGCTGCTGTGGCAGTTTCTTTGCATGTCAATGCATTATGGTGGGTTTTTGTATAATCATTAAGTGTCGGGTTGGTGTTTACATGCATTGTAGTGCTTGTGTCACTGTTTTGCTGCTGGTGCAGTTTTTTGCATGTCAACACATATGTCGTCACCAGTCCCAAAGCAGCGGACACACGCGAGTACACCCATACGAAGCTAGGTGGAAAAGACATAGGTCTCAAGCCATCGGGCACCGTGTGTGATGCGTCAAATAACGACGAGTACACCTTCCGCAAAGAAGCCGATTCCGTTGTAGACATGGCGCAGGGATTTTACTCGCTGTACGTCTACACCGACGTTGTTTAATTAAGTTTGGTCAGGAAACATCGTCGTCCCTCTGTTGAGGATTGTACCGATAGAAGGAAATCACGGAAACGTCGTATCAAAAAGTTTCGACAATGTACAATACGTTCCCGTCTTGCACAAAGAATTTACTACCATCGAGATCGATATAAGAGACGACACGGGACGTCACGTACCATTCGAGCGAGGTAGAGTGACGGCAACACTTCACTTTCGACGACGCAAACCATCATTTTTTGAAACATGAGTCGTAATCCTTCCTACGAAGACTACTACGTCAGACAAGTCGGCGACCGATTACCCGTGTTTGTTGGGGCAAGAGTGCAACGAGGTCACGGTCTAGGTAGTTTGTTCGGTGGCCTCATTCGAAGTGCTATGCCACTCATAAAAAGAGGCGCACTCGCTTTGGGAAAAGGAGCGTTCAAGACAGGTTTGCGTGTGGCCGGCGACGTGTTGTTTGGACAGAGCATTAAAAAAATCTGCAAAGAGGCGTGTGAACGAAACAGGAAAGGACATGATCAGTAGAGTTTTGGGAAGCAGTGGGCCTCCTGGCATACGCAACGCTCCTCGCGCTGTAAAACGCAAGCCGACGAGAACCCTAGCCAGTGTCGTCAAGAGACGCAGACGACAGAAGACGCGTTGAGACGACATATTCGGCTAGACATGGCTTTTGTCCATCAGTTGTCGTGTGAGGGAGTCAAAAGCGAATTGAACCTGTTTAGTTTACAGACGAAACAAACGAGTATCGAACACTCACAATGGGTCGAGCATCGACCTGTCGCCTCGATAGGTACGGGTGGTCCTATCGAATTCTTATTGCCCGGATCGGGAGACGATTACCTACCTAGACGTGGCCAATATTTATATGTAGGTGCGAGCACGTGCAGTCAAAGGAAACGGGGACGAAATCGTTCAAGCTGCACCTATTGGACCACTAAACAACTGGATGCACTCTCTGTTTAGTCAAGTCGACGTGTCTTTGAACGGTACCCTCGTCACACCTTCAACGAATACCTATCCTTATCGAGCGTACATAGAAACGTTACTGAGTCACGGAGCAGAAGCGAAGAAGAGTCAATTGACTGCAGCTTTGTGGTACAAAGACACGGCTGAACACTTGGATGCCACCGACGACGCAAACAAGGGGCTACAAAAAAGAAAGACCTATATTTCCCGAAGTTGAATCGTCGACATGATGGGTCGTCTACACGTCGACCTCTTCTTCCTAGACCGCCATCTATTGAACGGCGTCGACGTGAAAATTCGACTAGTACAGAGCAAGGATGCTTTTGCACTCATGGCTGCCGGTGGTGACAATGCCGATTACAAGGTACGCATAGTTGAAACAATTTTGTTTGCACGAAAAGTCAAACTGAATTCTGCCGTACAGATGGGTCACATCAAAGCGTTACAAAAGGGAACGGCCAAGTATCCGTTGCGAAGAGTCGATTGCAAAGTATTTTCCATTCCGGGAGGTGCCATGTTACACATTCACGAAAACGTTTATTTGGGTGTCTTACCCAAGAGACTAGTCTTGTGTTGTGTAGACAACGACGCTACAATGGAACATTCGCCAAGAATCCGTTCCACGTAAAGCACAACAACTTGAACTTTCTTGCATTGTACGGGCAACAAGTTCCAGCGAAACCACTCCAGCCTAATTTCGACGATGGTGCCTACGTGAGAAGTTACAGTAATCTATTTGCTGGAACGGGAAAGATGTTTCAAGACGAGGGAAACAACATCAGTCGGGACGAGTTTGGCAAAGGATACACCCTGTTTGCGTTTTACATCACACCAGATTGTTGTGACGGTCCCCATTTCAATTTGATACATAAAGGTTACCTACGAATCGAGATGCACTTTAATCAAACTCTCGACCAAACGATCAACGACGTCGTCTACGGGGAATTAGAGACGGTTTTGAAGATTGACCGCAACAGAAACGTAATCTAAGATTACTGATGGATACGTCGCAGATAGAAAGACACCTTGCGGCGGATGCTTACACTAGGACCGTTGTTCGAGACGTACTACCTAAAGACGGGTTACCCACTACTCCTATGACACTCCTTCGAGCAATGAGCCGGGTCAACATTGGATCTGCATGTTTATTGCAAAAGACGGACGTGGAGAATACTTCGACTCCTACGTGTCGAGGTGGCATCTCGACACGTAGACACCTCGACACGTGGCACCTCGACTCCAACGTGTCGAGGTGGCACCTCGACACGTCGAATTCGTGGATTTTCTACAGAACAACTGCGTGACTTGGACTTTCAACAAGAGAACGCTTCAGAGCCCGCTGTCTAAAGTGTGTGGACAATACTGTGTCGTGTACTTGCTGCACCGAAGTCGAGGCGTACCCACGAA
>CM034544.1:21204046-21276546 GCA_020002185.1 Paraescarpia echinospica
AATGCCGGTGGATAGCGCGACACGAGCTACTCAGCGTGAGCGTCGCCTCGAACGTCCCCGGACACGAGTCGGCGTGCTGCTTCGTGACGTCCGGCGATTCGGGCGACCTCGCGAAGCGCCTGATCGACGCCCTGGAGGCCATGAGCGAGGCGGCGTGCGCGGCTCTGCGGCCGTCGTTCGACACGACCTTCGAGGCGATCGACGCGCTCGACGCCGAATGGCGGGCGCACGCGACGGTGGCGGAGGCTGCGCGCGATAAGAGCCCGTACACGGTGCTCGGCGACCGTCTGTGGCAGCACCTGCGCCGCCTCCCCGTCCTCGGCTTCAATTCGGGGAAGTACGACTTGAACGTCGTTAAGAAATATCTGACGCCCCTGTTTATGACCGACGAGGCGCAGAGCATCTCGTCGGCGTTCACGATCAAGCGTCAGAACAACTTCATGTGCCTGGCGACGGCGACGCTCAAGTTCCTGGACATCACCAACTACCTGGCCCCCGGCGTCAGCTACGACCGGTTTCTGAAGGCCTACGGCTGTGAGGCGACGAAGGGCACTTCCCCTACGAGTACCTCGACGATCCGCGTAAACTGGCCGAGACCCGGCTGCCACCGCGCGAGGCCTTCTACAGCCGCCTGAAGCGCGAAGGCATCTCGGCCGCCGAATACGAGGGTTGCGCGCGGGTATGGCGCGACGAGGGGATGACGACGCTGCGGGACTACCTCGTGTGGTATAACAATAGGGACGTGGTGCCGTTTCTGGAGGCCGTTGACAAGCAGTTCGCCTTCTATCGGCAGCGCCGCATCGACATGTTCAAGGACGCCATCAGCGTGCCGGGCCTGACGCTGCTGTATCTCTTCAACGATCTACCGTCGTCGCTCCACTTCACGCTCTTCAACGAGTCGAACAAGGACCTGCACCGGCTCCTACAGTCGCAGATCGTCGGCGGCCCCTCGACCATTTTCACGCGCTATCACGAGGCCGGCGTGACCGCCCTTCGGCGCGAGGAGTACGGCGAGTCGGCGCGCCCCTGTCGCTCTATTGTGGGCTTCGACGCAAACGGCCTCTATCTATGGGCGATCACGCAGGAGATGCCGACGGGGTGGTACACGCGCCGGCGCGCGGACAACGCCTTTCGCCCGGAGCGCGTACACCGCTACGGCCGCCTGGCCGTCGAGTGGCTGACGTGGGAGGGGGGACGGACGGGGGCCCACATACGTCACCAGCTCAACGGGCGCGAGAAGCGCGTCGGCAAGTACCGGGTCGACGGCTGGTGTGGCGCGACGCGGACGGCGTACCAGTTCCAAGGGTGCTTCTTCCACGGCTGTCCGTGCACGGGGAGGGAGACGAACGCGGTGAACGGTAAGCCGATGAGCCAACTGTACGCCGAGACGGCCGCCGTCACGGCCTACCTTCGCCGCTTCGTCGCCGTCGTCGAGATGTGGGAGTGCCAGTGGCGCGCGACGCGACCGCCGCCGCCGCCGCCACCGCGGAGCTGGACTGGCGACGGCGCCGTGACGCGGTCGACGATCCTGAAGGCCGTGCTCGACGGCACGCTGTTCGGCCTCGTCGAGTGCGACATCGCCGTGCCGACGGCGCTGCGCGACACCTTCGCCGAGATGCAGCCGATCTTCAAGAACGCCTACATCGAGCGCGACGATCTCAGCCCGTTCATGCGTCGCTACGCCGAAACGCACGACCTTCTCGTCCGGCCTCAGCGCACGCTCGTGGGGAGCTTCTTCGGCGTCAAGATTCTACTCGCGACGCCGCTACTGCGGTGGTATCTGCGGCACGGACTCGTCGTCGAGCGCGTCTACCAGATCGTCGAGTACGAGCCGGTCGCGTGCTTTCGCCGCTTCGGCGACACGGTCTCCCCCGACAAGGCCATCATCGCCGACACGTTTAAACTGCTCGGCAACAGTTCCTACGGGAAAACGATCACGGGCGTCGACCTGCACCGCAACATCAAGTTCTGCACGGCCGCCGGCGCCTCGACGCTGATCAATAATCGTCGCTTCCGTCAGCTCGACGTCGTCGTCCCCGACGGCCTCTACGAGGTGGCGCTGAACAAGCGAACCGTCTGGTACGCGCTGCCCATCCAGATCGGCTACTTCGTCTATCAGTACGCCAAACTGCGCATGCTGGAGTTTTATTACGACTTCATCGCCGCCTACATTCCGCGCCCCCTGTTCCAGTACTGCGCGATGGACACGGACTCGGCGTATTTGAGCCTCGCGGGGCGCCGACTCGACGAGCTCGTGGCGGCGGCCAAGCGCGAACACTACTTTCGACACCGCGGCGAGTGGTTCCCGTCGGAACACTACGACGCGCACGCGGAGGCGTACTTGCGGTGCCGGCTCGCCGGCCGAGCGTGGGACGCGCCCGACGAGTGTTGCGCGCGTCGGCGCCGGTACGACAAGCGAACGCCGGGGCTCTTCAAAGAGGAATGGTCCGGCCGCGGAATCGTCGCGCTCTGCAGCAAGACGTACTACTGTTTCGGCGGCGACGACGGCGGCGACAAGTACAGTACGAAGGGGCTGAGCAAGCGTCAGAACGACGTCGACAAGGACGCCTTCCTCGACGTGCTGCGCCACCAAAGGAGCGGCGGCGGCCGGAACCGCGGCTTCCAAGTGAAGGAGTCGTCCGTGCTGACGTACGTTCAGGAGCGCGCGGCGCTGAGCTAATTCTACGCCAAACGGCGCGTGCTCGACGACGGCGTCACCACGGCACCGATACTCGTATAACGAGGGACCACCCTCCCTAGGGGTAGGGACCCCTACCTAGGGGTAGGGACCCCTACCTAGGGGTAGGGACCCCTACCTAGGGGTCTATGTATGTATGTATGTATGCGAATAAAAATGCGAACACTCGGTACAGTTTTCAGCGTTTTATTTAACTTCGGTAATAGCAAGCGATAGCGCAACAATACAACCTCACTACTTCGGTCTAGCCTGCCTAGCGCGGCGTGGAGCCCGCGACCGGCGGGTCCGACAAAGTCGGTTCGGATTCTCGGTCGTCTAATAATAACAACAAGCGATAATAGGCAGCGTTCAATGAGGCTTTAGCCAGTCGAATACGAGACAGTCGTTGGCCACCCTATCGGGGCCGAACAGGCACTGGAAGCCGCTTAGCGGCATTCCGCGGCACCGTAAGAGCAGGTAGGTGACGCAATATTGTCCGCACACGTTAGATACGCCGCTCTGCAGTCGCTTGTCGTTGTGCGTCCACGAGTCGCAGTTGCGGTTCAGGAAGTCGCGGAAGTCGGCGTGCAGCGGCGGACGGCCGTACGAATCGAAGTACTCGCCTCGCCGGTCGTCACCCACGTAGACGGCCACCCAGTGCTCTCCCGGTTCGTCGACGTCGTCGGTGTTGCACACGAACGCCGTCGGGTAGGCGGTGAGCCGCCGCCCCGGCAGCTCTTCTTTGGGCACGACGCCGACGACGATGTTTTTAGTGTACGCGTCGATCGCCAGGCGACGCATCAGCTGAAACGTGTCCATCTCGGAAGTCGTACACGACGTTCCGGTTATTGTCGATTTCGAGCACCGTCTCGAACTCCCCGTACACGACGACGTTCACCGTCCGGGCGAGCGCGAGCGCGAAGTGGATCTCGGCGCGCAGGTTCCCCGTACGCACGACGTTGAAGTGTTCGCCGTCGCAGCAGTCGGGCGACAGGTCGAAGCCGAATATGGTGTAGCCGCTGCCGAACTCGCCGCGCGTCACATCGAACCCCTCTTCCTCGTACGCCTTCCCCGTCGCGGCGAACAGGTTCATATAGCTTCGGATGTAGCGCCGATGCGCGAAATCCGGCTGCAGCGGCTTGCTCGGCACCTGGCGTCCGTCGACGTAGAGGGCGAAGAAGTTTATGTCGTTGTGCTTCGCGTTGAACGGGTTTTTACCGTAGGCCCCGTTGTAGGCGTCGTTGTCGATCAGGCACATGAACACGCGTCTCGGGAGCGTGCCCAGATAGACGTTCTCGTGCGTGTGCGACATCGTACCCTGCGGTATCGAGAACACCTTGCAGTCGACGCGGCGCATCGGATACTTGGCCGTCCCGTGCGTCAGCGCCTTGATGTGGCCGAGCTGGACGGCCGGGTTCAACTTGACCTTGCGCGCCTGCAGGTAGGCCTCCAGCAGAACGATCTTGAACCCCGGATCGACGACGTCGCCCATAAGCGCGAAGTCGTCCTTGCTTCGCACCAGTCGCATCTTCAGGTCGACGCCGTTCAACAGGCACCGGTTTTGCATGAGCACGTCGACGTGCAGGCGTCCTATCATGTCGAACTCGCGGCTATCGTGTATGAAATCGTGCCGATGCGCGTACCCGCCGTTGTTGTTGTTGGTCGCCTCCATGCGCCCGGCGGTGTCCTTGCACCACAGGTCGGCCTCGAGCTGCGACTTTTTGGCGTCGGGTCCGTAACTGAGCAGTGTCTCGATGTAGGCCCGAAACGGGTACGTATTCGACGACGGCGTCACGAGCGTGCCGTTCAGCGTCACGTCGACCTGACTGAACATCGAATGCAGGAAATTGTTGATGGGCGCCACGACGCTGTCGTTCGCGAGCGCGGTACCGTCCCCCTTCACCACCTTGGCGCGCACGTACAGTCTAACGGACGACAGGTCCAGATAGTCGTCTCCGGATCCCGGAATGAGAAACTCGATAGGGCCGCCAGCGTCGTGGGCCGTCAGCGGCTGGTGATCGATCCACTGGCCGCTCTCGATGCTCGTCTGCGTCGTCGGCACGCTGAACAGGTCCAGTTCGGACTTTACGCCCTCGCACGACTGCCGATGCACGAACGCCATCCTACTACGTCTGCTTCGTTCGACGGCGCCTCCCCTTACTGTCAGGCGCCACCTTGCCGGTCGGCCTTATGTACCCCGCCGAGGTAAAGCTCTTTACGACTACCACCGATGCACTACTACTACTACTACGCGGGAAATACGTCGTCGCTCGGCCTCTTTCGACGGCGCCTCTTCTTGCTGGCCGTCGCCGGCTTGCCGGGCGGCTTTATGCGTCGTCGTCGCTTTTTCGGCGGCGGGGCATTCAGCAGCCCGTCGAGAAGGTCGGCGCCCGCCTCCCTCGCACGCCTCTTCACCGCCTGCTTCAGATTGCCGCCGGCGACGACGTCCTGCGCCACGCGCACGCCCGTCTTGAGCGCGCGCTTACCCAGCGCCATGGCCCCTCTCTTGATAAGCGGCATGGCACTTCGAAACAGGCTGCCGAAGAGATTACCCAGTCCGTGACCGCGCTGCGCTCGGGCGCCTACGAACACCGGCAGGCCACCGCCGACCTGCCGCGTGTAGTAGTCCTCGTACACGTTTCGCGTCATCGTCAGAACAGTTTCGACTTGCGGCGTCGGACGTGAAGCGTCGTCACGACTTTTCCGTTCTCGAATGGTATCGACTGACCGAGGTCGTCTCTTATATCTATCTCGATCGAATCGAATTGGCGCCGCAAGAGCGGCGCGTATTGGACGCGGTCGAAGATGTTCGATACGATGCTGCCGTTCAACCCGTTAACGGGGACGGCTCGGATGAGGGGGGCGAATACGTCGCCGACGATGCGCGTCTCCACGATGTCCGCGTACACGAACAGGGTGTCGACGCCGCCGCTCAGGTCCACAGGGTGGGGCGCCTCGCACTCGAACATGTACCCCGGGGGCAGGGCGCCGCCGTCCGCGGGCGTCCCGTAACTCGCGATATAGTCCGACTCGAAGCCTAGTATCCGGCTCAGGCGCCCGTCCCGCGGCATGTTAATTTCGACGCCCGGCGATAGAAGCAACGTCATCCGATTAGTGATGGCGCTGTACACTATTCGCACCTTGACCGTGTCGGTGCTCAGTTTCGCCAACGCCTCGTTGATTTTGCGCATCAGCTTTTTGGCGTTGCTGTAAAAGCCGTGCGGAATTTTGGCCTGACGGGCAATTTTTCCCCCGTCCTCGGTGGTGAAAAAGCCCACCTCCCCCCTCTCGCACGCCACGAAGAAGTAGGCGTCCACCGGCCTCACATTGTACCAGCTATGCGTGTACTGTAGCGACACCAGGCCGCATTCCCACTCCCCCGACAGGTCGACGCGCTGCGGAAGATTCGTCGTGTAGTGCGTCAACGTGTTTTCGGGGTGCGCCTTCATAGACGCGTTGCTCGGCAACGTGACGTAAAAGTCAGACGACGACGCCATCGCGCCTCCTCATAGACGGACTCGGCAGTAGGTAGCCGAGGCAACTACTCAGCAGCGCCGTCCACAGGTTGGAGTCGGCCGTGCCGCGCGTTAGATTGTATATACTGACGACGATCACCGTGTACAGGACGACGATCTGGCACAGGAAGACGATCTCGGCCTTAGGGCATTCGTTGCCGCAGAGACGCCAAGGAACGCTCGTGACGGAGGAGGCGTCGACGGCATCGGGCGCACCCACAGAGACGCATGAGGCGTCGACGGGTGTAGCGACAAATGCGCCTGAGTCGACGGCGGTGGGCGGCTTCTGCATTGGCTGCTGCTGCTGCTGTCGTCTCGTCCGCACACATCGCGCTACTGCCGTCCGACGCTACGGCGCCGTTCCTTTATCCGCGCAGGCACACCATAGAGCGAGTTCGTCGACGGGCGTGGGGGCGACGGCGGTGTTGGTGGCGCGGCTCTCTTCTCCTCGGCAGTCTACTAATACAGCACGGTCCCCTTACAAAAAAAACGAAAAGCCGTTGCACAGCCCCGCCTCGTGCAGTCGCCAGCACCCCGCGTGGCGCATCCAACGCGTCGGCGTCATCCCTTATAGGTCACGCAGATAAATCATAGAGCGAGTTCGCCGACGTTGCGGGCGACGTCGATAGCATCGGTCGCAGCGACAACGGTAGCGGCGCCGGACGTCGGAAGAAAGTCTCCAGCGCTCTGCGTGTTCCGTCCAACAGCGCGTCGCCATCAGCCCTTATAGTCCACGAGCTCCTTGGCGTCGATCCAGCTATTGAACGAGGCCGGATAGCCGAACCATTTGACGAGCACCTCTTCGCCCTTACCGCGTCGTCGACGACGTCTCTGTAGAACGGCTTCCACCCGATATAGTTTGTCCTTCTCAACGATCACTTTTTGTAGCTCCAGCCCGTAGAAGGTGCCGTCCAGTATCGTGCCGGCGTCGTCCATCAGTCGGTAAACAGGAGGGTCGGTCGGGTGCGAATCTACGACGGTGAAAAGCTCTTCGCTCCAGTTAGGCATGTACCCCTTCTTGAAGACGCCCTTCGCCTTGCTGATGCGTACGCGATCCCCCGCTCGCAGTTTCGGCTTGCTTTTTTGACACCCTCCTCCGCCGCCGTACAGACGCTGCCACACGCTCTCCTGATTCGACGCGTCGACGCTCGCCGGCGTCCTACCGATGCTTCGATGGTAGGCGTTGTTGTACGACCGCACGAAGTCCTGCAACGGCTCCACGAACCTCAGCGTCTGATGCTTCGTAAAGTACCGCCACATGCGCGTCTTCAGCGTACGATTGAATCGCTCCACGACGCTCGCCTTCGTCTCCTCGTTGTGCGTCACGAAATGGTGGACGCCGCGCGCCCTCAAAAGCGCCTGAAGGGGCCTGTTCAGAAACTCCGTCCCCTTGTCGGTCTGCAGGACGTGCGGCGGCGACGACGACAGCAGCCCCTCGAAGGCCGCGACGAGCGCCGGACCGGATTTGCGCTTCAACGGAACGCACCACGCCCGCTTCGAGAAGACGTCGATGACCGTCAATAAGAACGCTATGCCGTCGTTGTGGTTTTTCAGTTTAGCCACGTCGACGATATCGGCTTGCCACTGCTGGTTTCGACCGCCCACGATAACGCGACGTCGCTTAAATCGGCGCCTATCCGGCTTGTGAAGCGTATAGGCGTCCTGCGCCGCCAGCCATCGCCCGACGACCGGCTTGGGCAACGCGGCCGACCGGCGCAACGCGTCGACGCCGCCATAACTGCCTGCCCGTTTCGGGTCGAAGTAGGCGCGCTTCAGTTGGCCGTCGCGTTGTTGGCGCTCTCGTTGCGCACCACGAGTCCGCCGGGGCACCACCGCCATGGAGCGCGCGGCGCCGACGACGATACGGCGAACAAGAGGGCGGCTACGATGACCGCCGCAATTACGACGGCTACGACGACGACGAGTACTGATCTTCGGGCGGCGCGCATCCTCTACGGGGGGCGGGCTAAAAGCTGGACCACGGCATACGCTCGACGGACCGAGTGCGCCCCTTTCGCTTCTGCTCGCGCTCGACGGACCGAGTGCGCCCCTTTCGCTTCTGCTCGCGCTGTATATACGCCCGACGCTGGGGGTTGATGACGAATTCCATAGGGACGTTCAGGCGCCTTATATGGTCGCCGAACGCTTCCCAGCCAACCGGCGCGGGGGTCCTCTTACGCGTTCGCATGAGATCGTTCACGAGATCTACCATATTGCTTCCGGCGATAGGCGTACCGTCGTACACGAGCTCCGCTCGATCGTTCCAGCGAATCAGCGGGTCGGCCTTCAGTCGCGTCAACAGGAGGCGGGCCTTTTCTTTCAGCACTTTCGGTACGCTCTTCACGACCTCGCTCTCCATCTCCCCCGGTAATTGATCAGACGTAGGTGACGGCGGCGGCGGCGCCGGCGGCTGATCGGACGACGACTCGTTCTTCACTACGGACACGCGCATCGGCTGCTGCGCGCGAGACGCCTCCATGGCGTTGTAACGACTCAGCAGTTGATTGTACGCCACCACCTTTTCGCCTTCGGATAAATCTGCACGCTCGAGAACGGCTTTCATATCGCCGTCCAGGCTACTCATCACACGCGACGTGGTCGTAGTCGGTTGCGATAGTAACGGAAGTAGTCGCTCCACCAACCGGGGGTCTACCAGCGCCATCTTCTTCGCGTGCTGCATCAACCGAAAGCCTGCCTGAGGAGGGGCAGAAAGGTGCTCGCCAACGGCGCCAGCAGCGCCGTCAGAAACGCGCCCGAACCCGTCTGCAGGACGGCCCTCTTCCGTTTGATGGCTACTTTTTTCGACGCTAACTTGCGCAAATTGTTCCTGTACTTTAACAGCACTTTTCGGTTTTTAGGCGTCAATTTCACGTTCCCTCGCAGAATGTTATACGCGCAGTCGGCCAGACTGCAGATGAGGTCGGCGTCCGCGTGAGTGATTACCGCCTTTCTCAGATTCGTATTCCCCTTGTAGCGGCGCAACAGCTGCAGGGCAAGGATGTGCCTCTTCACGCGCTCTGTCATCCTGCCGACTGACGGCGGTCGTGGCGCCTCCCGCCTTTTTTATAGTCTCGTCGGCACATAGACGTACTGAACGGGGTCGTCGGGGAAAATTTCCGTACGCAGGCGCATGGTTTCCGGCGTTTCCTGTTTGAGATCCACCAGGAGGTAACCGTAGGTGGCCGACGTGGCATCTTTGTACGCCTCCACCATGTAGTTGACCCTACCCGGGTACATCTGCTTCGCCAGGTGGCCTACTTGTCCAGCGTCCCGGGGACTCTTGAAGAGGACCATATACTGCGCGTTTAAACTGATTGTGCGATTTTCTTTCCCTTTCGGAAAGAGATTCTGCAAAAGCTGTACGACGGACGCGTTGCAGTGGTGACTTTTTTTAGTAAACAAAGTCGTGACGCTACTATCAGTCTCCGACATCAGGTCATCGAGCACTAGAAGCGTCCTCGTTTTGGCGTCCAGCAGCGACGGATCCGGCAAACCGTCTACAAATTCTACGCCGGACATAGAGTCGTAAGCGGCCTGCCACTGGCCGTAACACCACAGAATTTTCTCCGGTGGCGGCGAAATCATACACGAAGCAAACTTTAACAGGCGTACAACGAAAGTAGTCTTCCCGCACCCCGTAGGGCCGGACACTATACACGTAAAAGGGTGCTTCCACTTTCCGTCCATAGCAACATCTGGTGCGCCGACCACGTCACGGTCGCCTATATGCACCACCATCGTCGCTTTTCAGTCACTAGGGGAAGATTAGTCACTAGATGTCAGCACACGACATAACCATTACATAACCATTAGCTATTGCTAGTGCTACCCTCTAGTGAATGCGCTACTCATAACCATTACATAACCTTTTAGTTATTGCTAGTGCTTCCCTCTAGTGAAGGCGCTATTCATTTGTTACTAATTAGTACTTAATTAGTCACTAGAGGCCGACATTCACCCTTTTAATGCCTCCTCAGTTAGTAGAGGGCGACACCCTCTTTCTCATGACCCCCATCAATCACTTTGACGTTTACTATAATCATACTGCTAAAAAACGTAGGAATTCTACTTATAAAAAACTCAAAAGCCTTTGATCTTAGGTCACTTCCGGGGATGGCGAGACCGGAACCACTACTAACGGCCTACGTCTGGCCTTCAAGTGTTGTGCTGTATTTTGTCCTGCGAAGCCATTCTTGCGGAGAACGTATCGTCGGTCTAGGTGCAACTTCTTCGCGACCATGCTTCCTGCCCGTCTTCTCTTCAGGTAACGTCCTGTGAAGAATGACTCCCTTTTCTTGACTGGAATATCTTGCATTTCCATCACAAGTGATTCATGTGCAGCGAGAACCTTTCTCACTTCTTTGTTTCGCGAAGGGTTCAATCCGTCCTTCCTCATTATCATGTCAGCACGGCGTATCAGCGTTGTCAAAAACGGTGTTTATGGGAGTCGTATCAGTTCTTGTTTGCCCTGGTCCTTCTTTCTGATTACGAGTAGAGCGCTTTAAATGATTCTCCAAAACCCATACACGTCTTTGCAGCCTCTTCTTGTTCACCTTCAAGGCGTTTAGGGTCGAGTCTCTTCGATTTCCTAACTTGCACTGTAGGAGTTGCCGCTGCAGATGTCTTGCTCTATATGCAAACATTTACATTTTATACATTAATAATAAATCACTTGTACATTAAATATTGATATGTAACAGGAAGCTTACATGTAATATTAAAATAAATATATACAATTACTTGAAGAAAAGTCAAACTCAAGACAAATATGTTATGATACGCTACTTACATTTATAGCTTTGCTCGCTCGCTGAGCTCTCAGCTTATGGTCTGGGAGGTATGTTGCGCAGAGATGATATGCCCGGTTCTGAGCGGAACGATGGTCCAAGAAGTGGGGGTCTTGTGCTATCTTTCTATCTCGGTAACGGTGCGAGATCTTAGCATAATACATTTGCGTGTCGTGGCTTGCCATGATTATGCCTCTTTGGTTGACAGGGTATTCTAAACAAATTAGAACGCAATATTAATTATTCCGTATTTAGTTTTTGTGAAACGTTTAAATGCTTTTGAAAATAATTTAATGAGATGAGCAGATCACGTGAGATAATGGATACAGTAGTATGTAAGCGATATGCGTTGCAGGATCACACCCATAGCTGCATGTCCAGCCTTACTGCCGTGAGTGAGTAAGCCCATTGGCCATAATTCTTCAAATTACCTTTCAATATCACCCAAATGCATTATATTGTTTTGCTACCTGTCTTGTTCTTCAAACGTATATTAATAGCTATTATTGAAACGGAAATTATTCTTAGATATGTTGATTTTTATCATTAATCAGCAAGTGTCCAGCGTCAGTATGGTTTGTTTGTAATAATGTGTTCTTCTAAATTGTATGTGAAATGTTTTCTTCTATATGAAGAGCAACATGTACTTGACACATATACACTAAAAGTTAGGATGTCAGTGTCAACTACAGCCGGTAAATATACATTTGGTTAAATTGGCGTGTCCAGCGTCATCAAGTTGCATAGACATTAGGATTGTCATATATTAACTTTCCCGCAGATCAACGTATCAAATTATCGTTCATTGGTTTGTTAGAACACAGCTGTTAAATATACCAACGCTATAAGTGGTGTTACCTTTATTAATTTACCACATTAGCCTTATTCTATTACACCATTTCACATGAAAAACGTACATATAGGACCACAACTCATAAAATATTTATTGTAGGAAACAAAAAATACCCACCAGCATAGAGGCGACCGCCACGGATGCACTGATTACTGTAGTTCCTACATATCAAAGTAGAATGCGCTCTCAGCAGTCTTTCTCGGTAATCCCACAGACGACGATGGACACGCAGTGACGCTGGACACCCTCCAATGTCGGTTTTATCCTCATTCGACCAAGAAATATTGTGAATATTGCTACTGCCATTGTTGGGGTTATAGCATGGTGGTTGCTGGTATGAAAACAATTAACGGCGTACGTTTCCTAATGATTTGAAGATAGCCTTTTCTGTCTATGACGCTGGAACCGCAGCTAAGACGCCACTCCATATTTTTGTACTTGAACGTGTTATATTTTCGTCGAATTTAGGTTTAGACCCATACTTTTTTTGTATATCGTTTACTTAACTTGTACGAAAAGAAAACATGTATAGATATCCTACAACGACAATAATAAATTAATGTAATTGACCCGTGTAAAAAGATGACGCTGGACACGCAAAAATTGGTCATTATAGAAAATGCAGTGTACATTTTTTAGTTTGAATTTTTTTTTTAATGATTTGTTTACTGCACATTCCCAATACATACCCCATTTGCCCAGTGAACTCATAAAAAATAAATACAACATTGCTTTTGTATGGCCCTACTTCAAACTTTGGACACGTCATTTTGGCCGTTTTTGGCAACTTACGGCCAATTTGTGCCATTTAAAAAATTAACAAATCTTACATGTCCTGAAAGAACGTAATGACATCAATATATGGTGAACATTTCGTTAGGCCGGCTTTATAATTGACGAAGTGAGAGGCAAAAGACACGATTTTTGTCAATTGTACACTTTTTGAGACATTGGTCCTATATATATATATATATATATATATATATTGAGTGTCAATCCAGCACTAAATTGACAATATATATATATATATATATTTATTGTTAGTATATATATATATATATATGTATATATATATATATTATTAATTTAGTGCTGGATTGACAATCAATATTTTAAAAAAATATAATGAAATTTTAAATTAGTATTTACCTCAACAATACAGTATTGATCTTTTGCAAGCATCAGTATATATAAAATGTTGATATAGTGGTGTACCTCTGCCATGCAGTATATTGAACTTTCACAAGTATTTTGTACAACATTAATATTATACTGAGTGTCATACTAGTGCAGGTTCGATATCAGATGTATGCAACTATCATATAATACGGTAACCCAAATTACCGGTGTCAAAGTTCCACAAGTTTCATGACTATTCAGTAAATATATTCGATGTTGATTTGGTGAAGTGCTTCGATACTCAATAGTTTATTGAGTATCATATTACAAAGATGAAGTATGACAATGTAATAGTATCGAGTGCTAAACTTGTGCTGGCCGATCGGTACTCCATATATAGAAATATATAGATTTAAGTATCAGCACCACACTTTCTCAAGTATCTTATATATCGATGCACCTAGAGCTGGATCGATATTCGATATGTCAAAATGTAGTGATACATCAGAGTATCAGTATCAAACTTTCACAAGTATCACAATAGATTGATATAGTGAGTATTGCTCTATTGCTGGATCGATACTCGATTCATCAAAATATTACGATATAGTACATATTAAACTCACAGTTTCAAAATCGAACTTTCGCATGTATCATAATACAGTGATATATTGAGTTTTAAGCCAGTGCTGGATTGGTACTCGATATATAATGATTCAACAAACTATCAAACTCTTACATGTATCACGATATATTGATATATCGAATGTTGATCTAGTCCTGGATTGATACTCTAAATACCCATGTATCAATTATACTACGAATTAACAGTGTCAAGCTTTAATAAATATCACACAACTTTGATATATTGAGTGCCAATTTAGTGCTGGTTCGATATTCAATAATATATGAAAGAAGTATTATGAAACTGCAAAAATAAAACAATTGGGATTAAACTTACATAAATATTGCGATACTTTGAGTGTTATAATTATTGAGTATCTAACCAGCAGGATGTGTACTATGATATGGTTCATGTTGTCCTCTGCCAAACAAATTAATAAGATCCGTTAGTGGAATATATCATAACACTTTATGTTTTGTAGTTCAATACAGCATTCTACTCCCTTTGACCATCAAATTGGCATATAATAAACAAGTCATATGATATATACATATATTCACATATTTCTGTAAATAATTATGTGATTTAAAATTAAATCGAAAGAAAACATGTACGCATGCATACTAGATAGCCCTCGACGTGGACGGTCAATACCGATGTAGTTTCAGCCACCAAGATGTAGAAACAGCTAGACAGTGGCATACATGGCCTTGGTATGTTGGCGGCCCAGAGCCTTGTCAGTGTTTGTCGTGTTTCGGGGGTAATGTACGTCTTCGCTGAGCTCGTGCACAATCGACAAAACATCGTGATGTCGAAATCTAAACTCGGAATACAAAGCCCATCGTCGTAGACGTCTAGCCGATTCGTTCTCTTCCGAAATGTTCTAATTCACTTCACTTTTCTTCTGAGTCAACAGTCTCTCCCAAAGTATCAGCCACCAGTTGCGTCGCGGCTGGGCGGGAATTCTGCGAAAACGGAGATAAATTAATGCTCATGCAGAAAGGTTTACGTCCAGCTCATGACTATGCGCCCAGAATTGTAATCTAATTGCGGAATCAAAATCCCAGCAACAAAATCAGGAATAATACAAACAAAATGTTATGCCATTCTGAGAAGCATCACAGAGCCACTGTAGGCGCTCTTCGAATAGCACAAACAGAATGTCCAAACCACAGTGATAACTGATTCCGTGTCGGTCTTCAGACGACACAGTATACACTACCGAGAAACATCAGTTGGATTCGCTGCTGATTTGACTCGTCAAACTTCAGTAATGACTGTACATCAGGTACCTTCTGTTCCACGCATAAAGAGATGTTTTTTCAACTCAACGCATATACAGCTGAACGATTAGTCACAGCTCCATACGCACGCACGCACGCACGCACGCACGCACGCACGCACACACACACACACATAATATAACTGATCATAGTTGAATATAACATTATATACTCTTGAATGTACATATTCCATTCACAACATGGAATGAATAGTATTACTACATTTCTAATTGATACAAACGTCAATAATTACCGATTAGCATTATTATGTACGTTCATTCATAACAAACGGACAGTTTGACGCGTTTTTTCTGGTAGAACTGTCGCAAGTCATCCCGGAACATAGAACTGATAGCAGCGTAAATGAACAGATTGGCGACAGAGTTTAAAATATATATTCGCCGCACGTTCGGTTAGATGTAAACGCCAATGTTGACCAGCCACTCTGGCAGCCATAACACCATAAAAAACGACGGTGATACCAAACAACAAAAACAAACCTTTGATATTCTACGCTTGTGTTGCTGTCGTTTTGTTGGTAGCGTTCACTGATACGGATTGCGGAGCGTCAATCTGCACGTTTGACGCAGCCTCTGCGGAAATGTTTACTGGTCTCGTGCTATCGAACGGTGGATTTTCACACACTGATGACGTTGTCAACCGTGAAGTTCCCGTTTGAGGAGAACGTGTCACGTTTAAAACTCCGATTTGGTTCCGAGAGGCTCTGATATTTTGATAAAGCGCTGCCGCAATAAGCGTGTAGCAAGTAGTCATAACAACAATGCCAGAGGCCGCAATAAGCGTGTAGCAAATATTCATAACAACAAAGCTAGTGAAAAGCATGCATATTTTAAAAACGTGACTAAGCCATTTATGTTCCATATCCGTGGTCAATTTTGACGATGTTGTGAATATCGTTGCAGCCACAGCTATGACAATTAGAGCTATCTTCGCTCGTGTTGGATCCATGCTGAATGACTGCAGCCGCCTAACAGCAATACAACGTTCGATCGACACAAACACTAGAAGGAAAACTGAATAGATGACAGATAAACTGATTATACTAACAAATATTGTCCTTGCTACCTCACTTGTAGAGATAATTGTCAGAACAATTCCACAAAAGCAGACGGTTGAATCAGTGACGGCCAATCCAAACAAGTACACTCTCATCGACGTTGTAATCTTTGCGATATAGACAGCAATTTTAAGAAGATTACCTGGTAAACCTAACGCACACATAAACAATAAAGCATATATTGGGGTACCATGTTGTTCAGAAGTGTTGTTCGTCGTCGAATCCGAACTGTTTAATCGCTCGGACAGTTTGAAGTGATTGCCGATTCCATAATGTTGGCTTGCAGCTGATCAGCAATAAGACCCATTGTCGATATTCATTTTGTTGAAACAATTAAAACAGGACAGTGTTCTACTTTTGACACACAATACTTCTGTGAACAATGTTGTTGTTTGATTCAAATCACTTTGTGCATATTCAGGAATTGTTCAAGCCATAATAATTATGTTTGTGTCCGGGTTGTTAATTAAAAAAATTGAATGGATTATGCAACATTGCTGTCTACGTATCAACTGTCAGCGTATTTCCCTATTGTTCACTCCACGTCCTGTTACCTGTATCTGCAGAAGGAATCAGTGTGACACCAGTGATAAATTGTGCTGCCTAGTTCAACAACCCCCTAAGTCCATTTTCGTAATAAGGGAGAAAAACGCAGTCAAAGTTTGATCAGTCTCCTAAGTTCATTTTTGAAGTATTCCGTAGTTAGCATTCTTTGTGACTCAGTTGTTTTGTTATGTTCACTGATTAGTTGCTTAACGTGCTCATCCATGCAAATTATCACAGCTAATTAACGCTAATTAGCTTAATTACGCAAATGCGTAATTCGTCACAAATTATATTGTTATGCACCAGACAACGTTTTTTTAGTTTTTCCGACTCCATTAATTGCCCGAAGTAATTTTGCAGGAACAATCTTTGTTTTTTGGTGACTAGCGTAATTAAGCAATAGCTCATTAGTGAAGATTTGATGATTTTATGCATTAATGTTTTTTGTTTTTCCCCACTCCAGTTGTCCATCGTTATCTTGCAAGTCAAATATTTCAGTTTTTTGTTTGCTAATTAACTCAATTAAGCAACAGGTCATATTATTAGTGAAGTGATATGTTTATGCCTTAGACAAATATTATGTGCCGTGCCATGAATCAATGTGTTTGAATTACATAATAACCATTCTATACAGGACAGGGAACAAAAATACAATATTACAAAACATTACCAGTCCTCATCCCCTGACAAATCAATAGAGTGACACATCAATTCCATCAGATTACCAGTCCCCATCCCCTGACAGATCAAGTAATACAATGACACATCTATTCCATCAGAATACCAGTCCTCATCCCCTGACATATCACTGCTGACCAGTTATTAATCTTCCTCTTCGTCGCCCTCACCAGCAATGCCAGAGAAGTACTGATGGTGGACGCGAGGAATGTAGACAAGCAGATTTATCAGTTCTGTCTTCTTCGCCGCCTTGATAGACCTACCACGGGGGTACTTGGCGAGAAAGATGGTTTGGTCGAGAGGTGGCAACTGTGCAGAACCCTTCCGAGCTCGCCTACCAATATCGATGGATCTAAACAGCTCAACATCTCGACTGTAGTTTGTCTTTACGAATAACTTTCAAGGTGTTCCTTCGCCACTCTCACAACAGTCCTCATCCTCAACATACTGCCATCATCGCATTTCGTCTTCACAAACCTTTTCTCTATAGCACTCAGGTCCTTCATATCATATGTCGTCATCTCCACAACACCAAAAGGATTTTTCACTTTGGCCGACTTAATCAAATGGACCCAGTCATGATGTGTGTACACATACTGCATTGCTCGCTTCCGCTTCTCAATGAGACCGAAATCTCTTTCACTGTCCATCATCGAATGTCCGAGCACGACGAACTTGTGCTCGACCTCATCTAACATGCCGCTCTTGACCATGTACAACCAAACACACATTATTTTGAAGTTCTTGTTCTGGCCACTGCATGAATCAGACCATACAATGAGCCGCCTCTTATGCAGAATCGTGGGTAGGGCCTTCAACAAACACGATCCAACCTCATCCGTTCCACGACTGACAACATGCTCTGGCCATACACAAATCACAACACTGTGGTCGTCACAAAGGTGCAAGCCGACGTTTTACGTCCACAGCTACCTCAGGTAGAACACGACAGACGTGGAGATATGAGGAGTGGGCAGTGCCAGTTGAAGGTCCATCGTCATGCATGCTGGTGCATCAGGGCTGACAGCCGCAGCTTTGTCAGCTATAAAGGCATCCTTGGCAGCCTGGGCTTTAGTTAGGTGTAGTTTTATAGTTGGATCTGGAGGAGCATCCGGTGCTCTGGCCAGTTGCCTGTCGCAGATATGGCAGTTATCCTGCAGGGGCGGCTTGAAACTTATATTAAACTGCGTGTTGAAGACATTTCCATAGAAAGAAGCGGGCAGCGGTTGAGCGCTGTCTTCCTCACACTTTGCTACATAAGCCGGGTAAATCTCGGCGAGGATGTGGACAGCAGTTATATATTTACGGTTCGGAACAGCAGTTCGGCGATAGTGACTGACGTATCGCAGGAAACTATTGCTGTGTTGTCGCACTCGCTCACGACACTTGTCACAAATTGTACGATTCTGATGATGACCACGTCTGTCTTTTGGAGCCATTGTTGGTGAGGTGTCTGCGACAGCCGCGTCATCACTATGTCGCTGCTCTGAAAGTGGCAAGATTAGCTATATTACTGTATCGGCAAATATAAATATTAAAATATAACGCAATATTACTGGTATACTTCAAAGCATAATATTATTTGAATAAAATAAGATTACAATATTTGTTTTTGTGTCGGTTAAGAAAATGAGATTATCAGTGTTATGATGTTATACTGGCGTATAATAATGCCTATAAAGTTGGTAGCCCTTTATAATAAAAGTTAAGTGTGTGTGTGTGTGTGTGTGTGTGTGTGTGTGCGTTTGTGTGTGGAGTGAGAGGCCTAACTGGGGTCTTCATGCACCTAACACACTAGCCTGTAAGTGGGGGCCTCACATGAAGTAGGATCCGTTTCCTTTTTTACTGATATCCACTCAGATCACCCTGACATATTAGCCGAAGGTCCGCAATTACGATTTGGTAGATGGAACATGTACACACATCCTCGTCTAACTTACAAACAACCTAGCAATCCCACATTCCCGCCATCTTAGATAGATAACGAGGCGAGCGAGCTGTAATGGTTTACTCTCGTGTTCCTGGCTGTAGGAGCATACCCCGCGATGTACATTTGGAGCATGAGAGTTTTCTTACATTTCTTAACGAATTATTAAACTTGGAAATATTTAACTTCAGTTTATTTGTTAATTGTGTTAAGTACAATTGGAGAACGGAAAAATCCATTGAATCCAAATTACGTGGTACGGTATACATACACTGTCAATATCACTACCTTGCTAGGTTGATATATATTTGCATATGTATGTAATTTGTATAATATGATTAAAAAAATATATATCAACCTAGCAAGGTAGTGATATTGACAGTGTATGTTCAGTCCTTTTAAACTATATGTCATATCACAATGAATAACCTCATTACAAATATGTGTTAGATTTACTTCAATATTTGAATGTTCACTACACGTATGCAAATGTCGCACGTGCAATTCCTTTTGGTGCATATGTTTTGTTTATTATATTTTAAATTATATTATGCTATTAGTCACATTTTATTTTAATGTTGTGAGAAGTTTTAATCACGTAATCACGTTGATGTTCTGGAATGTGTGTTCAAATATTCCGAAGTCTTGAGTGAAGTGCAGTTGCAGGTTCAAATACCTGTTGGTATTTATCTATGTAATTTCAAATATTCGCAAGCTTTTATTACGAGTTGTTGTCGATGGGCACATTCAACGATTGTAATAAAAAGGTATGTTACAGCACAGTATCCAGTCCTCAGGACTGCTCAATGGGCTATTCACTTTACTCCCTGGCAGACCTGTTCAATAGAACACCACCTCGACTTCTCTGGGAAGCATCCAGCCATGCTGCAATTAATGCGCGAGGACTATTCGTACACAAATATCTACCAGTGTCTATAGACAGATACATATTCATACACCAGAGTGAACTGAAACAATGCTCTCTACTATGTGTGGAAGGCGTAATGTAAAGTGTTTCAGCCTGCTTCAGAACTGTATTTATAAAAATCATATATGTAGCAGAGTTATAACCATATCCTCCCTACATATCAACTGTTGAGGAAATGCATAGTTAATTAATATGTGGTCGTAAAACTAGTCAGTTGCGATTACACATTTCCCAGTATTTAGTAAAAATAAAAAAATATATTTTAAAGAGAAAGCTTAAATTTAACCTAGATAAAAAATCTTTAGCGGTCCACACATATCTATGATGAAATTACCAAAACGACTAAAAATCATATCATAGTAATGACTCAGTAAATGCGACGATGCTTGGGATGATTTAATTTTTTAGTTCCTTCAATCAGCGAAACGCAAATCTTTAACTTAAAAGTCACTATATTCTACAAAACAGTAGAAAAAATGAAATGTCCATATCTGTTTTGCAAGATCTGTTTGATCTAGAGTCATTATCAAGGTATCTCCTATGTAATAAATGCTCTGCCTCTAGATTGGGGCTATGGTCTGCTTAAAAACGGCGGTCTGACTAAGGCTGTCCCTTTTGCATATTTGGTCGACGTATGCTGCTGTTAGGAGTATATATATATATATATATATATATAATTTTAATATATGACTATCATTACATACTAATTATATACTATTATATATATTATATATAATTAGTATGCCATGATAGTCATATCTTACAATCCTATCTTGACAATATATAAAATATGTATGTGATATTATGTTATGTCCAGTAACTTAATGTTACATAATGTTACATAATTTTTCATCAAACCAATTCACTTCATAAATGTTCTACAGGACACTGCAAAGTCCTTGTGGCGCAGTTGTATGAAAGCTGCGCTCCCAATCTAAATCGAAGACTAGTTTAAAGGGAGCAGCGTAAGCTGGCTGGGGTTGACTGATTGCGTAATTTATACGCCTGCTGAGATGGTTGTTGAGATCAGCGGTTCACCAGAAGATCAGCAGTAAGCAACATAAAATGAGTGGCTAATTATTTATTAGTCCCGATTATGTTATGCGCTTCTGAGTTTCCACCCTTTATTGTAAAAGTGCATATTGTGATTTCAAAATCTAAATGCCTTTTTGTGTTCATTGAACACGACTAACACATTCACATAAACCTAGGCTAATGACCAATATACCAATATACAGCGTTTTGACCACAAATCTACATGAATGTATAACGTCTTAGAAAAATATAATTTTATATTTCATTATATAACTTTCTATATAAAAATTTACATAACTGTGCTAAATGTACCGACATTTATCACAGTTTATTGATAACGAACAATGTACATTGCAAGCCCCGTTGACAGAAAGCATGGGCCCGAATTAATATACACGTCGTAATAAGCATGCAGGGAAAATAACTAAAGTCTTTTCAAATGTTTTATTAATACTCTGTAGATACCTAAGTGATCAAATGGTATGGTATAACTGAAGTATTGCCTAATACTGTGACTATTTAAGTAGTCATATTTGCAAGCATTTATTTACCCGCTAAGAAAGCACGCAACACCGTTTTTATGATTAAATCATCAACAATCTGATAGCATGACTGCTTGACTGCTATCACTGCAGTCAATGCATATGTCAAGCTCGTCTGTAGCATTTCACAGCGCTCCAGGTGTGGAAATCACAACTGTTTGAGTCCAAGCACTAAGCCAAACTTGTGCCGTTTACAACCCTCTTCGGTTCCGGGAGTATCAAGCGTGTGAGTGTCCCCATTCATTGAGCAGCATTATATAGTTTTAGGTAATTAATTGATTGATATAACATTGGTTTTGTGCATTAGTGACCCCTGCAGAAACTTTCGCACGTTTCCTGTGCGACCCGAAATGCCTGGGCGTTCCCATGAACTGATGGGTGCAGTATCCAAGTGGTGTCCAGCTAGTCAGCACCTTAGAATTAACTGAAAGAAAACACCACAGTGTTTCTCATAAAAAATTAACTTAAATGAGAATAGCTGTGACATATGAACGATTTTCGATATTACATTTTCGAAGTAATTTTGGAGTAAAAATCCCAAACGCCAAAATATTAGCCTTCTTTGAAAAGTCGTGATATTGTTTTGTTAGGTCGCCAGTAGTAGTATAGTGTTCAAATGTTATATAAGTATAATCGGGCTAGCGTAGGTATGTTGTATGCATTGATACCACTGAAACAACTGGGCTGGACAAATATGTCAATGACGGGATTGGTGCATTCAATTGCGCCATGAAGGTTGTCAAAGACGCCACTGGTCTGTCTCACCCGATTCTCTTTGCTACCAGAGTCATAGCACCAGGTGAACAATTGGTCCATAACTGTGGCAACAAATAGTTGCCATGGAGAGTAAGTATAATAATGAGTTGTCAATACTTCAAATATTAATTTATATGCAATAATTAATAAATGCATCCGTATCTGACTGATAAAGGCAGGAATTAATGATAAGACAACAAAATAATGTTGTGTCTTGGTTTATATACATGCAAATGTGAATCTTGTAATAATATACAGATTGAATAAACTACCATGTCCAAAGTTAGATTTAACATGCTGAAGCATCCAACATCTGATAGAATCACGAAGATTGGCTTTAATATCACACGAATAGGTGTGTCGAGTAAAAAAGGCACAATAGTGTGAAATTTACAGTTTCAAATTCATGTATACAAATTACTTACTGTGAAATGACTGTGGGTCTAGTATTTTAGCCCAAGCCCTGCCCGCACTTAGCACGATTTAGAGTCCAGGCCCGGGCCAGGTCCGCAAGAATATCTCAAGCCAGGCCCGCAAACTAGAATTTACGCTTAGCCCCGGCCCCGGCCCGCTAAGCACAAACTACCAACTTAGGAAATATACTAATGTAATAAGAAGAAACACAACAGAAGCAGTAAATAAACTGTAATACATTTTAATGATGAAGTATGAGCGGGTTCACATTTCGGAGAAAGAGGGTTCACAAAAATTATTGTTTATGTGAAATGAAACATCTGCTACGGGTCTCTCGTGCTTGACTATTATTAAATTAATATTTTTGTTCCATCCAGAACATGTCCCAGGCTGGCCAACTTGCAAAATATATAATGTACCCGGCTCTCCAGGCTCGCGCAGGGAACTAGCATAGACACGTACTACTTATTTGATGCATTTATGATTTTTAAAACGTTTTCAGATATTTGTTATGTGTTGCAATGTGTATTAAATGTGATTGCGCTATTGATACAGGCGTCTAGTTAGTCACCCACCCAGCCCGAGAGGAGAACAGTCAGAGGAGCCCTTTTTAAAAGCAACTGTGGAACATGACATACAAGGTCAATCAGGACCTTCCACGTCGCGACAGATGGGACAACTGCTACAACCCAACACGGGTCTGTTGCTTAATAACATTTACATTACTTGTGTAAATGTGATATTAACACTTGAATGCTTGGGTATATTTACAAATTATGTGCGAGATAGAAGGTACGTCAAATTGTCAGTCTACGGCCTGAATCAGTAGCATTGGCACGAATAGTAGTCATGTACACAATATGTTTGCTTAAGAAGTTAATAATTACGACGAAGAATATAATCTTGTTCGATCGCTTACGGCGCACACTACAAAATCTGTGAAAACGAAATCGTTTTGTGCAATAAGTAGCCACGTTTTTTACTGCCATGTATCCGGGGAAATGTTAAGGAATTGTTTAGAAAATAATAACTTTTTAAAATATTAAAGATGTATGCTAACGTTTATGTTAGGCCGAAAGATTTAGATTGTCTCCCGATGCCCGTTGTTTTATGTACATTTTGTAGTCCAATAGTTGTTGCTGTTATAAATATAATTACAGCCCGTACTAGCTGCATGCGAGACGAATATTGATGTCAGATTTTGTATGAAGTTGAAACTGTCTGGTTCCCATGTAGTGATGATGAGTCCTTGGAAGATGACAGCGACATCGACTTCGTCAGCGATAGTGAGATTGGAGTAGAACATATTTTGTCCTCCCACATGTTTGGATCTGTCAAGAACTACACCACTGCTAAATAGAAATCATCTCCAAAATGCGACCGATGTAGCCGAAACCACACAGGTACCTGGTGTCCATCTTTATCCAGAACTAGACGACGCAGCCTCCGACATAGTCCCACCCGTATCTTCACAAGCAATATATGTGCAACTAACACGATCAGACACGATGAAACAAAAGTGGGATAAACGTCATGCGTGCAAGGGAGCCAGAGGTTGAGAGTGCACTCCAATACCACAAGAAGTCATCGGCGAGAAAAGATGCATGGGCTACCTTCACAACTACAGCATACTTAAGGAAAACGAGACCTATCAAACCAAAGTACAGGCTGAATTAAAATCAGAGAAAAGATCCCACAGATTATTTACCTTGTGAGTTCTGCAAGGCATTCTATGTTGCAAATGAACTCAATGACCATCAGAGAAGACGTACAGAGAATACAGAAACATGCACGAAACGGAGTGAAGCTGTTCTCCAAGTTAGATTGCTACTCCAGTATCAGATAACGAACATAGCAGTTTCTTCGTGTATGTTGTCAACTCCAAGGATAACAATGAAGTGGCAAAAGTGGCATGAAATGACAGCCTAATCATGACGTTTGGAAAGCGCAAAAAGGACGTGGAAGAGCACACCACAAATGTTGTAAGCGGCAAAACGCGGGAACTTCCAATAATTATTGTAAACGCACGCCAGATGCCAAATGCAAAGAAACACAGCGTTCAAGATTTCATTGATCCGAAGAACTTCGCTGAAACACATGAAGCTGTGAAGCAAATCGCAGGGTATGACGCTACTCAACGAAAGTACAAAACACTTTTTACTCTACTTCCAGCTCGTCCATGAGGCATTATCTGTTGTTGTTTTTTTGAGGCAGCTGGGTGAATATTGATTCAACCCCTAAAATACACAATTGGAATCTAACAGCTGAGCATATTTTAACATGTTGGACCTTCTCATTACCTGTAGTAAATTATCTACCTATTCCTGATACGTTTCTCGTTAAATGTACTTTCTGCAATCCCCGACGCTTTTGTTCGACTTCCAGCTCGTGCTTGAGGCCCTAACTAAATACGTTTTGTCAGCTATGTGGACATTGATTCTCCTTTGAAGTTCCCGAATGGAATCTAACAGCTGACTATATTTTAACATTTTGATCCTTCACATTACCTCTATTGTCTACCTGTTCCTGACACTTTTGATGTTACATTAAATATACCTTCTATCTGTGCTTAACTGTTTGCTCTACATCCACCTTGTGCTTGAGGTGCTAGCTGTTTTTGTCAGCTATGTGGGTATTGATACCACCCTTGATGTCTTCATGTGTACTGTCTACCCTTCGTCCTTATCTGTATGTGTGTGTGAACTTGTACTAATTGAACGATGCTATCTCTTTATATGGAAATACTGTTGATGTGCATACGCTATCTCTTCCTAGTGCAAGTTGTGGGATGACATCATCAAACAACTGTGTTAATATGCGGACATCTGATTAAGTGTATGTGTTGTAATTGTAATACAATCTGATATACGTTGTACGTCTAGGTACTATTAAAAATAAAAGAGTCAGAACTTGCAGTGTGATGATGTGGTTAGACAGTAGACAAGCTATGATCAGGACAATGTTTCAATCACAAACTGTGTAATGATGAATATGTGAACGACTTTATATACATTATACGCACACACGCACACACACACACACACACACACACATATAAGTAGTAAAGGAGGTTAAGTACCGGGCATGGTTGTCGCGGCGCGGTGGAAGTGGAAGTACCCGGATGTAGTTCAAGGTCAAATGTCAAGGTCAAGTACATGATGTAGGTCAAGGTCAAGGTCAAGTACCCGGATGTAGGCCAAGGTCACTTCACGGAATTTTTCGAAACTAAAATAGCGCCCCCTATCGGATTTTTAGGAACTAAAACAGTCACGTGGCGCCCCCTACCGGAATTTTTTCGGGGCTACAGAAGCGCCCCCTGGCGGATAGTTGGTGAACTAACAAATTTCCCATCGAAAACTATAACAGCGCCACCTAGCGGATAGTTTGTGAACTAATTATTTTCCGCCAAAACCAAAATAGCTCCCCCTGGCGGATAGTTGGTTAATTAAAACAGCGACCCCTATCGGAATGTTTCGGTACTAATCATACAAGTGGTGTCATCTTGTGGACAAGTTGTAAACTAAATGTTCTAGTACTGCAAATATTCGTGTCTCTTGCACGCTTGCGTGCAATAGAGCCCCCTGACGGATACATCACGAACTACAAACATCATCCCCTAGTGGACAAGTGAGCGAACCACATATGAGTACTGCAAATATTCGTGTCTCTTGTTTTTTCTCGTTCATAAACACCTGGTGGATATATAATCAGCAACTGAAAGCACCCCTGTTAGATAAGTGGTGAACTAAATAACTACTCAGCAGTCCGCGCTTGTGTACATTCTAAGGCAAGGATTATGCAACTGATGGTATCCCGACAGCCTCTGCGCCACCTGCGATTGACCAATCACGAGCGAGCTGGGCATTGTGGGCGTGGCTAGTTATGCAAATGAGCTTGGAAAAGTATTTCCCATGTTATGAGATAGGGAATTTTTACCATGTTAAAGCATAGGGAATTTTCACTATGTTATGAGATAGGGAATTTTCCCCATGTTAAAGTATAGGGAATTTTCCCCATGTTAAGAGATAGGGAATTTTCCCCATGTTAAAGCATAGGGAATTTTCCCCGTGTTAAAGGATAGGGAATTTTCCCATGTTAAAGCATAGGGAATTTTTCAAACTGCTACGCACAGTAATTTTGTACCCGAGGTTGACTTGGTTAATCAGATAGCGCTTTGGTTAGCCATTGTTTTGAGCTTTCGTACTTGAATATAATCTCATCATTTGATGTTATGGTCATTGTCGTTATAGTGAGTGAAAAATCTCCCTGTTAACCGGTATAAACTGGTATAAATCAAGCCTCAAGGGTCTGTGTATTGGCCCCGTGTTAAGCCATAGGGAAGTTATACGAACTTATCTGTTAAAACATTCAAACTACCAGCTATCTGTGTAATATTTTGGTCAAACTGTTTGTCATTTGCACTTACCAACGGTCACAGTTGAAAGTCCGCGTACAAACCGGATCCAAACTGGTGTCAAACTGTTTTGAACTGATATATCCTATGCAACTTGCAAGGCTCATCCGTATTTCATCTGTGCCTAGAGACCACCAATACTGTTTCAGCATTTTATCATGCTGGTGTTCTTAACCTATACGTGTGTACGTATGTACGTATGTACGTAGGTGCATAATCGCGTTCAACATCATTATTAAATAAATAAATGCGCTATGTGCGATGCGCAATGTCGACTCGATCACCTTGATGCCAAAGATCATATATCAATACAAGACGGCGCAGTGCTCGCTATCTACATTGTTCGAGGAAAGTGAAGCGTCATGTTACAACAGTACAGGTACATAATAACCTCCCAGATAAGATGTACCAGTATCTATATAGTTTACCGTATTAAGGTTCAAGTGTACACAGGACCATTAGAATGTTTTTATCCTTTTTCGTACTATAGTATTTAAATTCGTGCTTCTTCGGTAAAACCTTCGAAACCAACTTCTGTCGTAAAACAAATAACCTGGCATGGGTAATCGAAAATGAACTCATAGATTCATATATATATATATATATATATATAGATACATCAAGAGACGAGACTGTGACCGTGATGTGTGATCTATGACCTAGATATGTCACGAGACTACGGATGACACGAGACTATGGATGCCACATCACACGAGAGTACCGACGATACAAGAGACGAGACTATGACCGAGATATGTCACGAGATTACGGATGACACGAGACTTCGGATGACACATCACACGAGAGTACCGACGAGACAAGAGACGAGACTATGACCGAGATATGTCACGAGACTACGGATGACACACCACACGAGACTTCGGATGACACGTCACACGAGAGTACCGACGAGACAAGAGACGAGACTATGGACGAGATACACCACAATAGACGGGTTATCGCGTGAGATTTGCTTCAGAAGCAAAGCAAAGCAAATAGACGGGTTATCGCGTGAGATTTGCTTCAGAAGCAAAGCAAAGCAAAGCAAATAGACGGGTTATCGCGTGAGATTTGCTTCAGAAGCAAAGCAAAGCAAAGCAAATAGATGGGTTATCGCGTGAAAGCAAAGCAAAGCAAATAGACGGGTTATCGCGAGATTTATATGTCAGCAAATAGAGTTATCGCTATGGATAGACGGGTTATCGCACATCACGGGTTATCGCGAGAGCTTACGACAAATTGAACTCAGACCAACTAGTGGTGCAAACGAAACACTATGCTTTGACCAACACACGACACGAATCGAACTCAGATCAACTAGTTGCGTAAACGAAACAGAAACTTAACCGATTACACTGCACGAATTGAACTCAGACCAACTAGTTGGACAAACGAAACACTATTCTTTGACCAACACATGTCACAAATTGAACTCAGATCAACTAGTCATACAAACGAAACACTGCTTTGACCAACACGCTGAACGAATCGAACATTGAACTCAGAAATACTCAAATTGAACTCAGATCAACTAGTCACACAAACGAAACACTATGCTTTGACCAACACGCTGAACGAATCGAACATCGAACTCAGACCAACTAGTTGTGCAAACGAAACACTATGCTTTGACCAACACGTGACGAATTGAACTTAGATCAACTAGTTGTACAAACGAAACACTATCCTTTGACCAACACGTATCACGAATTGAACTTAGATAAACTAGTTGGACAAACGAAACATTATGCTTTGACCAACACGTGTCACGAAAACGAAACACTATGCTTTGACCAACACGTGTCACGAATTGAACTTAGATCAACTAGGCACATCACACGAGACTATGACCGAGATATGTCACGAGACTTCGGATGCCACGTCACACGAGAGTACCGACGAGACAAGAGACGAGACTATGACCGTTATATGTCACGAGACTACGGATGACACATCACACGAGACTACGGATGACACATCACACGAGACTATGACCGAGATATGTCACGAGACTTCGGATGGCCCGTCACACGAGAGTACCGACGAGACAAGAGACGAGACTATGACCGATATATGTCACGAGACTACGGATGACACATCACACGAGACTTCGGATGACACGTCACACGAGAGTACCGACGAGACAAGAGACGAGACTATGACCGAGATATGTCACGAGACTATGGATGACACATCACACGAGAGTACGGTCTATAGACACGAGTTGTACAAACGAAACACTACACTTTGACCAACACGTGACACAAATTGAACTCAGATCAACTAGTCACGCAAACGAAACACTACACTTTGACTAACACGTGTCAAACGAATTGAACTTAGATCAACTAGACACATCACACGAGACTATGACCGAGATATGGCACGAGACTTCGGATGACACGTCACACGAGACAAGAGACGAAACTATGACCGAGATATGTCACGAGATTACGGATGACACATCACACGAGACTATGGCCGAAATATATCACGAGACTTTGGATGACACGTCACACGAGAGTACCGGCGAGACAAGAGACGAGACTATGTCCGAGATATGTCACGAGACTATGACCGAGATATGTCACGAGACTATGGCAGAGATATGTCACGAGACTATGACCGAGACTACGGATGACACATCACACGAGAGTACGGACGAGACAAGAGATATGCTACGAGACTACGGATGACACATCACACGAGACTACGGATGTCACATCACACGAGAGTACGGACGAGACAAGAGATATGCTACGAGACTACGGATGACACATCACACGAGACTACGGATGACACGTCACACGAGAGTACCGACGAGAAAAGAGACGAGACTATGACCGAGATATGTCACGAGACTACGGATGACACATCACACGAGAGTACCGACGAGACACGAGTTGTACAAACGAAACACTATGCTTTGACCAACACGTGTCACGAATTGAACTTAGATCAACTAGTTGGACAAACGAAACACTAATCTTAACGTGTTATTGCATCAATTCCTTCCTTTTTCAGGAAAATAGACGTGTTATTGCATCAATGCCTCTAGACTTAACCGAGATATGTCACGAGACTACGGATGCCACGTCACACGAGAGATTTTAGTGTCGGTAGTACTCGGAACTTTTTAGTGTCGTTAGTACTCGGACCTTTTTAGTGTCGATGGTACTCGGAACTTTTTAGTGTCGGTAGTACTCGGAACTTTTTAGTGTCGGTAGTACTCGGAAATGTTTAGTGTCGGTAGTACTCGGAACTTTTTAGTGTCGTTAGTACTCGGAACTTTTTAGTGTCGGTTGTACTCGGAACTTTTTAGTGTCGGTAGTACTCGGAACTTTTTAGTGTCGGTAGTACTCGGAACTTTTTAGTGTCGTTAGTACTCGGAACTTTTTAGTGTCGGTAGTACTCGGAACTTTTTAGTGTCGGTAGTACTCGGAACTTTTTAGTGTCGGTAGTACTCGGAACTTTTTAGTGTCGGTAGTACTCGGAACTTTTTAGTGTCGGTAGTACTCGGAACTTTTTAGTGTCGGTAGTACTCGGAACTTTTTAGTGTCGGTAGTACTCGGAACTTTTTAGTGTCGGTAGTACTCGGAACTTTTTATGTCGTTAGTACTCGGAACTTTTTTGTGTCGGTACTCGGAACTTTTTAGTGTCTCGGAACTTTTTAGTGTCGGTAGTACTCGGAACTTTTTAGTGTCGATAGTACTCGGAACTTTTTAGTGTCGGTAGTACTCGGAACTTTTTAGTGTCGGTAGTACTCGGAACTTTTTAGTATCGGTAGTACTCGGAACTTTTTAGTGTCGGTAGGACTCGGAACTTTTTAACACACGACCATAGCAAGCGAATTTGAAAACTGCTACGATCGAAAACGACTATGTCAATAACATGTAAGGACAACCACCTGACAGGACTTCATTCAATGAGGTGCCAAACATCACATACCTTCATGTCAAGAGACGATCATTTGGTCGGATTCACGTCCAACGAGGCGACCATAGGACTCGCATGAGGTATCGCTTCTTTTAATGGAAAACATATGTATATGAAGCAGCCATCTTTTCAACGTAACAATTCCATATTTTCAAATAGTGAGAGCGACCAGATACGATACGACCTTCTCGAGTGTCGAAAAAGGAAAGACCAGAATCGTCGGAAGCACGGTATATACACAAGTTTTCGGCGTGAGCTCATTTGCATAATCAATCAGACCGAACGTACATCACGTGACTTCCCTTAACACAAAAACTGTGCACGTTCATGAGACAGGCGACATCTGATGTCCCCAACGGATAGCAGTGTAACTACTCAGAATAACGCCAACTACCGGCCATGATAGATGTCTATTCGTTGAAACACTTCCGAGAATACCGGAAGCGTAGAGGCCGCCATGACAGTCAAGTAACTTCCGGTGCGACGAAAAAAAAAAAAAAATAATAATTAGGTTAGCTAGAGAAAAAAAGTTGTGGTTAACCTCGCGAAAATATTAACAACAACCACTAAAGTGGTTGTATAAATTTTCTGTAAATTTTCGCGAAGTTAACCCCAACTTTTTTTCTCTAGCTAACCTAATTATATATTTTTTTTTTGTAACCACTAGATGGCGCCACCATGTGACGTAGTACTCCGATTATCCGCTTGGGGCGCTACACCGGAAGTGACGTCGTACCGGAAATTACTTGACTGTCATGGCAGCCTCTACTAGGGACGACACGTCGGAAGTGACGTCGCACCGGAAGTTACTTGACTGTCATGGCGGCCTCTACGCTTCCGGTATTCTCGGAAGTGTGTCAACGAATAGATATCTATCATGGCCGGTAGTTGGCGTTATTCTGAGTAGTTACACTGCTATCCGTTGGGGCCATCAGATGTCGCCTGTCTCATGAACGTGCACAGTTTTTGTGTTAAGGGAAGTCACGTGATGTACGTTCGGTCTGATTGATTATGCAAATGAGCTCACGCCGAAAACTAGTGTATATACCGTGCTTCCGACGATTCTGGTCTTTCCTTTTTCGACACTCGAGAAGGTCGTATCGTATCTGGTCGCTCTCACTATTTGAAAATATGGAATTGTTACGTTGAAAAGATGGCTGCTTCATATACATATGTTTTCCATTAAAAGAAGCGATACCTCATGCGAGTCCTATGGTCGCCTCGTTGGACGTGAAACCGACCAAATGATCGTCTCTTGACATGAAGGTATGTGATGTTTGGCACCTCATTGAATGAAGTCCTGTCAGGTGGTTGTCCTTACATGTTATTGACATAGTCGTTTTCGATCGTAGCAGTTTTCAAATTCGCTTGCTATGGTCGTGTGTTAAAAAGTTCCGAGTCCTACCGACACTAAAAAGTTCCGAGTACTACCGATACTAAAAAGTTCCGAGTACTAACGACACTAAAAAGTTCAGAGTACTACCGACACTAAAAAGTTCCGAGTACTACCGATACTAAAAAGTTCCGAGCACTACCGACACTAAAAAGTTCCGAGTACTAACGACACTAAAAAGTTCCGAGTACTACCGACACTAAAAAGTTCCGAGTACTACCGACACTAAAAAGTTCCGAGTACTAACGACACTAAAAAGTTCCGAGTACTACCGACACTAAAAAGTTCCGAGTACTACCGACACTAAAAAGTTCCGAGTACTACCGACACTAAAAAGTTCCGAGTACTACCGACACTAAAAAGTTCCGAGTACTACCGACACTAAAAAGTTCCGAGTACTACCGACACTAAAAAGTTCCGAGTACTACCGACACTAAAAAGTTCCGAGTACTACCGACACTAAAAAGTTCCGAGTACTACCGACACTAAAAAAGTTCCGAGTACTACCGACACTAAAAAGTTCCGAGTACTACCGACACTAAAAAGTTCCGAGTACTACCGACACTAAAAAGTTCCGAGTACTAACGACACTAAAAAGTTCCGAGTACTACCGACACTAAAATCTCTCGTGTGACGTGGCATCCGTAGTCTCGTGACATATCTCGGTTAAGTCTAGAGGAATTGATGCAATAACACGTCTATTTTCCTGAAAAAGGAAGGAATTGATGCAATAACACGTTAAGATTAGTGTTTCGTTTGTCCAACTAGTTGATCTAAGTTCAATTCGTGACACGTGTTGGTCAAAGCATAGTGTTTCGTTTGTACAACTCGTGTCTCGTCGGTACTCTCGTGTGATGTGTCATCCGTAGTCTCGTGACATATCTCGGTCATAGTCTCGTCTCTTTTCTCGTCGGTACTCTCGTGTGACGTGTCATCCGTAGTCTCGTGTGATGTGCCATCCGTAGTCTCGTAGCATATCTCTTGTCTCGTCCGTACTCTCGTGTGATGTGACATCCGTAGTCTCGTGTGATGTGTCATCCGTAGTCTCGTAGCATATCTCTTGTCTCGTCCGTACTCTCGTGTGATGTGTCATCCGTAGTCTCGGTCATAGTCTCGTGACATATCTCTGACATAGTCTCGTGACATATCTCGGTCATAGTCTCGTGACATATCTCGGACAGTCTCGTCTCTTGTCTCGCCGGTACTCTCGTGTGACGTGTCATCCAAAGTCTCGTGATATATCTCGGCCATAGTCTCGTGTGATGTGTCATCCGTAATCTCGTGACATATCTCGGTCATAGTTTCGTCTCTTGTCTCATGTGACGTGTCATCCGAAGTCTCGTGCCATATCTCGGTCATAGTCTCGTGTGATGTGTCTAGTTGATCTAAGTTCAATTCGTTTGACACGTGTTAGTCAAAGTGTAGTGTTTCGTTTGCGTGACTAGTTGATCTGAGTTCAATTTGTGTCACGTGTTGGTCAAAGTGTAGTGTTTCGTTTGTACAACTCGTGTCTATAGACCGTACTCTCGTGTGATGTGTCATCCATAGTCTCGTGACATATCTCGGTCATAGTCTCGTCTCTTGTCTCGTCGGTACTCTCGTGTGACGTATCATCCGAAGTCTCGTGTGATGTGTCATCCGTAGTCTCGTGACATATATCGGTCATAGTCTCGTCTCTTGTCTCGTCGGTACTCTCGTGTGACGTGTCATCCGAAGTCTCGTGACATATCTCGGTCATAGTCTCGTGTGATGTGTCATCCGTAGTCTCGTGTGATGTGTCATCCGTAGTCTCGTGACATATAACGGTCATAGTCTCGTCTCTTGTCTCGTCGGTACTCTCGTGTGACGTGGCATCCGAAGTCTCGTGACATATCTCGGTCATAGTCTCGTGTGATGTGCCTAGTTGATCTAAGTTCAATTCGTGACACGTGTTGGTCAAAGCATAGTGTTTCGTTTTCGTGACACGTGTTGGTCAAAGCATAATGTTTCGTTTGTCCAACTAGTTTATCTAAGTTCAATTCGTGATACGTGTTGGTCAAAGGATAGTGTTTCGTTTGTACAACTAGTTGATCTAAGTTCAATTCGTCACGTGTTGGTCAAAGCATAGTGTTTCGTTTGCACAACTAGTTGGTCTGAGTTCGATGTTCGATTCGTTCAGCGTGTTGGTCAAAGCATAGTGTTTCGTTTGTGTGACTAGTTGATTTGAGTTCAATTTGAGTATTTCTGAGTTCAATGTTCGATTCGTTCAGCGTGTTGGTCAAAGCAGTGTTTCGTTTGTATGACTAGTTGATCTGAGTTCAATTTGTGACATGTGTTGGTCAAAGAATAGTGTTTCGTTTGTCCAACTAGTTGGTCTGAGTTCAATTCGTGCAGTGTAATCGGTTAAGTTTCTGTTTCGTTTACGCAACTAGTTGATCTGAGTTCGATTCGTGTCGTGTGTTGGTCAAAGCATAGTGTTTCGTTTGCACCACTAGTTGGTCTGAGTTCAATTTGTCTATTTGCTTTGCTTTGCTTTGCTTCTGAAGCAAATCTCACGCGATAACCCGTCTATTTGCTTTGCTTTGCTTTGCTTCTGAAGCAAATCTCACGCGATAACCCGTCTATTTGCTTTGCTTTGCTTTGCTTCAGAAGCAAATCTCACGCGATAACCCGTCTATTTGCTTTGCTTTGCTTTGCTTCTGAAGCAAATCTCACGCGATAACCCGTCTATTTGCTTTGCTTTGCTTCTGAAGCAAATCTCACGCGATAACCCGTCTATTGTGGCGGAATTGTGGTGGTGGTAGTGGGATCTCACGCGATAACCCGTCTATTGTGGTGTATCTCGTCCATAGTCTCGTCTCTTGTCTCGTCGGTACTCTCGTGTGACGTGTCATCCGAAGTCTCGTGTGGTGTGTCATCCGTAGTCTCGTGACATATCTCGGTCATAGTCTCGTCTCTTGTCTCGTCGGTACTCTCGTGTGATGTGTCATCCGAAGTCTCGTGTCATCCGTAATCTCGTGACATATCTCGGTCATATTCTCGTCTCTTGTATCGTCGGTACTCTCGTGTGATGTGGCATCCATAGTCTCGTGTCATCCGTAGTCTCGTGACATATCTCGGTCATAGATCACACATCACGGTCACAGTCTCGTCTCTTGATGTATCTATATATATATATATATATATATATATATATATATATATATGAATCTATGACTTCATTTTCGATTACCCATGCCAGGTTATTTGTTTTACGACAGAAGTTGGTTTCGAAGGTTTTACCGAAGAAGCACGAATTTAAATACTATAGTACGAAAAAGGATAAAAACATTCTAATGGTCCTGTGTACACTTGAACCTTAATACGGTAAACTATATAGATACTGGTACATCTTATCTGGGAGGTTATTATGTACCTGTACTGTTGTAATATGACGCTTCACTTTCCTCGAACAATGTAGATAGCGAGCACTGCGCCGTCTTGTATTGATATATGATCTTTGGCATCAAGATGATCGAGTCGACATTGCGCATCGCACATAGCGCATTTATTTATTTAATAATGATGTTGAACGCGATTATGCACCTACGTACATACGTACATACGTACACACGTATAGGTTAAGAACACCAGCATGATAAAATGCTGAAACAGTATTGGTGGTCTCTAGGCACAGATGAAATACGGATGAGCCTTGCAAGTTGCATAGGATATATCAGTTCAAAACAGTTTGACACCAGCTTGGATCCGGTTTGTACGCGGACTTTCAACTGTGACCGTTGGTAAGTGCAAATGACAAACAGTTTGACCAAAATATTACACAGATAGCTGGTAGTTTGAATGTTTTAACAGATAAGTTCGTATAACTTCCCTAGGCTATGGCTTAACACGGGGCCAATACACAGACCCTTGAGGCTTGATTTATACCAGTTTATACCGGTTAACAGGGAGATTTTTCACTCACTATAACGACAATGACCATAACATCAAATGATGAGATTATATTCAAGTACGAAAGCTCAAAACAATGGCTAACCAAAGCGCTATCTGATTAACCAAGTCAACCTCGGGTACAAAATTACTGTGCGTAGCAGTTTGAAAAATTCCCTATGCTTTAACATGGGAAAATTCCCTATCCTTTAACACGGGGAAAATTCCCTATGCTTTAACATGGGGAAAATTCCCTATCTCTTAACATGGGGAAAATTCCCTATACTTTAACATGGGGAAAATTCCCTATCTCATAACATAGTGAAAATTCCCTATGCTTTAACATGGTAAAAATTCCCTATCTCATAACATGGGAAATACTTTTCCAAGCTCATTTGCATAACTAGCCACGCCCACAATGCCCAGCTCGCTCGTGATTGGTCAATCGCAGGTGGCGCAGAGGCTGTCGGGATACCATCAGTTGCATAATCCTTGCCTTAGAATGTACACAAGCGCGGACTGCTGAGTAGTTATTTAGTTCACCACTTATCTAACAGGGGTGCTTTCAGTTGCTGATTATATATCCACCAGGTGTTTATGAACGAGAAAAAACAAGAGACACGAATATTTGCAGTACTCATATGTGGTTCGCTCACTTGTCCACTAGGGGATGATGTTTGTAGTTCGTGATGTATCCGTCAGGGGGCACTATTGCACGCAAGCGTGCAAGAGACACGAATATTTGCAGTACTAGAACATTTAGTTTACAACTTGTCCACAAGATGACACCACTTGTATAATTAGTACCGAAAAATTCCGATAGGGGTCGCTGTTTTAATTAACCAACTATCCGCCAGGGGGAGCTATTTTGGTTTTGGCGGGAAATAATTAGTTCACCAACTATCCGCTAGGTGGCGCTGCTACAATTTCGGAGATACGTATTTTAGTTCACCAACTATCCGCCAGGGGGCGCTTTCATAGTTCCGAAAAAATCCGATAGGGGGCGCCACGTGACTATTTTAGTTCCTGAAAATTTCGATAGGGGGCGGGGGCGCTATTTTAGTTTCGAAAAATCTCGGTAGGGGGCGCTATTTTAGTTCCGCGAAATTCCGATAGGGGCGCCACGTGACCTTGGCCTACATCCGCGTACTTGACCTTGACCTTGACCTACATCATGTACTTGACCTTGACCTTTGACATTGACCTACATCCGGGTACTTCCACTTCCACCGCGCCGCGACAACCATGCCCGGTACTTAACCTCCTTTACTACTCATATATATATATATATATATTAATATTTTATATATATATAAAATATCATGTATATATATACATAATATATATATATATAATGTATATATATACATGATATTTTCAAATATTGATTAGTACCAGGTACATATATATATATATATATATATATATACATATATATTCCAATTCGCCTACAAGTCGAATCACCGTACTGAAACTGCACCGCTGCGAATCCAGAATGATATTATGATGACACTGGACAACAAGAGGGGTGTCGTGTTGATCCTACTTGATCTATCAGCGGCAATTGACACTCTAGATCATAAGCTGCTGTTAGCTTGTTTGTAGAGCGCGGGTGTCATCGGCGTCGCGCATCAGTGGTTTTAGTCATATTTGACTTCAAAGACTCAGACTGTCTGTCTAGGCCAGAGCCAACCAGACCCATCCCAGCTGCTCCAGGGAGTGCCACAGGCGTCTGTTCTTGGTCCAGTTTGGTTTACACTCTACACGGGACCCATTGGGCAGACAGTTAGCAAGCATCGACTTGACTTCCATCTCTTTGCCGATGATTCTCAATTGTATTTCTCATTTAAGATCAAGGACACTAACGATAAGACCGCTGCACTTGTACGCATCCAAGCATGTGTGGGAGAACTGAAAGCATGCATGACTCATCATCGTCTTCAGCTTAATAACAACAATACTGAAGTACTTGTGATCACCACACCAACATCGGCCAGCAAGCATAGCCTGACTGATGTCGTCATCGGTGACAGCATCCTCCAGCCTAACTACCGTCGCTAACACCCTTAGAGTGATGCACGAAGTCGCAAGTGTCGAAACTGTGCCAGGCAGCGTACTTTCATCTACATCGAATTCGTTCCATCAGAGATTGCGTGCCACAACATATCACTGAACTCCTGGTTCACTCCCTCGTCATATCGCGACTGGACTATGGAAATGGCCTCCTTTACGGTGTACCTGATCAGCTACAGGACAAGCTGCAGAGATTCCAGAATGTAGCAGCTCGCATTGGGTTCAAAGCCAGTCGCTATGGTCACATAACACCCATCGTAGAGACTCTGCATTGGCTTCCCGTCCGGTACCGTATCGAGTACAAGGTCGTACTGATGACGTCCAAAGCCCTTCATATGCCAAGCTACATCACAGACCTGCTCCAGTTCTACAAGCCCAACAGAACGTTGCGATCGTCATCAGATTCTCTACTGAATGTACGCAGTGCACATCTCCGCCAGTACGGTGATCGAGCATTCTTCATCGCTGCTCCTCGCCTGTGGAACAATCTTCCCCACGATATGTGCAAATGTGACTCTTTACACCACTTCAAAATACCTCTAAAGACTCACTTGTTCAAGCGAGTCTTTTATTCCTGACCTTTCACTGTCGATTAATGTTGTCGCTCGACTGGATGTTTTAATGATTATTCATTCTATGCTATGTGTTTAATATCTTAAATTTCTGGTGCTGTTTTTTCATGTTTTTATAATTTTCTTAATGATAGTTTGATTGCCCATATAGTGCCACGTTTTTATGATCTTCGATTTTAATGCTATATTTTTATATGTATACAATCTCGACTTTTTTTTTCTTTTTGTCTTAGCGCCTTCGAACAGGGTAACCTGGAGTCACAGCGCTTTATAAATGTTCTAATTATTATTATTATTATAATTCATGACGGGAAACTACTAGTATTGCAACTGCTACTGCTATAAGTATTTCTATACCGAAGCTACTATTGCTACTGCTACCGATACTGCTATTATTGCTACTGCTATACCTGAATTCCGGGACTGCGCATATTACGGTCTTAGTGGGTTTTTTTTCTGGTAATGGATCCAAAGACACCCAGACTCAATCAACTGCAAGGATTGACTGCCACCACTATCGTCAACATTTACTAGGCTGAACCGGATGAACAACTATTAGGGAGAGTAAGACATTGCTGTTGCAAGTGATTTATATAATCTATGTATGTCATTCTGTGCCACTGATGCCTCTGTTTGCGGCACCCAATACAGCACTCAAAACAGACACGGTGGAAGTGAACCTTCCTTTTGGTTTCAGCGGTTAAGCACATTGAATATTACACGAATGTGTGAACTACGTTGGCAACATACACTAAGATATTATATATGTTAATTACTAGAGGCCTGGTGCTAGACGATGTCACATCGATTGCGAAATATCGGTAAGTGCATGGTTTCGTTACTTCTAATGCCAAAAAGGAAATGGTGGCTGACAGCAGTTAATTATTAAATTACCGCAATTGTCCAGGCGGTACAAAGTATGACTTTCAAACCATTCAATTGGCTATATTACATGCATTATTGTTAGTTGTATTCGACCTCGCGTGTGCGGTTGTAAGAGAGTAGCATTGTCACCTCTTCCGTATGACTAGTGCTCGAGTTCCTCTGCTGACCATATACGAAGGGTTGCGTCTGGAGGGTTATACTTGACTTGGTAGGGATGTGTTGCACAAGGAGGCATTGATCACACTTCCCTCCCAATCCACACCCCTCCTGGCATAATCCTTCCATTCATAAACATTGGAACAGTAGTGGCCAGTGTCCTTATAAACTATTATTACTCAAAAGCAAACATTTAGATTTTTCAACGCTTATGTAACTCTAAGCTAATGGAGTTCATACAAGATAGACACGCTAAACTGCTCATGTTCGTTTCTTAACTTACATGCCACAACATTCCTTAAAGCATGTCGGAGAAAAAGCCTTCAATAAATTTGTACGACTATCAGAAATACATGAGGCAATATGTACACAATGGAAAATAGGTGTTTGTGTGTGTCTGAGTGTGTGTGTCTATGTGTGCGCGTGTTTGTGTGTTTATGTGTGTGCCTGTTTGTTTGTGTGTATGTATGTGTGTGTGTGTGTGTGTGTGCGTGTGCGTGTGTGCGTGCGCGTTTGTATATATTGGTGTATGCGTGTGTGTGTGTGTGGATGGGTGGGTTTGTGCGCGTGTTTGTGTGTGGGGTAGTGCGAGCGTATGTATGAGTGTGTAACGGTGTGACCTTCAAATATATATATATATATATATATATATATCCGTCACTGCCAACTAGTGGGCCAACCTTATTGCAAAGTTCTGTATGCTCCTGATATATGGATACAAACGCACTTGTATAGTACAATGGCGCAGTTGCTACGGCATCGGAATCTCAAACGAGTGAACTCGGGTGCGAATCCTGTACTATTGTTTCGAACGTCGGACAAATGTAAGTACTCTACATTATTCTATTTCAATCACTTGTATGACTGACAACTGGCTATAGACAATTATGGATATGTCGTGCAAATAATATTTGTTTATTAATCGCAGTGTGGCTGAATGCTTCACACAAATTTCGATTGAACATGTCTGCTAGGGAACATCTGATCGTGCGTGTTACCATGAAACGGTGTTTGCGGTCTCCCCTGATGCCAGTACTTGAACTAGGATATTACACAGACGTCCTCGTTGACATCAGCAATGCGATACACCCTCATGTTTCACTCGAATATAACGTAAACAATGCAATATGTATATACAAGATGAACACGATTTGGTGTACCGATAACACGGGCCAGCTTCTTCGACGATATTAAGATCGTTTCATTTGCTATATGACATATTAATTAATCTACTGAAACACGACTTGAAACCAGATATGTGTTGAACCTAATTAGTGGACGAGGCGGATTTAAATATACGTCGTTTGATCAGTGACATGGCCGATCACAGTATAAAATTGCTTTTCATGTCACAAACAATTATGAATCACATCAACGAGTCTATGAACATGTGAGACTTGAATTGCATGCAACACACTTGTTTACCTTTGATATCTCCCTCCGTCTTTATCCTTCAATCACCGTCTCTCCCTCAACCTCCCTCCCTAATTTGAAAGTCACACCAGTACACACTCACACACACACACACACACACACACACACACACACACACACACACACACACACACACACACACACACACACACACACACACACACACACACACACACACACACACACACACGCACGCACACACGCACGCACATACGCACGCACGCAAACACACACACACACACACACTCATACACACCCAACCACACACATACACACACACACACACACACACACACACACACACACACACATATATATATATATATATGTGTTGATGATGATATTAATATTCAATAATAATAATATTCAATAATGATAATGATGATGATGATGATGATATTGTGTGTGTGTGTGTGTGTGTATATATATATTATCATCATCATCATTGTGCAGCCGCAATGTCCCGTGGTAGGGCAAAGGTATCGACATGTCGTTTCCAAATATGCCGGTTTTGCGCTATCCTCTGCCAGATGGTGACCTTCCAGTAATCGTCTAATTCGTCTCTCCACCGTCTCACCGTCTCACCGGTCTTGCTACAGATCGTTTCCCTTCGTAACGTCTCCAGGTTGTGATACGCGAGGTCCATCGGTTATCTCGTAGTCTGCCCATGTGCCCTGCCCAGATCCACTTCTGTCTTCTGATTTGTTCTATCACGTCTATGACCTTTGTCTTCTCTTTTACCCACATGTTTATTGTTCTCTCCCGATGTGTGATGTTTAACATACTTCTTTCTATCTTTGTTCGTGTGTCTGCTAGTTTTTTCTTTGCCTGGATGGTGAGTGCCCATGTTTCCGCGCCATATGTCATCGCAGGAAGTACGCATGAGTGGTAGACTTGTCTTTTCAAGCAGGTTTCAAAGTTACCCTTGAATATATCGCGGTGTTTGGCGAATGCTGTCCAGCGGTGATTCTTCTTTGAATCTCCTTGTCTTGGTTTTTGTCTCTGATACTGTATGACTGTCCCAGATAGATGTACGTTCTCTATCTGTGTTGTGATTATATATATTGGTATGTTATTTTCTAGTACCACTTTTGTCTTCGAAATGTTTATCTTCAGACCATTTTCATCAGCTAGCTCCTTCTGCATTTATTGTAGTTCTTGCGGTGCAGTATCGCATATGAGTATGTCTTCGGCGAAGGTGACTGAAATATTCTCCGTCTATCCACAAGCCGCTGGTTTCCCAGGTCAGACTTCGGAATATGCTTACGAGTGTTGCGGGAAACAGCTTGGGCGATATGGTGTCACCCTGTCGTACTCCTATCTTGATGTTGATTTTGTTGCTCTTTTGTGTAGGTTGACTTTCACCGAGCTGTTGGTGTAGATGTCTTTCAGGAGTTCGATGTACACTTCAGTAGTAGTCGTGTGCTGCTCACTCACCAAAGATCAAAGGAGATGCGCCCGAGACGTCTCCATGGTGTTGTAGCGACTCAGCAGTTGATTGATTTTTTATATGTAGAGCCAAATGATCGACTGATCCACCGTCCTTTGATCTCCTTTGATCTTTGGTGAGTGAGCAGCACACGACTACTATTCACTTCTTCATGTCTTCTATCCCCGTTCTTAAATGGAGGTCAGTATTGCATGAGTTTGCACCGAGTCGAATGCCTTATCGTAGTAGACGAAAGCGACGCAGAGCGGGATATTATATTATCTGCATTTCTCTTTCAGTTGGTTTGCGACGTGCATGTGGTCTGTCGTTGAGTAGCTGCTTCAGAATCCAGCTTTCTCTCGTTGTTGTTTTCGTCGTGCGTCTTCTCTAGACCATTCGTTAGTACCTTTGTGAGTAATTTGTAGATGTTTGATAACAGAAATATCGGTCTATAGTTCTTTAAATCTTTCTTACTTCCATTCTTGAAGATTACCTCCATCTTTGAGTTCTTCTATGCGATGAGTATTCGTTTTTTCTGACACGCATTTAGTATACAGCTTAGCCAGTGTCTTCGAGATGGTAACTTCTCCTGTTTTAATGTTTCAATGTTTACATGGTCGTTGCCTTATGTTTTCACATTCTTTATATCTCTTGGCGCTGCTTCCACCTCACATGGCATTATCGCTGGTTCCTCTTTCAGGTCGGTGTAAACTATGGTACTCTGTTCACTGTCTGGAAAATATATTAACTGTCGTATAGCTCGGTGAAGAATTACTCTGTTCGTTCCGTTATCATATCTTGGTCTTGTATTTCTCTACCCTGCCTGTCTATAAGTGTGATCAGTCTGTCTCGGCGTAGTGCCTGTGTTCTTCTGGCTTTCTTCAGGCTCTTTGATGCCATAATCGTTTCCCGTATTATCTTTTGTTTGCACTTCCTAATGTCCTCCTTCGCTTTTATTTTGATGGTCTTGCATATTTTTGCATACTGTATTTGTTTTTTACGGTCGCCGTTATCGACCTTTTCTCGTCGTTTATTCATAAATGCCCATGTCGGTGATCATATTCTCATTATTACATGTTTACTAATAGGTTTGGCTACTCTTGTCGCACGTAGTTGGATCATCTCAATTATGTATTCGCTCATGGTGTACTGTTTCGAATCAATTTCGCAGCTCGAATTGAAATTAGTTTTGTTCCTATTTGTGTGGTATCTACACTTGGCGTTCTCTTTTTTATCAACTTCTTCCTTTCAGCCTTGACGTCCATTTTTCTGTTGTTCATTACCATTATGTGGTCACTTCCGATGTTGACTTGGTTGATGATAGTTACGTCAGTGATATATATATATATATCTATATCGATTAACAGTTACAATGTGTCAACATATATTGAGTCGATTCGACCTGCGTCAATTTGTATTGCGACGGTTCTACCTGTTGACAACTGCATGTGGCGTAATTGAGCAAATGAACGCTTATTGGTGTACAACCACTTCTATGCATTCCCATTAAATGACCAATGGTCATCCGACATGCCATTGAGCTCGCGGGTCGTGTGCAATCTATTTAACTTAAGCAAGGCCAATTAATTGAAAACGACAACAGACGTTGATGTAATTTCCTCTCCGCAATTGCCTCTCCGTTAATTATATGCTACAAACGTTGCGACGTCTTGTCAAACACAGTATTTCAGATCGAACTGAAGAAGCTTGGAACTGAAGAAACCTGGAACTGAAGAAATGCGCAGCTGAAGAAAGGTGGAGCTGAGCAAACGTGGAGCATACGAAACGTGCAGCTGATGAAACGTGCAAATGAAAAAATGTGCAGCTAATTAAATGTGCAGCTGAAGAATTGTGCATATGAAATTGGACGATAGCGTGTTCGTCGTTCAACTCGCATCGCATAGCATCAAGAGCTAATCGGCCAAGTGTTCCTCAACACACGTGTGATTAATTCGTCACCGGTAAATAGACTCAGACAAGTGTGTCAGAAAGGTTTGTGCATTTTATCGATATTACCGAACAACAGTGTTGTTTTCTGCTATGTGTCCAAATGTTTCTGTGGTGTCTAGATATTTCAGTGATGTTGCCTTGGACTGATACTGATTGTACTAGTATAGTTGCTATATCACATATAGAACACGACATTGCGACATTATCATCTTAACATTGTCCTTTCGTTCAATAACACACAATGTCTTTTATTTGCTAATCTTGCTAGAATGTCCTCAACTCCATAATAAAGTATACGATTAGAGCGAGCGGTTTTAGTATACCTCTTATGGATTGAAATCAGACTTATATTTACTATTTAGTGGAGTAGTCTGCGTTGAATCTACGATCACCAGTAATTCAATGAAGGATTAAGCAAGCACTGGGATAACACTTCAAGAGTTCTGCTGAATGTCTTAAAACATCGCAAAACACAACCAAACTGTACGAACATATATCCTCCTGTGTGCTTTGAATTTACGGTGCAATATCGTTGTAATTGTGGTTTATCTTGTAAAGATGATGACATAAACTATAGCATACATTTTTGCAATGGCTGTCGCTGACAGAGCGGTCTGTGTTTGTGGCATTGTCCTGACAACTGACGTTTTAGACTTCGTGACTTGGCTGACACACACACACACACACACACACACACACACACACACACACACACACACACACACACACCACACAAACACATATATATAATACATATATCTATATATTATCAAATAATATGTTACATGATGCATGCTTCTTTTTATGATTGCATATGTTGAAAGTCTTACTGCTGTTGTCAAATGCCCGCACTCATTTAGCATGGATCCACGGCGCGCGAATGTAGGTGTAGTTATCAGTGTTGTGGGTGCAACAATATTTACAGTATTGGTAGCAGTTGCTCAATTTAATTCATATAAGTTAATACGCTTGATTTTGCTCTGTTCTAATGTATTAATAATGATAATTTGCTACACGCTAATATCGGTTAAATTGCAAACAAGGCTAGCACGTCGAGTGTGTATTTTGCTGTTTATTATCGTTGTCGTTCTTTGTTGGCTGACAATATATCTGTTGCACGTCGGTGTTTCTATTCTGCCAGAATTGAGTCGAATGTTTGTTGTAAATTCGGCTATTAATCCTTACATATACGGCTTCGCCAGCGCCATGTTCCAAGACGACGTGCGACAGTTCTACCGTCAGATAGAATCAAATTATCCGCTAGCTATAATTCAGTCAAGCACAATCACAATACGTTATTGCCCCTAGGGAAGTAAATTCATTTGGAGTGTAGCAGCATATTAAAACAAATAAAGCAAGTGTACATGCAATATACAGAATGTAAAATAAAAAAAATTGTAATAAAAGTTATAGCTGTTAAATAAAAAATAAATAAGTTAAATTAGGTTAAATTAAGTTAAATATGTTAAATAAGTTAAACAAGATACAAAAGTTTAAAACATTCAATCATCTCACAAATCACAAATTATATCAGGCTCACTCAGTGGCAGACTGGCAGGGAAGACTTGTAGAGATGGATGGGAACGAAGGACAGTTACTCATTCATTAGTCTAATTGACGAGGGAATAAATGAGATTCGAGTGCGATTCATGTCATAGTGAGGGAGTTGAAAGCGGCGGCCAAAAGGAAGTAGTTTATAACATGGAAACAGGGGATGATTGGGGTCTGAGGAGACAGCATAAACCAATAATTAATACATTTGTGCGATTGGTTTGTGCCATTAATTGTCGTTAAATATAAAAAAGACAAACTTTTGAATATTTAGTCCACCGAATAGCAAATACCAAGTGAATAACTGTATTAAAAATAAACAGTGAAATTGTTAATCATGTTGGAAAGGATTACAAAGAAGAATCGGCGAAGTTCTTAGGAATACATATTGATAAACATTTAATATAGAAAAAAACATATCAACATAATCAATTTTAAAATATCTAGAGCAATTTTTGCATTTAATAGAATGAAATATTTTGTGCCACAAAATATTGTAAAAACTCTCTATTATACCTCAATTCAAAGTCACTTAACCTACGGTGTACAAGCATGGGGCAATGGAAATATCATAAGAAAGATAGACATTTAAAAAAACGCTTTATACAAATACTTAACAAAAAGATATAGAAGTCACACCGATCCAATTTTTAAATCTGAAAATATACTTAAAACCACTGATATTCACAGGTTGCATGTCTCACTATTTATGTATGACTATCACCATAATACACTGCCTAAATCCTTCAAACATGATATACCAAAAAGAGTCTATCAACTAACACCATAATTATTAGACAATGTAACCTCCTATATACAGAGAAACCTACAACACATTTTTCATATAAATTACCTAAACGTAATTTTATAAAACTATGGAATAATCTTGATTAGAAAACACAAAACGTCAAATCCAGACAACAATTCAAATTATTATTATCCAATCAATATCTAGACAACTGTCTTAGCCACGTACATTGCCTAAATCCCAGATGTGCGGAGTGCAATTAAATATTTGTTTTCTTTTATATCTATGTTTGGATCCGCACAAATTTCTTATCATTGTTTTCTAACAGTAATTTCCTACAATAATTCGCTTCTTTCTCTATCGCATTCCCAGTCCGTTGTCATGCAGAAGATATCATACACCCGTGACAATCATCGTATACGTATGTGTAAATATATTTCGAAATATATATTTATGGGTTCACAGGAAGACGGGATATAACATGTCATATGACCACCATACAACACTACATTATTTTTAAATGGTTGTTTTGTGTATGTGTACTGTTATGTTTTTGTTGATACAAAATAAATTTATGTTATTTTATTTTATTTATTTTATTTATGTGCATGTGTGCCTCTGTACTTGTGTGCATGTGTGCTTGTATGCATGTGTGCTAATTTGCATGTATGCAAGTATGCATGTATGCACGTGTGTGCTATTAATACATTTTGGCATAATCCCATAATAAAGCCCCTCGTCTCAGTACAAATCTAATTATTGTCATATTTCGGGGCAAAAAGGGCTGACAATTATGTTTTCAATTAACGTACCACTAGAGTATATGTGTAAAACATTGTTTGTGAATCTTAGGGCTTAATAATTGTGGTATCAGTCTTCGCTTCTATAATGTCTAACAATTATCAAGATAATATAAAAATTCACCAAGAACAGGTAAGCCATTCTAAAGCTCTTTACATAGCGCTATTACACACTTACTATTACTTACTATATCTTGACATAATCGGATAGCGATTGATTGTCATTATTACATTGTGCCGACTTTCATGCACAACATTATTTGATTGTTTCAAGCTCGACGGAAGTTCCCAAGTATCAATATGAGCACCTGATTGGTACACAGTTGTGTCATCTGCAAAAGATAATAAATTTAGATACGTAGAGTTATATATATATATATCATCGGTATAAATTAGAAATAAGACTGTAGTAGGGATCATTGGGGCACTCCACTTATTATATTTTTGGAGATGATTGACATTTGTGTATCTCAGTATATTGTTTTCGATTTAGTAAATAACTTGCTAACCATTTATTGCGTATGCCCCGAATTCCATAAAAGTTTAATTTGTGCAGCGAAATATCATGGTTTATTGTATCGAATGGCTTTGAAAGGTCCAGAAACACAGCCAATGTAGGGTATTTTGTTATTGTATCGTTTGCATCTGCAATATCCTTGAGCAGTTGCAGTATTGTTTGAATAGTAGAATGTTTTGCACGAAATCCGTATTGGTGTTTATACAAAATGTTATATTTTTCTAAGAACATTATTCATTTATACAATTGTTTCCATTATTTTTGAAATCGCGGGTAGAATACTTATAGGTGTATAGTTGTTGAACAGTTTAGTGTTACCTGATATGAAGACGGGAATGTCTTTTGCAGTTTTTAAGTTTTCAGGAACAATACCCGTGACCAAGGATTGGTTTAGTATATAATAATAATACTAATACATTTAATTTGTTATAGCGCCAAATCCACAATTGTTCGTGGCGCTTTACAATACATCATGCGTACAATGCATAAGTTAATCACTAAAATGTATAGCAGTATAAAATTAAATATATGCTCAAGCGGATTGGCTAGTTCATGTACGGTTGCTTGCAGTAGTTTAGTGGATAGACCGTCGAAACATTCAGTTCATTTAGTTTTAACTTTTCGTACACATATTTCTATTTCTGTTGTCTGCGTTAGTTGCATAAACAATTACGGGATAGTTTCCTCTTAGGTGTGTTTCAAATTGCTTATCAGGAAGAGCTATTGAGTTGCTTGTTGATTTACCAATTCCACCAAAAAAGTATTAAATTATTCTGTAATTATATTTTAAAGTTGTATTCTCTTGTCAGTTTATGATGAAGATTTCAGGTAGTTTGGGGAAATATTTTGTTTTATGTATTGCTTGTTGTAGCATAGCCCATGTTTCTTTGATAATGTGCTTACGTTCTTCTAGCATTTATGTATTAATAAGAACGTTTTGCTGCTGCTCGTTTAATCTGATTAAAGACTCTACAATATTATATATATTTATTGATAATTCCTCGATTAAGTATGTTTAATTACTTCCGAAGTAACTTTGCGTCATTTAGAGATGAAGTCAATAATCCATGGTTCTCGTTTATAGTAATTGTTCTTAACTTAACATATTTAATTGGACAAGATATTTGATTCTAAAAGTGATTTGTGTATAATCATAAAATTATCATCAGCTTCATTCGCATCGGCAGGGAATAGTACAGTTGAGTAATCAGCGATATATAATATATTTCTAAATGATGCAATGTTTTTGGGGTCATCTGTCGTACCTGCTTATATACTGATTTTTGATGACGGGGTGTATCATAAATTATATGAAATATTCCAAAATGATAATAATCCCCGCTTCATAATTAGGATGAGTATGATTTGAATATATATGGTCTATGTGTGTTATTTATTAATATTATGTTACGAATATGATGTTATTCGTGTTGGTTTTGTTATTTCACACCACTTCTTAAAAAGTCATCTCTGCCTAAACAAGACCTAAACAGTTATAGACCTATTTCTAACATCAGCTTAATTTCCAAAATATTAGAAAAAGTTGTAGCAAGTCGTCTAAGGTTTCACATTAGCACAAATGTTTCATTCAACAGAGACTGCCCTCTTAAAGGTTCATAATGACATTAACTTGAACATTAATAATGGTAACGTGGCTGCACTTACCTTACTAGATCTCTCTGCCGCGTTTGACACGATTGATCACAGCATTCTCATTGAACGCCTATTAAAGTGGTACAGCATAGCTGGCACACCTCTAAGCTGGTTTTCTTCATATCTAACTGACATATATCAAACTATAAAGATTGGGAACTGCTTTTCAGCTGCACTGCCGGCTTTATTTGGTGTTCCCCAGGGTCCTGTTCTTTGGCCTTTGCTTTTTAATCTTTACTCCACGCCACTAAGCTCTGTTATACAAAGACATAACTTGGATCATCATCTTTATGCTGATGATACTCAGATCTACATTTCATTGGTTACCCCGGATACAAATCGCTCCCTTAACCAACTTAGTGATTGCCTTCAATATATCTTCCACTGGATGACTGGCAAAAGTTGAAATTAAATGCTAATAAAACTGAATTGATCATTATTGGTACTCCAATGCAGCGTAGTAAAGTCGATGTTTTTTTCCCTACGAGTATTTTAAATCAGTATATCACGCCAGCAACCTCGGTGCAGAATCTAGGAGTGATCTTTGATTGTAACTTCAATTTCCGACAACACATATCTCAAACGTGTCGCTGCTGTTTTTATCATATTCCTGATCTTCGCCGTTTTCGCCGGTATATGTCATTTTCTGTTGCTAAGACTATTGCAACAGCGCTTGCTAGCAGCAGACTTGACTATTGCAATTCCCTCCTTTATAATATTGCTAGCAATGATATCAAAAAAGTTCAGCGTGTCCAAAATTGTCTAACAAGAGTAGTTACAAGATCTCCTCGTTTTTCCCGCTCTGTACCACTTTTGAAGTCATTGCATTGGCTTCCTGTACGATATCGTATACTATTTAAGATCTGTACCATTACATACCAGGCACTGTCCACCATCTTATTTGCATTCATTGCTTATTCCTGTAAGAAAAGCTATCCAGCTTCGGTCATCTAGTTCTGACCTACTTTTTGTTCTTAGAGTCAACACTAACATTGGAACTAGGGCTTTTTCTGTTGCTGCAACAACTCTTTGGAATATGCTCCCTCTTAGTGTTATATCAGTTAAAAATATTACAAAATTCCGTCGTCACATAAAAACGTATCTTTGCAACCTTGCTTATCCACCGTAGCTCCCTAGCGCCTTGACCCATCTGTTGACAACTGGAAAACTACTTATGGATTTTGAGATTGACCAATCCTTTTGTTTTGATGCGCCTCTGAGCTTGGTTTCCAAGGATTTAGACGCAATAGAAGTTATCTTATTATTATTATTTGCGGAATAAATCCTTGGGATATTATGTTATGTATGAAGTCATTGTTTTTTATGGGTGTCAAAATTTAGGAAATTAACAAAAACACATATACACCTACACACATCTACACATCCACACATTCACCAATCAACACATCTACGCATCCATGCATCCACACATCCACACAACCGCACATCCATACATCCACACATCCACACAACCACACATATATGCATCCACGCAACAGCCCATCCACACACCCACACAACCACACCTCCACACATCCACACATCCACACCTCCACATCTCCACTCCACACGTCCACACGTCCACACGTCCCCACGTCCCCACGTCCACACGTCCACACAACCACGCGTCCCCGCATACTTTTCGGATTGCAGCTTTTGACAAAAAGATGAGCAAGACAACCAAAGCGATAGTTTTAATACATGTGTTTGTAGACTTTAACCAATCATCGCTTGTTGTAGATTACTGACCAAAAAGCTATAAAGCTGAGGACGATACCTGCATCGTGGGAAGTAAAGTACGCACTACGCTACACAAAAATATTCGTTGTAGTAAAATGGATATCACCGATTTCGACGATATTAGACCTGCGATCATCAGTGCAGTAATCGTGTTGAATATAACACTGAACGTCATAGTGGTTACTGTGATAATTAGATACCCGATACTCCGTGAAGATCGCACGACGTTGTTCATGCTCTCGCTCACGCTGTCTGATCTCGCCAACGGATGTACCGCGATGCCCATCAGCGCCGCCGTGTGTTCAAGAATAACACCGAACGCACGCAACATGGTCCAATACCTTCCCAAGATTCACGAAATGTTTACGGTTTGGTTCGTCTTCAATTCCATGCACAGTCTGTGCTGGGTGACCTTGTGCAAGATGATCGCCATAACGAAACCGCTACGATATGAACAACTGCTCACTCGAAGTCGCTGCTATATCGTTATATCTGGTATTTGGATATCTGGTGCAGTGACAGCCGCCATTTTGTCACCCGGGGCCTCGGGTTGGGATCGTAACACGTGTGTATACAGTGCAGCAGATACGTCAACACGTCCTGCAACTTTTGGAGTTTCATTATTATTTGGCCTCTTTGTCACACTTGTAATACCGCTCACCATTATTGTTTATTCAACAGGGAAAATATTTCGCGTCATCGTCCAAACCCACCGTCAAATTGCAACGCAAACAAACTCGATCGCGGGACACGCTGATTTAGGAAACATCCCATCTTTAACCGCCAAATCGATCCGGTCCGGTAGAAATATTTTGATTATATGTTTAGCTTATCTCCTTCTAACAATTCCCGTGGCAGCATATCTTGTTGCTGAAATTATATGGAAGGCAAACGTTCTACCGTCTTTGTCAACATTTCTTGTAGCATGGACTGTGTTTTGCAATTCTTTTGTAAATAGCCTCCTGTATTTGGTCCTTTTTCGAAACATCCGTACGAAAGTCGTAGCTATGTTGAAGGATTGTAGCAAATTGTGTGAATGTGAAAAACATCAGACTACACTCGCTTCTCGAAGCAGCTGTCCAAGTCTCTCCGTTTGAAGTCGTCGTAGTTTGTTACCACACTCGTCTGCTTGATATCAAGTAGTGCCATGTGAAAGTCTAATGTATGATGTCTAACATGTTGAAGCGGCTGCATCGTATACGTTCCGCATTGTGGGTAAATCACATTGAACAAACTACCACTGGTTATATCGCCCACTAGCCGTTGCCAAACCCTTGACGAATCCTGTCTAAACTGTGCAACGGACCAAGAAGGCGCATTGTCGTAGTGTCCTGACGTCCTGTAGAAACTACAGGTGATAGTATGCGCCAGCCGTACGTGCGGTTGTCGCACCATACACGCCTGACTACGTGAGAGACCTATGCCACAACATCAACATCTGTAACACGGTGGTGATGTACGCCGGAAATGTGCTTACTTTCTTCGGACTAACGATACAGAATACACCATGCCAAAACATACCGATTCAGAGATGACCGAAATTCGTCGGTCCATCGACTTTCTCTGCAAATCGTTTGACGAAATCAAGGAAAGAAACAATGCAATAGACAAACGAATCGCCGAGTTGCTTGAAATAATAAAATCAAAAGACGAAAGAATATCCAAACAGGAAGCGCAAGCGAATGACCTGGAACAGCTTCACATCGACCAACGCAGATGAAACGCCGACCATCAGTGAGAGCAACATGATGAGGGCGAATTTCTTCGATTTCGTCCGACGAAAGTTGAACATCTCGCTCGCGCCATACGACATCACGGCGATCCACGACTTACCACCGCGGCGTGACGGCAAGCGGCCGATCATCGTACAACTCAATTCGGCTGAAAAGAAGACCGAAATTATGATGAAGCGGGGTACGTTGAAGGGAACTGACATTCATTTGAACGACCACCTATCAACGTTGAACAGCGAACTGTCCAGGCAAGCGAGACAGCTAAAACGCGATGACAAGATCATCAGCGCGTGGACACAGAACTGTTGTGTTTACATCAAGGTACGTGAAGATGGACTAAAACGTAAAGTGAAGACTCTCGCTGATTTGGCGAGGGTCTGAACACCGAACACTATCTACGACTATGTTGTTTTTGTTGATGTTGTGCATCTACTATATAACTGTTGCACACTGCGTGACTTTGTCTTTGGTGTCTGATTCCACCGAAATTTACTCTACGACTCTGCTGCTTTTGTTGATGTTGTCCATCTACTGTATTGCAGATGTACACAGTGTGTTCCTTCTTATTGATAACAATGGTCAAACATATATGATATTTTATTATGGCAAACATATTGCTTTGCTGTTTTTACTTCATTTTATTACCTATTATCTACCATTTACACCGTGAAAGAAAATTACCCACTTTCAAATTGTGATGATATGGAAAAGATATTTGAAACCTACAAATATACAGAACACAGCAGGTGGACGGTTTGAGAAGGATGTCGATCCTGAAAATAATTATTACAACAATACCTCAACTTCTTGTAAATATTATACTGAATAACAATTCAATAATGAGCTAAATATAAATTATGATGATGGTTTGTCTTTGGTACATCTTAATGCTTGAAGTCTGAGTAGTAGCTTCAGTGAAATACAAGATCTTCTTAAATTATTTAATGTAAAGTTTGATATTATAGCAATAAGCGAAACGTGGCTGAACAAAAACTCAACTCCTTTATGTACGTTTGTTGATTATGATGCTTTTCATGTTATTAGAGACAACAGAAAAGGTGGAGGTATGACGATTTATGTTAACAAGAAGATAAATGGGCGATTATGCGAAACGAAGTCACTAATAGGTGATAACATACTAGAATGTGTTACTGTTGAATGTGAAATTAACCGACATAAAACTGCACTGGTTCATTGTGTGTAAAGGTGCCCTGGGTCTAACATGGTTTTTAATAATAATAATAATAACACAAGTTTATTAGCAACTCATCTGAGTTGGATTCACAGTATACAATAAAATACAACTATACATTGGAACGTCATATATAATATTAATACACCAAAATGTCGTACAGTATAAAAACCATCCTTTTGCCCTTCATTCGTCATTGGCAGTTGAGTAATCCCTATGGTATAAAGGAGTTACGGTATCTGTTTGTTCGGGTTATTGGCAAAGGGTACACATTACTCTGTCTGATGTCATATTTGGTATGCCTTTTGTCAGGCAGCAGATAGTTTAATCTGTGTGTACTAACTTTAATCTTATTGAAATCTTTTTGGCAAAGGCAGTCCCGTCTTGCTTTCAATGTCTCCAATTTAACATACATAAGTATCTCAGCGTAACTTATTGCAGGAAAAATACACTTTAATGCTCTTTTTTGTATCATTTCAATACTGTCAAATAAATATTGTGGCAAGTTAGTGTGCCATACAGGGCATGCATATTCTAAAACAGGTCTCACAACACTGACATATATAGTGACCAGTTCTTTCTGTGTAATTCCTTTAATGACAGTATTGAACAGTTGTTTAGTCGTATTGAACAGTTGTTTAGTCGTATACGTTACACAAAAACCATATATGCATGTGGTGATTTCAATATAGATTTGTTTAAATGTGATAGTTATAGTGGAACCAAGCAATTTTAGATCTTATCCATAGTCTTGGTCTATACCCTTTAATTAATAGACCTAGCAGAATTACTACTACCTCTGCAACCCTTAACGACTACCTAGAAAACATAAACAATCACGATTTATTTATAACTCCAGTTAACGAAGAGGACGTTATTCGAGCTGTGAACAATTGGGAAAGTAAAACATCAACAGATTGTGAAGACATAAGTATGCATTTGGTCAAAAAAAGTTATTGATCCATTGCAAAACCTATCACTTATATTTGTAATCTGTCTTTCACTAGTGGAGTATTCCCGGAAAAAATTAAAATAGCAAAGGTTATCCCACTCTTTATGTCTGGGTATAAGTATGTGTGCACTAATTATAGGCCTATGTCACTATTACCACAATTCTAAAAAATATTATAAAAATTGTTCAGTTGTCGTTTATATAGTTTTTTTTACTAAACACAAACTAATAAACCCAAGCCAATATGGATTTCAACAAAATAAGTCAACATGTCACGCAATAATAGATCTTGTTGATGGAATACCCCAATCATTGGATGCCAAATAATATGCTATTTTTTTTTCGATTTAAAAAAGGTATTTGACTCTGTCAATCACAAACTATTATGTAAAAAAGGGAATTTCTTGGTATCCATGGTGTGGCATTTACCTGGTTAAATAGTTATCTAGAAAACAGAAACCAATTTGTGTCCATTGACAACTGTAATTCTGCTGTGCGCAATATTCCATGTGGTGTCCTACAGGGTTCGATCTTGGGCCTGAAACTATTCATTCTAAACCTTAATTATGTGTGTAACATATCTAATCTAATATAATACATCCTTTTTGCACACGATACTAATATAATATTTGTTATGCAAATAATAACACCAATAAACTAAACGAAACAGTATGTAACGTACTGGACCAAATGTATACATGGTTTGCAGTGAACAGATAAACTCTGAACATATCGAAAACCAATTACATGTTATTTGGAAATTATATGCACAACAAAGAAATTAATATAAAGATACGAAATGTTAATATCGAAAGAGTAAGGGTCACCAAGTTTATGGGTGTTTTTGTTGATGATCTACTAAATTGGAAAGCTCATACAAAATACGTACAATCAAAGCTTTCAAACAGTACTGCTATAATGCATAGATGCAGTCATCTACTTTATAGAAATAGTAGACGTATTCTACACAGTTCTCTCTTTTTGCCGTATTTAAATTACTGTGCAGAGATATGGGGAAACACGTACCCAACAAATACTAACTGTATTTTTTTATTACAAAAAAAGAGAAATCCGCATTATATTTGCTGCATTACGGTTGGATCATACAAACTCACTTTTCCAACAATTACATGTTCTAATATTTCCAGATATCATAGAACTGAAAACTGTATTATTTATGTACAAAGCTAACTACGGCAGTTTGCCATCAACTATTCAGTATTTGTTTACTAGACGGGAAATAGCATACTCAATGCGAGCTAATCATGAGAGTCAGTTCTACCATGAGATAAAAGTATCATTGTGTAACGGTAGTGCAATTACGGAATTCACTATGTGATCATTTAAAAAGTACTAAAAGTATTATTGAATTTAAAAGCAAGAACCGTTAATTTAAGAAATGTCTGGTTGTGGAAATATAAACAAAATCATACACAAATATAATCATGCCATTGAGGAAACTACAATATGTGTAAAGATGTGTTCTTATCACATACTTTTGAACATGAACATATTCCATTACATGTTTTCAGTTATTGTAGCTAAATGGTTAGATGAATAGCAAATTCAATTAATATAATATCGAAGTCTCAATATACATGTTCCTATGTATGCGTTTGTGTGTATATGTATGTATATATGTGTGTATATGTATGTACATGTGTGTATATGTATGTATATGTGTGTATACATATATGTATATATATATATATATATAAATATATGTCAGGGGTAAATTTAACAAACAAAAATCAATGATTTCGTATTTACCCCCGTCAACCATTGTATATTCTCATTTGTATTATAATTAAACTTGTATTATAGTTAAACTTGTTTGGTTGTCTTGTATATATACTGTTATCAATGTTCTAAATAAACGTTCATTCATTCAGTGTTGGTAGTTAATAAAACGAAAACCGTTGCTCTGATAAATCAGAAAAAAACATATGCAGTGTTCGTATCACGAATGAAATGAACATTTTGCTAACGGCTTACCTTTATTTATGTTTACAGGTACTAAAACTTATATGACTATTATATGTACTTCCATCCTCCCATGCAAATATACAATACCGGAAAACATAATGCATGCGAGGTGTATACGGGAAAACTTTGTCAAACTTTAGCATTTCTTTTGTTTTCAGTTAAGTAACTTGGTGTAGTTTAGGCCTACAATATTGTGAAAATGACTTCAAACATTTTTGTGTGGCGCCGGAAAATAATACTTGTATTAACTCTTTTTGGCGATGTTTAATACGACACCCGCCACATGTGGCAACAACTTACCCTGCTTCGTTAAGAAAATACATAACACGACAATTTATAATGCTATACGAATGCCACCTACACGATTACCTTTGGGAAAAAAATTATAAAACCGAATGGGCTTATTTTTGCTTTCAAGACTGACACTCAACTCCAAATGATAGCACATTTTCTGCATTACACGTTTTCATAATTTGCCCAAACAACGTCAAACACCACTGGCTATATACCTTTTTAATGGATATCCGAGAAGTTATATTGCTTAACCCAGTACGCAAGACTCAACATTTGTTAAAACAACGGTTACGTTCTATGATATTCCACTTGGATGTCGTAATAAACATGAATATCTCATTGTTTCAACAATAGCAATCTTTATAAAACACGTTTTGACATTACATCACTAAAATATCGCCAACCGTGTGATTTGGCGGTATTTCCTTTTAGGTTTATATAATATCAGCACTGGGCTTCGAAAGATGTGGAAATCAAAAACAAATGCTTAACGATTTCTCCAAAGACTGCATTTGCAGGTCACAAGACAGCGTCAATTGTTGGAGAAAGATGTATTCGACACTGTGAATGCCAATATATGTGTGCTTTATTGATGGATAGAATCGGACACAATTTTGTATGTGCCGTGCGACGAAAGATCTGATTTCTTCCAACACGTGAGGGTGATGTTTGATACGACATCGACACAAACGCCACAGTCGGTGACTACTTACGTTATTTTTCTTACTCTCAGTTTGATGACACAGAATAGGAAAGTTTGGAATGTATCTGAATGCTTCCAGCAATATTGCCTTTGGTAAAACTAGCGTAGGGAAGTGGTTGTTTTTGCTGTCATGATAAATATTCTACTCCTACCGATGACATGGTTTCTGCACTATATATTCTGCATTATATATATGTTTAATTGGTAAGGGGAAATATCTATTGTTTATCAAACATATTGCTGGATCACTAGGCAAGACGTACATTATTGTGAAAACAACGGAAACTGATGTAAGTGTAATACATGGATATCGTAATAGAAATGAGTATTTCATTGTTTCAACAGTACCAACAACTGATAATAATAATGTTTATTACAATCCTACGACATGCTTAGACTTTCGCCAAACACTACGGCTGCACAGTGATGATGATGAAGATGATGATGACCATCCATATGGCAATACATCATCATCAACATATCTTCAAACATATACATTGGATACTTTCTGGTAGTTTTGTTTTACCAGTACTGCATCTTGAAGGATGTTGGAGACAACGCCGACTTCTTCACTGTGTAGCGCATATGCTAACGCCACTGTGAAAATCACTTAAATAATTTTTGTTGTAAGCAATTTCATGGCATTATTAACATATATGAAATTTTTGTTACGACACCCGTATGTTGATGCATGTTAATATGGGACAACGTGTCAATATTCTAAATGTACTTGACTATGTTATTAGGGTAGGGTGTGTACCTGATTCGTTCATATTAATTAAAATACTAACCAAATATTTATATGGATAATCTTTCTGGCAGAGACACTGATATTTTACTTCGAACAATCACTGACACTAAACCAGGGGTCGGCAACGTGCGACCCGCGGTCCAACTGCGGACAACGGGCCAACTACACCCCGTGAAGCTATCTAATGTGACACGCGAACTAGAAGCGATATTGCAAACAATGCGGCCCGTGGGATGACAACATGAATTTGCATGGTGCACCTTCCATGGGAGAAAGAACCCAATGAGATGTTTCGTTGAGGGGAAAAGGTTCGACATGAAGGAGGTGCCTCTGTGCAAAATCTACGAAAACCCAGAGTAATGCATGTGCAATTTTGCATTTCTTGACGCCATCACGGCGCACGTCTGCTGAAAGTTCAGTTGAAGCCACTATAACTCAAATAACTCTTACAGTTTGTTTCCTTCATTTAGTTTTCGTTTTCATGATGAAGTTGCTAACAACTTTGTAAACGATCAAACACCCCAATTATTCTTTCTTCTTCTTTGGCGTTCGCTCAAATTTCAACTCAGTTTTCTCGAATATAGGTCACTGAGCGTTGAATGTTTTTCAGAGGGCCATAGATCTATGGCCCTCTGGAAAACATTCAACGCGTGTTTTATGCATACATGCATACACGCATACACGCCTGCATTCCTGCACGCCTGCACGCCTGCACGCCTGCACGCCTGCACGCCGGCACGCACGCGTACACGCGTACACGCGCACACGCACACACGCACACATTTACATCATTATCATTGTGTAGCCGTAATGTCCCATGGTTGTGCGAATGTGTCAGCTTGTCGTTTCCAGATATGGCTCTCTTGCCCTATCCTCTGCCAGATGGTGCTTTCCCAGTACTCGTCTAGCATACGTACATACGTATATGCATACATACAAGCATACACACATACACACGTACACACGTACATACGTACACACGTACACATGTGCACACGAACATACATACATAGATAAACACGTATAAATACAAATATATGATTGCACATACTTTATGCACAACATTTCTAGAACAATTTGCGTTCTAATGTTGAGCTTCTGCGAAATATGATCACATTGAATGCGGTATTAATTGTAACTTCAGGCGGAAACGTTACTCCGCGTGTAAGTTTCTCACTATATTCTACTAAATTAAAAGTCTCTGTTTACAAAGCAAGCGTTATACGATTTGTAATCAAATTAATAGTTGGCTAATTTGTTTTGTGTATTGTGTCAGATTGCAGCGTTTGAACTTAGGTGAGCATAACAACCTATGCGATCGTTTTATTCGTGTATTTGGAGACATTGACCAATCATCACTTGTTATAAATTAATGAGCACCGAATATTAGTCGTGGAATCAAGTGTAAATCGATTTAATCAGTCCAACAGACTGTACACGGCGATACATAATGAGTTTCCTTAATTATTTACCTTGTATTATATAAGAAATTGTTATACTAACATAACTATCAATGATTTCTACGGTACCAGGCCTGCTGTCATCAGTGTAATGATCGACCTGAATATCACATTGAACGCCTTCGTGATTGCAATGATTATAAGATACCCGCTACTCCGTGAAGATCGCACGACGTTGTTCGTGCTCTCGCTCACGCTGTCTGATCTCGCTATCGGATGTACAGCGATGCCCATCGGCGCCGCCATGTGTTCGAGAATAACACCTAACACACGCAGTATTGTTCAATATCTTCCCTAGATTCACGACATTTCTTCGTTTTGGGTCATCTTCAATTGCATGCACAGTCTGTGCTAGGTGACCTTGATCAATCAATCAATCAATCAATCAATCACAATATGGAATAGACCCTTGTGACGGAAATTAATTTGGAGTGTACCAGCATATTAAAACAAATGTACATGAAATATATACATGTTAAAATAAAAAATAATAATACAAGTTACATCAGTTAAATAAATAAATAAATAAGTTAAAATAAATTAAATAAGTTACAAAAGTTAAAAAGGTTAAATCATCTCACAAATCACAAATCATCTCAGGTTCAATCAGTGTCAGACTGGCAGGGAAGACTGGCAGAGATGGAGGGGAACGAAAGTCGGTTACTCATTCATTAGTTTAATTGAACTCGCTGTTGCATCATTATATCTGGTATTTGGATGTCTGCTGCGGTGACAGCCACCATGTCATCACCTAGGGCAACGGATTGGTATGTCAACACGAGTATATACGTAGAAAAAGTCCTTGCAACGCGTCCATCAAGTGCTGCAGTTTATTTAGTAATTGACCTAGTTTTTGGACTTGTTATGCCGCTCGTCATTACGGTTTATTAAACCGGACAAATATTCCGTGTCATTCTTGAAACTCACCGTCAAATCGCATTGGATCGATCGTGGGACAAAGAAGTTGGAAACATCCCGCTCTTAACCGTCAAGTTGATCCGATCCGGTGTGCATGTTTTGGTTATATGTTTGGCATATCTCCTTATAACAATTCCTGTGTATACATAATAACTGTAATTATAACGAAGGAAATGTATTTACCGGCGTTGTTAAAATTTGTTGCAATTTGGACGGTGTTTTGCCATTCTTTTGTAAATAGCTTACTTTATTTGATACTCTTTATTTGATACTTTCTCGAAACATCCATAGCAAAGCTACTGAACCTGCAGCTCAATTAAGTTTATAATCGCAGGAACTGCTAACTTGTCATTTGCGCAATGATGCAACAAATTCCCGATTTAAACAATCTCAGATAATATAATACAGCACTCTAAACTGTAATATTAAATATAACACTATCTGTCAATCACAGAAGTTCAACGACAACAGCCGACACGAGACAGAAGTGAAGCCAGAAATGTCTAATGTGGCGGGCTAAATAATAATAATAAGACAATGAATAATAATAAAAATACGTATAATAATAACAATAATCAGATCATGAAGAAAAATAAGAATAAGAAGAATAACAATAATAATAATATTAATATTTTCGTGTTTCAGCAGTTCCAATATTGTTAATGACACTTCACTACATATTGAAATACATAACAAAAGGCAGAGTATAAAAATACCTATATCATATACTATTATTAATACAAATTATGTAATCTAGTACAGCAGTAGAATAGTGTGGAATTGCTAAATAACAAAATATTATATAGATTACCTGCTTGTAACATAAATTAGTACAGATAATATTGAACTATAATTATATAACAATACTACTAATGAATAAATGTATAGGTATGATATAATAATATATTATTATAGTAACACATTTAATGTTGACTAGACGTGTTTTGTTTATTAGAATAATAGTTTGTGATATAACTTATTGGTAAAATAACGTATAACATTATTAGAGTCATCATAAATAACTGCTTTCAGCAGAGGACAATGTAATATACACTAATAGGCGATACTAAAGCAGGAGCGATGAGTGACTGGGAGTGTCGATTAAATCCTAAAAGTACACCTATTTTATCACTAGTGCGTTTATTGTGCTATTCTTCAACACGAGTTCTTTGATATATAATTTTCATCAACCGAAAATACTGTGAAAATTGCTGATAATGGAGAAGCGAGTAGCGGTATTGCAATGTGGCATTCCAAATTGGAACATTAATTACCATACATTAGTGGAGTAGTATAGAAACTAGCTCTACAATGGTCATTTCCGGGGAAAACGTTATGCTGACATACTCAATTACCTAAAATTGCACTCCTCAAAGGACGGACAATCAGGACAGTCTTCGTAATAACTATTTCAATGTGATGAAATTAGGCACACACAAATTAAGTCATCTGCTACAAAAATTATATCAATTATGAAGTTAGACCGAGTAATATGTAGCTCATTCCAATAACTGGAACGAATATGTGTCGAAATTCCTTAATACTCTAGATGGTACACCCTTTGAAATAAATACTCATGTGCAAAAACAATATTGCGTTAGTATTGTGTGATGTCTCAATGTTTTACTTATCCGATTGTACGATATAATCTAAATCGACTGATTTGCTAAGTAATCGTGTATTATATTTCATCTGTTGTATTGTGAAGGAAAGCATGTCTTAACATTATGTCATATTGATACCGTATTCACTAATATATAAACCAATTTATATGTTATTGAGCTCTTGGTATACCGGGGAGACATACATGGGAATCAAATGACTGGTAGATAGAGGAGACATCAGTTCTATAAGTCAGTGAACGTAATACAAAAAAACAAGACCTGAAGCTGTCGTTTGCCGATTACTAATTGAAATTTGAAACTGTCGTTTGCAAGTGGATACTTGGATGAATGATTACTGGGCATTAAGGGTATGACGAAGCCTATCTGATGTGACACAAACTCCCAATTTAAACATTCTCAGATAATATAGTACAGCACTGTAAACTATAATATTACATATAACACTGCTGATTATCATGCATATTGTGACAAAATACATTGAGAGAACTGACCATTATAATTGTAACTAATTTTGGAATGTTCCAAGTTGCACATCATTGCAGTGGTGAACTTAAAGCGAGATTCGCTTGTTCGTTTCATTTATCACACTGACGATAAAGTATTTCGCATATTCTTACATTAGTTTGCCCGTGTACTACGACAATGTCACTGTTTACGGTTCAACAACGCGGCAACGAATACTCTCGTCGTTCTCGGCGTGCTGCAATTGGGGAATCCACAAAGTACTCTTTCAGTACATTTATCTTCTATGGCGTTTAATATAGGAAGGAAGAATATATGTTACTCTGAAAACTTGTGATAATTACGGCAGACACTTTAAAAAAAAATTATATTCAAAATTAAATAACAAAACACTGCTTGGCTTTCACCCCTTCTACCCTAATAAACTTAACAATAAACTGACCACGGTGGGGTATTCGACGATCGGACACACTAATTAGCATACGCACTTTCCTTTAAAAATTGGCACAACTAGATTACAAAGACGACTCATTGGCTCTGGGCCCACAGGGTATACCATACTTTTTTTTAATTCAACGGGTACTGATTGGCTTAACGACGTTAACCTATCACCACTTTGTGCACGTCTTTGGGATACTATATAATCGCAAAATATGTCTCGCCGTTAGGAATTCAAATTTCCTTCGTAAAGACTATTCAGTCGAAACCGGTCGGTAAATTGAGAGAGTTATTGATCATGAAATTCGTAGTATGGCATATAATCGCCATTACAATGGCACTCGGAATAAGGTAGACGGTCGGGCTGGTAGCAATATTAAATTGGCTAAACTCCAAATCCAGTTACCACAGATGATCCATCATATATGGAACATGAGTAAATAAGCAGAAGGCTCTGCCGTTAAAGCCTTCTTGCATACAATAGCTGAGTTGAACCATTTCATCAGGCCACCTAGACCGAATTCAGATATCATGAAACGGATTAAAACCTTAAATAAATCTTGGGCTAAACAGGTAGGAGTGATTGTTCACGAACACTATCTCACCACGCTAAATTCAATCCTTTCGACATTGAGAAATACTCGGGCCTCTAAGGATGAAATGTCCAGGGCCCGTCATACGGCGCTCGGTTGGGCTCGAGATAATTTCGGTCGGAATTTGCAAAACGTCACTGTTTCGGAATTCGGAACAGCTTTTAAAAACATATCTCTAGGCAGGAGGGGGAACAGAGACGGCCATTCTCTGCAACGTCAGCCGCTCCGTTGCATCGAAATCAGCCTGTTCGTATCACGTCAGCCGTCCCGGTCCAGCGGACATTCGAGGGTCACGCCAAGACCCGGTCGAAGACTGACGCCCAGCTTAGACACCATTCTGCACGGATTAATGTTCAACGCCTTGTATTTACAAATTCAAATGGCATGAATGTTCTGGCCCAAAATGTCAAGGGGGTTAGTATCTCACCACCATCCCAGTTAGGTCTCGACTTCCAAAGACAATTTTTCCCTCCCCCAAAGAGAGGGCACATCAGACAATTGGACGACCCTGCTAGCAATGCTTTCGCCTTCTTCCAGCATGCCTTCAACAACACTTGCTTCCCGTCCGGGATCCAAGCACTGATGTTTGCCAAGGCTGTATATTACGACATGCCAGCAGCCACCTACGCCATGTTCGCTGCTGGCACAACGACAGAGGTCAAAAAGATAGCAGGGATATTCCCGGCCAACGACAACAAGTCGAATCATCGAGCTGAGGATCTTCAGTGGGAGATCTTCCAGTGGAAATTCGCCCACGACCCGTCCTTCGCGAGAAGACTCGACACATCGGAAGGAATTAACTTTATCAGTCATACGTCCGACAACTATTGGGGCACCGGACTCGACGACACGGAAGGAACATATACGGGAATCTACTGACCCAATTCCGTGACTGTGTCTAGGGCGAAGGAAGGATGGGCAATGTATCACGGAAAAACTCAACCACCCAATCGACAAAACCGTCAACGAGGAACAGCATTGACGAGAACAATACAGCTACGAACGGTGAGTACTCAGACTGCGAAACAGAGACAACACCTTTGTCAAGCAGTACTACGCCCACGACAACAAAGCCACAACGCAAATAGCCAAGGCGGAAGGTAATTATCAGCTCGTCTACAACACTACCAACGAAACGAAGCAGAGGTAAGGCTACAACCCCTCTCACATCAGCACACAAGCCCACTAGTTTCACTCAAGCACCGCTCTACCCCACTGTCGTATCCACTCCACCCATTTCATCTCTCTCGTTGTCCACGGCTAATCCATTGGGGACCAAGCCTTCTCCTACTTCTACTGCAAGTCGAAGGCGGCATACCATTTCTCTATCACCGGGGCCACCGCCGTTGTGTTCTACTACCATCACCACACCCTCTTCAGCAGCTGCTATCGTTACACCATCCCTGCATCAGGCCATACGTGAGTCTTCTAACGTTTCTGACACCTCTTCGCCAACTCTTTCTTCCAACTCATTCTCGCCACTACCGAGACAATCGTGTTCTCCGGAGCTTCCACCTCACTCCAAGTCTCATTCTTCCCTACCTGTCACCAGACCACGGGTGGACCGCACCATACTTCATACACTACCCCCTTCGCCTACTCCTGCACAACGATTTTCTACTGTACCCTCCATACATAGAAGCACAATGTGCAAAAAATCCAACTGGAAGTTACCGATAATCATAAGACGTATCGTTATTCTGGGTGACTCGAACGTTTCTAGGATTACAGAATCGAAGGAACGAGTCATCCAAGTGGACAACTACACTGGAGCCAAAATTAGGAATCTCGAACAGATGATGATGCATCCCGCAGAGACAGACGGCACACATCCAGAGATTGTGATCCTATCGGTGGGAATCAACGACAGAGCGAACAAACCAAGTGTGACGACCATCCCTAATTTGCGATGGATGGCAGCTCGAGCAGGCAAATGTTTCTTCATTCAATTATCGCCATACTCGAAATAAACTTTTCTGACAGATTACCTCTGGTAGAACAAGAATACATCATGAGAACTTCGCAGAGCCTACTAGACATTAAGGGCATTGTTGTAATACCTAAATTAGAGGAGTCATATTTCAAGATACACACATCAGACAACATTCATTGGACACCAGAAACAGCGAACAAAATGCTACCACATTGGTTGAGCCATTTAAACTAAGAAACATTGAGTGCAACCATAGCGCTCAAAACAAGTCCATCGATCTGCGCAATCCCACGATTATTAACTCAAGTCATCTAGTGTTATATAAAACACAGACGGAAATCAACAATTTCGGTTTACAATCTATACCAACATCACACACAAATTATGCAGCAGACACGCATGCGTCTATCAGGCGTTTTGTTAGACATATCCAATTACGACATTTTTCACTGAACGAAATCAACCAAATTAAACGAGAACTTTACAGCAAAATCAACCTGGAAACCGCCGTGCTACAACGAGGACATTAACTCTAAATTGGAACAACTGAAAGATTATAGCTCGATAACTAACAAATACCGGAACAGTGTTGGTAATTTGTCAGCGTCGCAATTGGCGTCGATTCCGGCACTCAAGAGAAACCTGTCTATTATTATTAAACCTGCTGTAAAGGCTCGGCCTCAGTACTCATGTCCAAAGAAAACTATGTCGCAGAGGCGAATCGACAGCTTGCGAACAAAAACATACTAAGCTAGACACACCGGTCTATCCACAAGCCGCAGTCCGCATTTCTGCAACACTAGACAGATTACAACAAACAGGTTATATATTTAAGAGGCAAAGAGATTATTCAGAGCCACCGGATACACCTCAGCCTCAAATGCCTCCAGGACGACCGACCATATCCAATTGCAACAGGGAATCATATAAAATAGCTGAGTATATTGACTATTGCTTAATCCCATTGGCAGTAACACATGCTTCGTATGTTAAAAACACTACAGACGCCATTGATAAAATGACTAGAATAAAAATTCCTAGTGATGCGCTAATGTTCTCTATGGATGTAGAAAGCCTGTAAACCAATATTGACAATACTTCGGGGTCTGATGCACTAAAACAGTTTTTTTTTACGAAACCCGGATGTTGACCGCCCAGACGCAGAGATTTTAGAACTACTTAACATTTCCTTAGAACACAACGACTTTTTATTCGGATCAAACTGGTATTTGTTATTCTTTTATAAATAGTTTACTTTATTTTGACACTTTTTCGAAACATCCATAGCAAAGCCGTGACTATGTTTAAATATTTCAGCAAATCGTGTGAATGTTGGTAGTTAATCAAATGAAAGGCATTAGTAGTTATAATGTGCTTGACAGTACGGGTCATGACCCGAGATCAAAAGAAAGTCGGCAATGATCAAAGGAAAGATCAAAGGATTTGTCGGCAATGATCTTTCCTTTGATCTTTGCCGACTTTCCTTTGATCTCGGGTCATGACCCGTACTGTCAAGCACATTATAACTACTAGCATTGCTACTGAACTCAGAAGGACGTATGTAGTATCCTCACCACATATAAAACGAACTTAACGTTACGGATTTGCATTTGTTTTTGTTTGTACTAAAATTGATATGATTATTATATGTTCTTCCGTCCGCCCATGCAAACATACACTATGGAAAAATAATGCATACAATGTGCAACACAACGTAATGTGTGGGAATACAGTAGGCTTTAACAAATATTGTCCAACGGCATGTTTTTTTTTATAATTAATCTATGTGCTAATTGGACCACATCCTGTTACAGCGAACTGTCAAACACACGATTTTCTGGTTGTAACGTTGGTAATGCACTAGCAATTTGATCAGTTTTATCTAATGTGTTGGCATTGCGTACGATTAGTGCAGATATACTAACGTGTTTGGAGTAATATCATGTACTTTCTTGTTGTTGTTGTCCCTCTCATCAAGTCTTAGTTGTTGTGAACAGCTAAAGTTACCAAATCCAACTCTCCTTGCTTCTTTTGAGACGATGCGACGCGTGTAAATAGAGAAGGTAGAAAATCAGGACAGAACACTTCTCATCTAGAACAATGAACTATTTAACATATCTATGTTTAATTATGTTTATATATTATAGCTCAGTTACGTTTATATTCTCAGGAACTGCTAATGTGTCATTGCGCAATGATGCAACATATTAACGTCTCAGTTACAGAAGTCCAATGACAACAGCCGACCCGAGGCAGAAGTGAAGCCAGAAATGTATCAAGTGGCCGGCTACATAATAATAATAATAAGATCATGAAGAATAATAAGAATAACACAAATGATGATTAAAATAGTATAGCAGTATAATAGTGTGGAAATGTTAACTAACAAAATAACGAAATAAATATATTACCTGCTTGTAACATAAATTATTAAAGATAATATTTTACAATAACGATATAGCAATACTATTAAATGAATAAATGTATTGTATAAGTGTGATATTATAATTTTATCATAGTAACATATTTAATATTGATTAAACATGTTTTGTTTATTATAATAATAGTTTAAGTGAAATAACTAATTGGCAAAATAACGTTAGCTCACGTATATGATTATTAGAATAATCATAAATAAACTGCTTTCGGTAGAGAACAACGTAATATACTCTAACAGGCGATACTAAAGCAGGTGCGATGAGTGACTGCCAGCCAGTAGGAGTGTTGATTAAATCATAAAAGTACAACTATTGTATCACTAGTGCGTTTCTTATGCTATTCTTCTACACGTGTTCTTTGATATATAGTTTTCATCACCCGAAAATACTGTGGAAATTGCTGATAATGGAGAATCGAGTACCGGTGCTGCAATGTGGCGTTCCAAATTGGAACATTACTTACCATACATTAGTGGAATAGTACAGAAACTAGCTCTACAATGGTCTTTTCCGGGGAAAAGGTTATGCTGACGTACTCAATTACGTAAAGTTGCAGACCTTAAACGACGGACAATCAGGGCAGTCTTAGTAATAACTATTTCTATGTGACGAAATTAGGCACACATAAATCAATTAAATCATCTGCTACACAGATTATATCAATTATGATGTTAGACCGAGTAATATGTAGCTCTTTCCAATAACTGGAACGACTATATGTCGAAATTGCTTAATACTCTAGATGGTACACAGTTGGAAATAAATACTCATGCGCAAAAAGAAGATTGTGTTACTATTGTGTGATATCTCAATGTTTTATTTACACGAATGTACGATATAATCCAAATCGATAGATTTGCTAAGTACTATTGTGCTATATTTCTTATATTGTATCGTGAAGGGAAGCATGTCTTAACATTATGACATAGCTTATTGCTACCGTGTTCACTAATATATAAACCTATTTATATGTTATTAAGCTCTTGTCATATCGGGGAGACATGTATGGGAAAGAAATTACTGGTAGTTAGAGGAGAGATCAGTTCTATAAGATTCCGAACTAAGCGAACGTAATACTAATTTAAATCTGAAACTGTCGATGCAAATACAAACGTTTACTGGGCATTAAGGGTATAACGAAGGCTAACATATGTGACACAAATTCCCGATTTAAACGTTCTCATACAATATAGTACAGCACTCTAAGCTATAATATTAAATATAACATTGCTGGTTATCATGCGCGTTGTAATAAAAAGTATTGAGAGAACTGACCATTTTAATTGTAACTAATTTTGCAATGTTCCAAAATGACCATAATTGCATGGTGGCGTTCTTATTGAGGTGAACTTAAAGCGAGGTTCGCCTGTTCTTTTTATTTATGACACTGACGATAAAGTATTTCGCATATTCGTACATTAATTTGCCCGCGTACTAGGACACTGTCACAGTTTACGGTTCAACAACGCGGCAACGAATACTCTCGTCGTTCTCAACGTGCAGCATTGGAGGAATCCACAAAGTACTCTTCCAATACAGTTATGTTCTATTGTTGGGATATGGCGTTTAATATAGGTAGGATGAATATCTGCTACTCAAGGATGAATATCTCCTCTCAACCAGGAGATTGAGAGGAGATCAGATAGAAGTGTTTAAAATATTGAACGGTTATGAAAATATTGATAGAAATATGTTTTTTTCAGTTAAGAAAGATAGAAAGACTAGAGGACATGAAGTTACATTAGTAAAGGAGCAGTGTAGATTAGACGTGAGAAAGTTCTCATTTTCACAAAGGACTGTGAATGAATGGAACAGATTATCTGATGATTGTGTGGGTGCTAGTAGTGTGAATATGTTTAAAAATAAAATCGACACATACCTCAGAAGGGCTGGATATATGTACATAAAAGGGTTGGACTCTCGATAAGCCAAAGGGCTTCCTAGTCCACCTGCCATCTAGAGTTAATTCTCTGGATGGCAATCTTGTTAAATCCTGTTAAATCTACTCTGAAAACTCGTGTTAATTACGGCAGACACTATTAGAAGGTTGGTGAATGGTCCTTGATGTTTTTTTTCCGTTCCGGAGACGACAGAATCACATCGACAGACGATACATTCTCTGGCATTGTGCTCCAGAGGCATTTGTGGGTTTTATTTCGCATCCGCCGACGACACATACTTTGATATCATAGCGGCTCCAAATTTACTTGATATGTCACATACATTTACAGCCCTACAAGTGAAGAGTGATTATGGTACAAACAGGATCAGCAGCGTGAAGAGGGTGGATGGCGTTGTATGGGGCAGACAACTAAATAGCCAGCTAAGTGGAAAGTACTGGAAGCATGCGTGGTGCCAGCATGTATATATATATATATATTGGGAACACTGGCACTGACGGATTGACAGGAGGAGAAGCTGCAAGTAACATAGAACAACTGGGTCCGATGTATATGTAGAGTAACGCGAGGAGATAGAAGGAAGGTGACGGAACTGAGGAATGAAAGCAGTAGAAAACAAAATGAGATGGCCAGGCAAATATAGTAAGGAGACAGACTGTCAAAAAAGCATGGAAAGCAGAACAGGCTGGCAAAAGACGAAGATGAAGGCTAAGGCTGAGACGGAATGACAACATGAAGACGTAAATTAAGAGGGCAAGTGCGTACAGCCAGGAATGGAAGGACATTGTGGACAACAGACAGAGATGTAGGGAAATAACAAGAAAAACCGAAGAAGCAACTGAGTGATATGGACCCTACCCCGCAAGGGTGCAAGAGGAAGAAGTGAAATAAAAGAGGGATTGTTTTAAGCAGTTCATAGTAGCATTTGTTACAAATTAGCTAACCATTAGGTGACAATGACAGTGACAGTGAGTTTTATTTCCCTAAGACCCCTTGCGGAGTTTCTCTCTACAGTACATTTTAATAGAACATATTGTATTCTTAAGAACATCTAGACTTATATTGTATACATCATATCTACAGTATACAAAAATTAAACAACACACAATGCATAAAATGTTCACTGACCTTACTGTATTAAGTATGTTCATTAATTAGCAGTACAAATAATATAAAATAGTATAAAATAAGATAAACC
>CM034544.1:21281546-21328860 GCA_020002185.1 Paraescarpia echinospica
ATGCATACACACATATACATACATATACACACATCTATACATACATATATACACATTCACATACATACGTAAATGTATTTTGAGACATCAATACTATATTAATCGAATTTTGCTATTCATCTAACCATCTAACTACAATAATTGAAAACATGTAATGGAATATGTGCGTATTAAAAATTTAAAGTATGTGATAAGTACACATCTCTACACATAGTGTAGTTTCCTCAATGGCATGATTATATTTGTGCATGATTTTATATAGATTTCCACAACCAGATATTTCTCAAATAAAAGGTTCTTGCATTTACGCTTAAAGTCAGTAATAACATTAGTAGTTTTTAAATGATCACATAGAGAATTCCATAATTGCACTCCCTTTACACAAAGAGACACTGATCGCATGGTACAACAGACTCTCTGTCGTTCTAAGTCACGATTAGCTCACATTGAGTATGCTATTTCCCGTCTTGTAAACAAACACTGAATATTTGATGGCAAACAGCTGTAGTAAGCTCTGTACATAAATAATGATGTTTTCAGTTCTATGATATGTGGACATTTTAGAACATGTAATTGTTGGAAAAGTGAGTTTGTATGATCCAACCGTCTTGCACCAAATATAATGCGGATTACTCGTTTCTTTAATAAGAAAATACAGTTTGTATTTGTTGGGTACGTGTTTCCCCATATCTCTGTACAGTAATTTAAATACGGCAAAAAGAGAGAACTGTATAGAATACGTCTACTATTTCTATCAAGTAGATGACTGCATCTATGCATTATAGCAGTACTTTTTGAAAGCTTCGATTGTACGTATTTTATATGAGCTTTCCAATTTAGAAGATCATCAATAAACACACCCAAAAACTTGGTGACCCTTACACTTTCGATATTAACATTTCGTATTTTTATATTAACTTCTTTGTTTAGCGTACGATTTCCAAATAACATATAATTGGTTTTAGATATATTCACAAAGTTAATTTATTTACTGCAAACCATGTATACATTTGGTCCAGTACGTTACATACAGTTTCGTTTAGTTTATTGATGTTACTATTTGCATAAAATATATTAGTATCGTCTGCAAAGAGAATGTATTTGATTAGATTATATATGTTACACATATCATTAACGTATAGAATGAATAGTTTGGGTCCCAGGATCGAACCCTGTGGAACACCACATGAAATATTGCTCACAGCAGAATTACATTTGTCAATGGTCACAAATTGTTTTCTGTTTTCTAGATAACTATTTAACCAGTTAAATGCCCCACTACGGATACCAAGAAATTCCATTTTTACATAACAGTTTGTGATTGACAGTGTCAAATGCCTTTTTTAAATCGATAAAAACACCAATAGCATATTTTTTGGCATCCAATGATTGGGTTATTGCATCAACAAGATCTATTAGTGCGTGACATGTTGATATATTTTGTTGAAATCCATATTGGCTTGGATTGTGTTTGGTAATAAAGATAAACGAGAACTGAACATTTTTTCTAATATTTTTGAGAATTGTGGTAATAGTGAAATAGGCCTATAATTAGTGCACATATACTTATCCCCAGACTTAAAGAGTGGGATAACCTTTGCTATTTTCATTTTCTCCGGGAATACTCCACTAGTGAAATATATATTACAAATATAAGTGATAGGTTTTGCAATGGAGTTAATAACTTCTTTGACCAAATGCATACTTATGTCTTCGCAATCTGTGGATGTTTTACTTTCCCAATAGTTCAAAGCTCGGATAACTTCCTCTTCATTAACTGGAGTTAGAAATAAATTGTTATTATGGATGATAGAAATGCTTTATACAAATGATTTTTCTTGATAGATGCGTTTCTGAATCCTTTAGTAAACCATGTTTTTTTTAAACTAATTGTTAATACTTTAGGTCGTACAGTTGACACAAGACAATGTTTGTTGTACATTTGTGTAAAATCATGAAGAAAGTTGTCATACGCTATATTTGCATTTTCACTACACTACAATCGTGTTAAAAGCGGCAGAAAGATCTAGTAAGGTAAGTGCAGTCACTTTACCATTATAGATGTTCAAGTTAATGTCAATGTGAACCTTTAGGAGGATGGACTCTGTTGAATGACACTGTTTGTATGCTGATTGTGACACATCATTTAAGACATTTGTGGTAATATGAGACCTTAGACGCCTTGCTACAACGTTTTCTAGTATATTGGAAATAATGCTGAGGTTAGAAATATATCTATGACTGTTTAGATCTTGTTTAGGCACAGATGACTTCTTAAGAAGTGGAGTGACATGGGCGTATTTGAAATCATCAGAAAAAAAGCCAGAGCAAAATGATGCAATTTATGTATCGAGACATTCTTTTAGAAGTTTTGTTGGAAATGGATCCAGTTCAAAAGACTTATTTGGGGAGGACACTATTATTTTGTATAACACACTGATTTAACTGTGGCCATTTGTCTGTTACAGAGGTGACATTGGTTAGAATAGCGCGACCTGTCTAATTTCGGAAGTCATCCTTGAGCCTCTAGCGCCAAACTATCAGGGGTTAATGTAGACCCTTATAATAGGACGCGCCCCTATACATTTGCAAAATAGCCTATATATATACATATATATTTCAAGACACGTTAATGGGGTAATTCAGTTCGTTCCTTAACGGTTCTGAACTTAACACGCAATGTGCCTGTAATGCATAATGTGCGCGTAATACGTCAAATATAACATACCAATTGCAGGAGCAACGTGAGCGAGCAAAAATGTCGGGAATACGGCTCTTGCATGATAGACAAGGCATCGTGGAGTAGTCGCATACACACTAATGCTTATATCTACCCTCATGCCAATAGCATAGCAATATGAAATTTGTTTGACAATTCTACAATATCACGACTTTGGCAAATCGATTGACTTGAAGTTCATATTCTCTCTCCGACCTTCGTCATTTTGAACAAACACCGAGTATCTGCGACGCGTTACAGAGTTTATGTATATATATATATATATATATTTATCTATCTATCTATTTATATATATATATATATATGTGTGTATATAATAGTAATAATGTTTCTTAATATAGCGCTTTTCAAGTAAGTAAATACCAATCAATTAAAAATCAATACTATAAAATAGAAACCAGTGTCAATTAGATGTGGCAGCCAGTGTTTCCATCAAGACAGATAGTGCAAGCGAAATAGATGGGGGTTTGTGTTGTTTCCGGAAAGCCGCCAATGTTCCAGCCGATCGCACACATTTTGGCAAACTTTTCCACACCTGTGGGCCTGTCATTGCAAAGCTGCCCTGTCCAATAGTTCTCTATAACACCGTCACCGCGAGAACCGTGTCACTCGCTGATCCCAATGCATGAGTGAGCGCGTTCCGCACTGTCGCACAGTTGTGGTAGTCTAGGGATAAGCCAAGCAAGATCTTAAATATGTTGATGGTGATTTGCATTCTGATCGGCAGCTAATGCAGGGATTGCAGAATCTGACGCGGTTGATGAGGCGAGCGGCCGAGTTCGGTGCTCGTTGAAGTCAGTTGGTGTGTCCATTGTTCAATCCACCAAGCGCATTGCAGTGGTCGATGCGACTTAATACAAGACAGCCTACAGCTAGGATTCCATATGTACGGATACGGCATGCGGATGCGGCATGCGACAAAACAATGAATATAGTGCCCGGTGGAAATTAACATAAGTAGTTCCAAACATGCATAGGCGGATGAGATGCGGCTGCGGCACATTAAATCGCTTCGTGCATATTGAATCGTAGCTTAACGCAGCATGGCACGCGTCTCGCGTCAGCAGGTGACGAATTCTGCCGATCAGGTGTAGATGGTAGTAGGTCGAAGAACATTAGCTGGAGACGAGGCGGTCTAACTGCATGTGTCGGTCGAAGTAGCAGCATAGATTTCTTGTTGCATCTGTTAATTGCAAGGTACATCCAGGTAGTTCCAAGCCGGGGCTGCCATAAACACGTAGATTGTGCGTTGACTGCAGCATGATAAACTCGGTTTTGTCGTTGTTGAATTTAAGTTGATGCATCAGCATCCAGGCTCTAATCTCGGCGATGCAGCCGTTTAGCGTTGTTCAGTTCGTCAGACACAGTACGGTTATAGCTGACATTTAGCTGGATGTCATCAGCAAATCGATGGTAAAGTACATGATGTTTCTTGCAGATGTCAGCAACGGGAGTCGTATATGCGTTGAACATTACTGGTCCAAGTACTAATTCCTCAGGTACACCGTGGTAGATGGGGATTGCATTCGAAGACGACGAACCAATCGTGACACACTGAGATATGCCGGATCCCTTCAAGAAGAACCAGCATGACACAACGTCCCGAGTAATTTTTTTCCGACACACCAGAATGTAGGAAATTTGTTCCGCTAATATGGTCTCATTGCTACTCCGGTCACTCAGTCCCAAGGGTGATTTTTATAGTGCGATTCTATCTTATATATACATGCATTAATTAGCAAAAGAAGGTTGTTCATTATACTTTTCATCTCATACTTTTCAGCATGTAATGCTAGAATCAAACATAGTACAAACATATTCTATGAATATGTGTAGCTCAGCTTCAACACATGCATATATTTGTCTATGTAGTGTATATTTGTACTTTTAATTTCATATACACGGTTTCACCCATAAATGCATGTCATTGTTATGTAAATAACTGTTTTCCTGATTGACCACTATTTGAAATGACACCGGTTGTACAAGAACTAAACAACATCAATAAGTTTACTTCTGTAGTTTATTAAAACAACGGGTGCTACACATAATCATGTTGTTTATCGTGGATTATCTTTTAAGTATTTGTATGTATTTGTAATAAGTAATGCATCTGGTTACGTACTGCTCATACGCACTAATAAGATAAAACTAAGTATGTGTTTGAACAATTAGCAAAGTTAATATAAAATATGTTTAAAATAACACACACGCACAAACACACACACACACACGCACGCACACACATTAGTAATAATCGAGATTAAATGTGATGATACTCAAAGACTTCGTCTGGTTCTTCTAAACTGGTCGCGCCATGTTGTAACGTCAGCGGGGGGTGGGATTTTTTTTCGCGTGAATCTATGTCAATAAACACGGCGGCTTTGTTGTCTGAAAGAAAAGTGATTCTGATTCGAGTTTGGAACTGACATTAGAACTTGAGGAGGTCTTAGAACGTTCAAGCAACTGACGAACATTGTCGTGAGGGTATCATGTAGGGAAAATAAAAGCAAACAGGTATTAACCGTGTTTACCTGTGGACAAGGTTGCAGACGTTCAAGCAACTGACGAACATTGTCGTGAAGGTATCATGTAGGGAAAATAAAAGCATACAGGTATTAACCGTGTTTACCTGTGGACAAGGTTGCAGACGTTCAAGCAGCTGACGAACATTGTCGTGAAGGTATCATGTAGTGAAAATAAAAGAATACAGGTGTTAACCGTGTTTACCTGTGGACAAGGTTGCAGACGTTCAAGCAACTGACGAACATTGTCGTGAGGGTAACATGTAGAGAAAATAAAAGCATACAGGTATTAACCGTGTTTACCTGTGGACAAGGTTGCAGACGTTAAAGCAACTGACGAACATTGTCGTGAGGGTATCATGTAGGGAAAATAAAAGCATACAGGTATTAACCGTGTTTACCTGTGGACAAGGTTGCAGTCGTTCAAGCAACTGACGAACATTGTCGTGAGGGTATCATGTAGGGAAAATAAAAGCATACAGGTATTAACCGTGTTTACCTGTGGACAAGGTTGCAGACGTTCAAGCAACTGACGAACATTGTCGTGAGGGTATCGTGTAGGGAAAATAAAAGCATACAGGTATTAACCGTTTTTACCTGTGGACAAGGTTGCAGGCGAACGTGTCAAGGCAAGTCAATGTGTTAGTGTCGAAGACGATCGACTCGGAATGGTAATAATCGTAACTACGTAATATGTTATAGAATTTATTATTAGCAATGGTACGATGCTGGCATATCGACGTCCAGTGTACATGGCAGTGTTGTGCATGTTTTTGAAACAAATTGTAATCTAACGTTTCATGCAGTTGTAGGTGAAACCTGTTCTAAACTAATGTAAACCGACGAAATCCAAATCTCGTAAAAGACACTTAGTGCCCAAAACAGTCAATACTGTGCGCTGTGTAAATCGCTGCGTCAGTACTAGATCATGCAATGTATTAAAATAGGGCAAAACGTTGCAGTCAATTAACATTAACTGTAATCCAACCTTATTCCACACAAAAAATTAAACCCTAACTACAGTTCAATAACGAAACATGTTGAACAGCCTCTGTTTCAACGTCTCCAATGTTAGTATTTTTCTCTTAATAATAGTTCGATGTATAACACCGTTAAAACTGAAATTCATACCTTGGTACTGTTTCTTTATTCGATCACACACCTGGTTCTTGTCGCAGAACAAGGTCTACTGGGGTTGAGACTGCATCACGTTCTATTGTTGGACACGTTGAAACAACATTAATAACAGTGTCAGTGTAGACGATAGTACTAGTAGATTTCGCTGAGTACGCCGAACACTGGGGACTGGTCTTTCACAAATAGTCGCAACTGCTGTATCCAACAGTATACGTCTATGCAGAATTTTGAAATAATAATAATAATCGTATGTACATTGACATAGGACCCAGTGGGTCCAATGATGCAGTGTATACACTGCCTACTCTGACTGCTCAGCAAACCTCATTCCCTCGACCGGGAAGCAACTCCGGCCGCTGGGAGCAAGATTCAGCGGGTTAGACATAGAGACCACCACACTGTGAGTCCACGACAGGTTCCTTATTTACCCCCTGTGTGGGCTCGTTTACTTCCTCTAGAAGGGAAAACCCGTTTGTAGTTTCTCTTCCGAAAAACACAGGCAACGTGAGGTGAACGAAATTGCCTAAGTTTCGAAATGGCGGAAGGTGGAATCGAACCACCGACCCTTCGATCGACAATCCAGCGTTTTACCCACGCGACCACCGCTCCCACCTATAATAATAATAATAACAATACCTATAATTATTATAAGCAATACAATATATGTATATATAATATTCAAATTGCACCTGTAACCGACATTTCACGACAATCTTGCCTATTATATGTGTGTACTTCCATGGAATGAGTATTAATTCCAGGAAATCGTACACCTCTTAATAAGGTCGCTCGCCAAGCCAGCCGGTTTGCCTTAGCAATTGGTTAATATGATACGCCTACTGCCGCCCGAATTGACCATCGCATTTTTTGTATTGTCTATGTTTTTCTCACCGGGTCAACGACGATCCCAACGACCTAATTCCCAGCAGAGACACAAAATAGAAATAACACTGGAACGTATTGATGTAATTATTACCAGTTGGCTTCGTCGACTAACATCACAATATTCTTCAATTTTACAAGAATAGCCGTGTCCGTTTCTTCACAAAGAACGTTCGCGATGAGGTTGGCCCATTAGAGTAGAATGTGGAAATGCATGTATGTATGTAAGTGTGTAAGCATGTATGTGTATGTATGTATGTATGTATGTATGTATGTAATGTATATGTATGGTATGTATGTATGTATGTATGTATGTATGTATGCATGCATGCATTCATGCATGTATGTATGTATGTGTATGTGTATTTATATACGTGTGTATGTGTGTACGTGTGTATGTGTGCATGTGTGTATGTGTGTACGTGTGCATGTGTGTACGTGTGTTTGTACATGTGCATGTGTATACATGTGTATGTGTGTACATGCGTACTGTATGTACGTATGTACGTATGTACTGTACGTATGTATGTGTGTATGTATGTATGTACGGACGTACGTATGTATGTATGTATTTATGTATATGTATATATATATATATATATATATGTATATATTCGTATATATATATATGTGTGTGTATATATATATATATATATATTTATATATATATATGTAAATATATATATATATGTATATATATATATATATACAGTATTGCCAGAAAGTGTTTGGTACACTCACATTTATTTTTAGACATTATGGTCTACCCGTTAGGTGGCAGCACTCCCAATTGTCAATCACATTTATTGTACTGCCCTCTACAGGATTGCTATTGTAGTATGCATCATTGTCCTTATGTGTGTGTTAGTGTGATACTTTTGTCCAAATTTGATATCAAGTGGAGCCAAATAGACAGTCCACATAAAACTGATGTAACTATCTTCTTCCTTCTCCCAATACACGCCTAGCCTCAACATGCTGAGGATACAGGCGGTGCTGTTGCATGGCAGGTGAACAGGAAATTTTGTGTTTGTTTTTAGAGAGCCATATATAAGAACACAAATTATCGTGTAAATAAGCATAAATACGTGAAGAAGAACTTGTTAACGTCTAAAACATGGGGTAGTGCAAAGTCTGGATGTTGCTTTTAAACGCATCCAGGCTGTTTTTATTTACAATATATTGAGGGAGGGAATTCCAAAGTCGAATGGTACAGGGAAAAAAAGAATACTAGTGGTAGGTGCATGTGGAGTGAGGAATAAGGTAAGACAAAGAATGTTGTTTTCTAGTGACTATAGTTACCGGAATAAGGTATTGGTTTGCTGGTATACCCACTAGGCCATTTGCTATCTTGTCTTGCATCGGTTCTTCTGTTTGATAGGGATCTCCATCCTAATGTCTGGCGCATGTCTGTTACACTGGAGGTATTATGGTGGCGATATAAGACAGATCGGGCTGCACGGCGTTGAATCATTTCTAGTTTGTTTATTTGTGTAAGGGTATAGGGATCCTAGACAGTACAGTTGTTCTCCACGATGGGTCTGACAAAGGTGAAGTAGGCCTGAGTTTTTATTTGAATTGACGGAACTTTGAGATTTCTGCGGAGGAAGCCTAGTGATCTATTTACTTTTAGACAAATGTTATTTATGTGGGCATTCCACCGGAGATCTGAGGTTATGGTTATACCAATATATTTTACCTGTGAAACAGTTTCTAGTGTTTGACCATGAAGCATGTATTGATTGTTAATGACAGTTTTGTTTCTTGTTACAGGTATGACATGGCATTTTTTAAGATTTAATTCCATGTTCCAGGTTATGGCCCATTTTCCAAGTTTGTGAAGATCTTCCTGGAGCACAGCTGTATTTGTCTTAGGCTTAAGGGCTATATACAGTATGGTGTCATCACCAAAAAGTATAACTGTAGATGTAATATTGTCTGGGATGTCATTTATGTAAAAGAGGAATAGACAAGGGCCAAGTACAGAGCCTTGTGGTACTCCTGATGTTACGGGTACCTCAGAGGAGGCCTCGCCCTCTATTATAACTCTGAGTTCTGACTGTTAAACATGATCGAATCCAGGATTTGTTTTGCCTTGGATGCCATAGTGATGGAGTTTGTAAATCAGTTTTTTATGGCTGACCTTATCAAATGCTGTAGAAAAATCCATCACTATGACATCCGTTTGCGTGCCAGACTGCATATGAATAACTAAGTCATGTATGAACTGAATAAGATGTGTCTCGCTAGATACTTTGGAGCGAAAGCCATGTTGAAGATGATAAAGAATGTTGTGTTGATGTGCATGTTTCATTATACTACTAACCAAGACATGTTCCATTAGTTTTGATGCTATGTATGTCAGGGAAATGGGCCTATACTTTGAAGCTGTGTATTTTTGACCATTCTTGAAAATAGGTGAGACATTTGCTTTCAGCCAGTCTGTGGGGACTTCTCCTGTAGCATACGACTTCTGAAAGATTAAAGTTAGCGATGGCGCAATTTCAACAGCCAATTCTTTTTGAATTCTTGGGTTGATGTTGTCTGGTCCTTGTGCTTTATGAAGTTTAAGATTGTGTAGGAGTTTTAATACACCAGCTTCTGTAATTTATATTTCTGGCATTTCTGGTAGTGTTGGATTGAGTAGTTTGGTTACTTCGGGAGATGGGTCATCTGTAAAGACTGATTGAAACTGCTGATATAGTATCTCCGTTTTGGCTTTAGGGTTTGAGTGTAGGATTCCATTTTGTTTGAGAGGCGATACTCCTGTGTGGTTTGTACGGCAGTGTTTCATGTAAGTCCAGAATCTCTTAGCATAACCTTGTTTTTGTTGACTATTTTCAGTAGAGGTGACAATTTCATTTACATAGTTCCAGTAGGCAGTTCTCAGTTGTTGCTGCATAGTTTGTTTTATATGTTTGTATTTTGGAGTGTGCTTGTGACATTTATACATTCTGCATAAGTTTATTTAGTGTTGGTGTAATCCAAGGTTATCCGTCCCTACATCTAGCCATTCTGGATGGTAAATACAACCCAGTACCTTTGACAATGCTATCCCGAAACATACACCACAACTTGTTTGCACTGTTTTGTTCATAGCAATTTTGAAGATTTTTGCTTACATCTTTCATATGTTTTCTAAATTTGTCCCAGTCTGCTTTATTAAAAGGGGGAATATTTCTAGGTTTCTGTTTGTGTTTCATTGCGTTTATGTCTAGCTCTGTGTAACAGCAGTCATGATCTGAGATTCCTGGTAATATCTCTGTTCGGTTGACGTTGGTAGGGTTATTTGTAATCATTAAATCGAGAGTGTTTTCTCCCCTTGTTGGCTTGTCTATAATCTGGATAAGACCAAGGTCATCTAGAATGTTTTGAAATTAATCATGAAATAGTACGTTTTGGCAGTTTGGTTTTAACATTCCATTCTGCCAGTCCCATTCAGGAAAATTAAAATCTCCTGCAAATAAATAAGTGTTGCTTTTGATTTACTCTGCCTAGAGATATTTCAAATTGTTCTATGCTGTGTTCATCATTTACGTCAGGTCTGTAGTAAGCACATATATGAAGTAAATTACAACCAGATATGCTTTTCTTAGCCCAAATGATTTCGCAGTCTGTCTCTTATTCAAATTCCTCTTCAATAAACAGGTCAGAATGTATTGCAATGAATACCCCTCCTCATCTCTGTTTTTATGTTCTGTCCTTTCTATATACATTGAATTTATCTGAGAAATATTCAGAATCTAATATGCTATTGCTGAGCCAGGATTCAGTGCCAATAATTATGTCTGGTTTGGAGCTATCAATAAGTGAAAGAAATTCTGCCTTCTTGTTTTTTTAGTGATTGACAATTTAGGTTGATGATTCTCAATGTTTTTTAGTGTTAGGAATATGACGGTAATTGTGTTGTTTCCTTTGATTCGAAGGAGATGATGTATATGGTGGAGGTCCTAACCCTGCTGGTGTTGTAGGGAGTTGAATGGAGTCATCATTTGATTGAGAGATGTGTTGTTATATATTTTCAGAAAGTTCAATGTCGTCATAATTGAAAAGGGTACTACTGAAATTAGGCATTCCACATTTTATGCAATTCCATGATGTGTTGGTGTTTTGCAGTAGATAGTGTAGAAGATAGACTTGAAATAGAAACGTAGATTCTTCGTCCCAGGGCCTACACTGGGCACACAAAGAGCAACACTATTTACGAGGCCATGTTAGGCAGACCCAAGCCAGGAATTTATTTTGTATTGTAAACTTATCTTTCTACCGTTACGATTTTATTTACACTTTAATACAAGCTCTATGCATCATACATTTAAAACCCCAAATAAAAATAATAAAATTAAACAACAATTATAAAACGATCATAAATATTCCATTCAATCATCTGAATTAATAGATAAGTTTGTTGTGTATGTTGAAAAACCATACAGACTGTGGGTGTAAAGTTTATTAATGATAATACTTGGTGTATTGTTAAGTGTCTCTACTATGTTGTGTCTAATGCATTTTTTTCGCAAATTCATGTTTGAATTTGGACATATACATATTATTTCTTTCTTTTACAGAGCTGATGAATATCATAGATGCGTGTGCTTGGAGAAACATTGAAGTAGTAGGGTAAACTATTATTAATTAATTTATAGTAAAATTGTAATTGTTGGATTTTACAAATGTCATCCAACTTTAGCAACAGAACATTGTATTTATTTAAGGATATTATTCGTATTTCTCTATTTGCGTGGTATTGATATATATTGGTGCGTCGTTTGTTAGTGTCACGTTTGTCTTCGACATGTTCATATCCAAACCTTGTTTGCTGATACCCAAAAGAGATGAGTATCAGCAATAAGATAAGAGCAAGAACACTACCAGGAACTGACTGTTGATCTAATCATGAACTGTTGGTGGCAGAGATGAAACTTAAGCTAAAAATGAAAAAAGGAGCGACAATAACACAGAGATATGATGTAAAAAATCTAACAGACAAGTACACAATATATGTGAAGAATCGATTTGCAACATTACTGACAATGACAGAAGAGAAAGAACCAGAAGAAATCGCAAATAATATCAAGACAAATTTCATAGAGGAAGAGGAAAAACACCTGCGGAAGAGAGAGAGGAAACACCAACACTGGATCAATGTAGATACCTTAAAGAAAACATCAGAAAGGAAACAGCTTAAGAAACGGAAAACCGAAGAATCAACCATATTAAGATACAATGATATGAAAAAAATCATAAAAAACTCCAAAAGGAACAAACAAAAGTATATAGAGGCCAAAAGTAAGAAAATAGAGGAGTGTAAGTAGAAACCGAAAACCGAAACCAAGAAATGTTTAAAGAAATAAAGAACATGACAGGTAAATTCCAACGCAGACTCGGTGTCAACAAAGATAAAATAAGTAAACTCTGACTGATGCAGAAGACATAGCCAAAAGCATTGTTGGTCAACATGCACGTTTGTGATACAATACATTGAGGTAATTGGGCATTCAAATTCTACGAACAGTAAATTCGCTGTACAGTGCAACCACGCTATTAGAGTCATCTTCCTTAAACAGACTAAAATATGTCTTTCCACTATAAATTAAAATTATCTTATATAATACGTTATTTTTTATCACATATCAACTATTGTATTATGGTGTGGGGATACCAAGGTAGTCGAATGCTGAAAATACAAAAGAAAGCCATGAGAATGTTATCTATAAGTAAATATAATTCACACTCTGAGCCACTTTTCAAAAAAAAGAATATCTTAAAAATTGATGACATGTTAAAATTACATGAACTTAAGTTTTATTATAAATATGTACATCATGACCTCCCTGCATACCTATTAAATTGGAAAATAATTACAAATGCTTACGTACACAATTACAATACAAGGAAAAAAACAGAGTTACACCCATTCAAAACAAAACATGAATTTGCCAAAAGATGTCTTAGATACAGTTTGCCACACATCATTAACAATACCTCAAAGTTAGTCACAGAGAAGATTGGAACACATAGCTTCAGAAGTTTTGGTGATTATGCAAAAAACTATTTATTAGAAAAATACGTAGATACGTGTACAATATTAAACTGTTATACATGCAATCAAAGTCATTAAAACGGTATTATTGTATGTGATATGTATGGATATGTATTGTATATATATAAATCAGCATATGGATATTGTATTTGTGCATATACACATACATATCAAGTATATTGATGTGTACTATTGACAACTAGTATTTGTTTATTTTAACATTCCATTAATACTCCAATACATGCATATATGTAATCAAGTAATATCGGTTTATTTTATTTTCCTGCACATGTACATTTGCACTTCCTTCGGTAAAATTTTATTGAAACAAATTATTATTGTGGCTTCTATGAGAGCGCCTGTTATTGTCTTAATAGGAGTCACAGACCCCACTAATTTGAAGTTACACTGCATTTGTATATATGAATATATATGCCTATTCATGTTACGTTAATTTGATATTATACACATATTGTAATTGGGGTCTAAATAAAACTTTCTTGTTCTTGTTCTTGTTCTTGTTCCACACTGGAGCATAGTGACCTCAATGCCGATGTGGCTGTATTAACTTCGCTAATTTCCTGCACATTATTGCTACGAACACAATTTTGGACTGTCCCAGGGTGACCATAATTGCACTGTGGCTTGTCTACTGGGGTTTGACTGTCCATTCCATTTATTACACTGACGATAAACTATTTGGCATATGTGTGCATTAGTTTGTCCATGTCCTACGATACTGTCACAGTTTACTGTTCAACAATGCGACAATGAATACTCCGTTGTCTTCGACGTGCAGCAATGGAGAAATACACAGAGTACTCTATTCACACAATTACATTTTCTTGTTGTGATGTGGCGTTTTAACATAGGAGTGAGGATTAACTGCTACCGTGAAAGTCCGTGTTAATTACTGCAGATACTGTCAGAGAGACGGTGAAGGATCCAAAATGGGTTCGTTCGAGCCCGACACAACAAACGACAGCATCACACACAGTGAAGACACATTTTCTATCATTGTTCCCCAGAAGCTTTCCGTAGGCTCGATGTCGCACGCAGCGTCGACTACGTCTTCTTCTTCAGCATATTCTCTTGATCCGCTACATACAAAGATTACACTTCTGACAGATTTGGACACCATAGCGCATCCAAATGTAATCGATACGTCGCTGACAGTTGCAGCACTACCGATTGGCTTGTACTATATATATATGTCCGTGTGATTTACCTCTACAAAAAATGTGGAGATTTTATTTTTGAGGCACCATATGATGCACCCTCCATCTGTGTTATTTGATAGCGTCCATTGTGTTGTATTTTATTATGCGATTTTCACATATATCACCTTGTCATCTGTTGCGAGATAATGATATGTCCATGTCGTAGTCGACAACACGAGAACAAACTGAGTCATATGCGTTCGCCTGTAACAGCCGATTGTGACAAATTTGGCTCGTGGAATTGGCGGCGCCAAATATGACGGACTCGTGACAAGTCCAGGTGCAACAAAGATGGGTAGAACAAAATTGCGACACAACACAGGGGGTTAGAATGTGGCAATCCAAATGGAATACCCATTTAATAACAATATATATGTATATAACAATAAACAACACAAATACACATTTGGCCAACTATTGAACGATTATCACATGTACAAGTATCACATGTATCTCATATACAGGAATATATATATATATATATATATATAAACATGAGTAATAGGAAGTAATTAACACAATTGTACTGCTCACGTACGAAGATTCGTGTAGTCTGGATTAACTGATCATCGGGATAATGACTTTGCATCCGATCGTAGGTATATGCCGGGGGATACGAAACTCAACCCCGGCACTTCAATCGGATATAAATTGCGAGGCGGAAATGCCAACTATGAACATAACGATGTAAAGCGGCATGTCGGTAGTGTGGGCGTACAAAGACGTCACGTTGATGACCGAAAGGTATACGGTTGAACGATGGCACTCAGTGGGCGTCGACGAACGTCACATGATGGGCGAATGAATACGGTGGCGCAACGGTACAAAGTAGACGTCGGTAGGTGTCACGCAACGAACGAAGCGTATACGGCGGCTTGACGGTACACATTGGCATCGGTGGGCGTCACTGGATGGGCAAACGAATAAGGCGGCGCAATGATACACAGTAGGCGTCACGCAAAGAACGAACCGTATAAGGCGGCGTGACAATTCACTTTGGCGTCGATGGGCGTTACCCGATGGGCGAACGAATACGGCGGCGCAACGATACGTAGTAGGCATCGGTAGGCTTCACGCAACAAACGAATCGTGTACGGCGGCGTGAAAAATGCGCAGTGGAGAATGCATGTGGCGAAGGTCAATATCGTGTTGATTGTCTGAATGGTCGGGAAGAAGGGAGAAATGCGAACTGTGAAATTCACCCCTAATCTTTAAGTTAGGTTGGAGAAGACCCGAAAGCTGCTGTATGAGCCGCAACAACCAATATTGTTATTGAATAACAATTGAAGAATTAGTGCGTGTTTCAATCTTGTGGTGCCACGTCGATTGGCACTGGCAATTCTTCCAAGTAACCTAGCACAACCATAATACAAGGTTGTCTACATTTAAAATATTAAGTTACAATTTCAAGACACGGGCGACAAAACACGTCGATATATAGTTCCTATGTCTTGGAGACAAGATCATACACGTTAAGAGCAATGCTTCAACAGTCGTTTGACTTTAAAATGGCCGTAATTATCTTAATACTCTAATGGCGGCCAAGCGCCGGAAGTCTACCTAGCCAATAGCAAAACCTAACACAAACTAAGCCACCCCAGAAACTGCCCTCCCGAAACTCTACAAACTTTGTCAGACTTTATTTAACTCGTTCGGTTTAACATAAACATAGTTGCGTAATAGACACCGAATCATCCCCTCTTGAAAATCCTCAAATTACCTAAATTTAACATCATCGGAATCCCCGAATCATGACGGTAGTAATGATTATAATAACATATCGTGACGTTAACTACTTAACACGTTATTTTAGTAAAAATAAAATTATATTCAGGCACGAGGTGTGAAATATTTTCTTGCACTTGCCTGGCACGAATAAAGAACCTTCGTAATTCACGATACTAATTGAAAATGTCACTAATAATTATTTACAATAACACCACATTATCGGTTAGGTTAAACCCTTTCTATTCATACAACATGTAACGTTCTTAGTCGTAGAATTAATATAATAACTAATCAAGTAGGATTTGTTAACCAGTGAACTAAATTATTTGTAGTTTGATGACCTGGTGTAACATTTTAATCTTCAAGCATCCGAGTGATGGCAGCACCATACAATGGGGCTCCTGCCTAGTTTAACTCTTTAGTTTTGAGCCAGACTAATTATATTCAAACCTCTTCGTGACACCACAACAAAGCAAGATTATGGCGAAGTCGATCATACATAACAAAATCGGATGCATCTTCAGTAGTCTAGACAACACACAAAGTGACGTCGACTGACGTTACTCCATCGTGCGTTTGCATTGTTCGGAGAAAATATATTACGTGCCAATGCCAAACGAGGAAGTAGCATTATTATAATACAGTTGTACTTAAAGTTAATGGTGGAAACGTACTCGCCTGTCAATTCAGTAATACGACCACCCCACAATTAAGGTGACACTATGACGGTCCCAAGTTGTTTCCGAAAGAAAAAATTACATATAGTTTTACCTGTTAACATGATTATTGCACTGACTCTGTATATATGGCCAGTAATGTGACTAAATGGTGTTTACATGAATGCAAGTTAAAATTAAATTTCAGAAAGTGAAGGTAAAGGTAAGTAGTATATATAAGGTCCTTCAGAAAGGACGCTGTCAGAAATTTGGCTCATGGATTGGCTGCTCCAAATGCGACTGACTCGTCACAAACGTCCAGGTGCAACAAGGATGAGTAGAACAGGAATATGATACAATACAGGGGGGTTTAATGTGGGAATCCAAGTGGAATACCCATTGAATAACTACAATAAACCAGATAAACGATACAAATATACAGTTGGCCAACTATTGAAGGATGTCCTCGTTACAAAGTAATGTATCACATGTACAGGTACATAACATATGCTATAGTAGTAGGCGTCCGTCGGTCAGCAGTGGATGGATGATGCAACCTAGTTGGCGTTTTTGCGACTGGGACAGCGTTGACTGTGGCAGATAAGACCGATGCGGAAGTGGTAGTCCCTGCAGCAGTGCTCACTTTTTAGCCGTCTCTGGGTTGAGAGAGAGTTGGCGCTCCCTTCGACGAGCTCTCCCGTCTTCAACCAGGCTCCGCATCTGGTCTTCGCCTGCCATGAGCTGGTTCCGTAGAACATCTCTCCACCTTGTGCGATCAGCGGCCATCTCCTCCCAGGACTGAAGGTTGATATTTATCGCCTCCATGACACGATTATAGACATCCTTGTAATACATCTGGGGCCGTCCAACAGTCCTCCTGCCGGAAGACAGTTCGCTGTAGATAATGTCTTTGGGCACGCGGCCATCTTGCATCCTTCGTGCATGACCAACACAGCGTAATATATGTTATAAGACGTAAATAATAAAGTGATAGTGCTCACCCACAAAGATATTGGGATAACGAACATTTACATGAACGCGGCATGCAATGGTTCCCTTTCTGGACCACTCACGAAAGCGTGCAAGGGGAATTGCAAGCGCTATAGGACAGGCCTTGTTTTCAAGGTAGTGTGCAAGTGCGAGGGTGGCTGCCTAAACAATGATGACAAAGATGCGACCCATTGAACCACTACTAATGGATGGATGTGTGGATGGATTGATGGATGGATTGATGGACAGACAGATGACGAATGAGCTTGTCTGATAATACGAGTAGTAAAATATAAATTGTGTATCCAGTTGATATGTCAGTGCTGTTTCTAGAATAATGGTATCGTTGATGCATTTCGACTGGGTTGCATTTCCAGTTGTACATAATGAGACATTTCTGTAATAAATGATGATATTGATCTTGACCTTTATATGGATGGCTCTTCGCTTTTCAGTATTGGTTCCAACATAATAAAACATAATAAAACGTAAACCCCTTTTCACGCAGCAAGGTCAAATGAATCATCAACATATATGTTTTTATGCATTGTACCTTGACCTTGATTGACGTGACTTTCACCCCAAACCCATTCCAAGTTTATTCATCTAAGGCATTTTATATGGAACTTGGCGCCAAGATGGTTAATATACCCCATAATAAGTTATTGGCTCGAAATATCGATATGTTAAGCCAATATGATTTTGAATATGACCTTATCACGTGACCTTGACTTAGGATCGGCAAAATAACCCCGGAAATAGATTCTCCTACAAAATGGTCTAATTTATGGTTGTATGGTTCTTTTGGTTCTCAAGTTATTACTCAGCCTTACTCCGGACGTGTACACACGTTACCAAAGGTCCATTGAAATGAACTCGACGTGTAGGAGGCAGACTACCCGTAAATAAAAAATCGGACAGCAAAACACTGCATTTTGTTAAAAACGCAAACTTCGGAGGACTGTGGATAGTTTCGTTCGTGATAGTATTGTACCTAGATTCGTCTCGTGTGCAACATTTGAGGTATCTCGGGCATTTGGATGGTTTATTCTGTCATTGAGATCGGCTATATATCCGTTCGTTTTGAACCGTCAGCCTAGACATGCTCAGCCTCAGGGCCAGACAACGAGTTCAGGTTATGATATATTATTACCATCTGTTAACTCAGCAAAGTAAGTGTGTTCGTGTAGAATTCGTCACAAAAATGCACTTAGAGTTTAATGAAAATTAATTGTTATCCGATTTCCATTTTATGTGTTGAATCGTAAAACTGACCATGACATTGTTTTGACTGTTTTTCTTATTTAGAAATTATAGCCATATGCCTGTTATTTTCTGAAACAAATTTACATTTTTTAGAACCTACGTTATCGTTCAATTTGTACTGGAAAACCCAGGAAATTGACTTAGCAGCTAACCGCTAACCGTTCATTTAAGCGAAACTGGTTTTAATCGGTGCTGTTACGCATACGGTTATGGATAGCTATGACTGTCTCACTACGGCACATGGGAACAATAAAGTGTTTTGCGTTCAGTGAACAAACACGCACTACGCATGCGATAGGTAAACCGACGAGAGAACGTTTCGGCTCACAACGCAATCAAATCCAATCGCCAACCGTGTGCAGTCCTATATACGCATAGGAACATTCCGAACCTCAATTGTATTGACATACCTACATATATAGACTTTCTACATAAGACTGCCTTGAGTTGCCTGCCTACCTATGGCCGTATTATGGTGATTACTATTGCCCGTCTATTGGAGTGTGCCTACGTATGTAAGTTTACCGAAGTGGCTGGTGCCGACTGTCTACTAAGTGACTGTCAAGTACTAGTACTTGTATTGTTACTGCTACAACTAATACTACAACTGCTACCACTGCTATGACAAATAATACTGCTACTGTTACTGCTATTGCTAATACTGAAATAATTACTAATACTGCTACTACAGATAATGTTATTGCTACTGATACTGGTGCTATTACCGCTAATGCTAATGTGGTCACGATAACCAGTAAGATAGCTGAAGGCTAGAACTACAGATGGAGTGAGATAGAGACTGAGAGAAGGAATGGTGGGGCCACGGAGATACGGAGAGACGGAGAGACGGAGAGACGGAGAGACGGAGAGACGGAGAGACGGAGAGACGGAGAGGCGGAGAGACGGAGAGATGGAGAGAAGGAGAGATGGAGAGACGGAGAGAATAAATGGTAGAGACATTGAGAGTCGGAGAGAAGGAAACATGAAGAGTTGGGGAAAAGGAATGGTGGAGACACTGACAGTTGGAAGAGACGCATAAATGGAGAGACGGAGAGACAGAAAGATGACAAACGGAGAAACGGAACAAATGCAGCTGATACGTAAATGTTATAGTTCAGATTATGATAGCTTTGAGCAACTTGTGTTGTTAATAGATAGGCGATGTCAGATAGATCGAACTGACATGGATTAAGGTAATCAATTGTGTTGCGTGCTAATCAAGACTAAACGAAACTACTTTGAACGATTGTTTGTGGCGATTCACGTGTCGGTTCTACGTAGTTAATTCATACATGCATAACTATTCTCTGATCAGGGCAGTTAAGTTAGCATGTGAAGTTTATTTAAATCCACCTCGTCAATTAACATGGTCTAACACATATCTGGTTTCAAATATGTCGTGTTTCAATATAACTACTAATACATTATTTAATATACAAAAAAATACCTTTGCAAACATTGTCGAACATTGTTTTTGTATAAGAACAAGTATTCTTGTAATATGTAATCTATAGCTACATGTGTTTTCGAATGAATCAGGAGTGCATATCACATTGCAATTGTCCACGAGGACGAAGGAGGCATAATCAGCGACGCATCCAGGATTTGTCATTGGGGGTGGGGAAACATTTAAACCCAATTTGCATAAACGACTCCCAATTGATACGCTAATCGACTACACAACTACTCAAGCTTATCTATCTATACAATATATTTGTAGGCGTCCGTCAGTCTCGAGAGACCATGGATGTGCGCTCCTGTGGGATGTCTCAGTTTCTGGAACAGCGCTGAGAAGAACTACTCTAGAGTGACAGTTTCTGTTTCACTGGCTGCACTTGAAGTCTGTCTCAGTCTGGTCAGAGACCTGGCTGCCTTTCCTACGGGCCCTTCTCTGATCGGCAAGTTGTTGGAGCCTCTCCTCTCCCTACGCACGGCCCTTGCTCAGCTCCTGCCTCCACTGGCTCAGATCCATAGTTATTTCTTCCCTCTTGTGGGTGTTTACGTCTAGCGCTTTCAGATCACGCTTGCAGGGGTCCTTGAAACGGAGATGGGGGCGTCCAATGGGTCTGCTGCCTGAGTCCAACTCGTCGTAGAGCAGATCATTTTGAATCCTTCCATCCTCCATACGGTGACCATTCCCAAGCCAGCAAAGTCGTTGTTGCCGTAGCAGAGTGAACATCCTTGGGATTTGGGCTTGTTCGAGGACGGCAGTGTTTGAGACTCGGATCTTCCACGAAATCACAAAGATGCGTCACAGACTGCGCATGTGGAAGGAGACGCAGGCCCTGTAAACTGCCACTTTTGTGTGTTTAGTTAGTTTTTCATTGCACCACACTGTTTTCGTCAGTCCGGCCAGAGTTGTGGAGGCTCGAACACCGTGTCTGCCGACTTCAGTTTCAAGCGAGAGGTTGTCAGTGATGTCAGACCCCAGGAACACAAACTGTGGACAACTTCCAGTTTGTAGTTATTGATGGTGATCACAGGAGGCGCCACAACATCTTGTCCTATCACTTTGTCTTTTCTTGGCATGCACGTGACAGAGGGTGTATGAGACTCTGCCGTTGCTCCTCTGTATCACAGGTCAGTGCATCATTGTTTGCAAAAAGCATCACACGGACGAGTGCCACGTGCACTTTAGTGGTTGCCTTCAGGCGGAAGATGTTGAAACGTCTTCCATCCGAACTGGTATGCAAGTACACTCCCTCAGTTGACGACCCGAAGGCTTGTCTCAGCAACAGCGCGAAGAAGATCCCAAACAGGGTTGGGGCGAGCATTCACCCCTGCTTGACGCCGTTGCGAATGTCATAGCCTTCTGAGGATGAACCTTTGTACGGTACTGTTCCTTTCGTGTCTGCATGGAATGACTCAATCATGCTGAGAAGTTTTGGCGGACAGCCGATCTTGGCCAAGATCTCGAATAGGCCGCTTCTGCTTACATGGTCGAAGGCCTTGGAGAGGTCTATGAAAGCGATGTATAGAGGTTTCTTGTGCTCCCTGTACTTCTACAGTAGTTGTCTCAGTGAGAAGATATGTCAATTGTGGACTTATTTGCCTTAATCCGCACTGCGACTATGGGTATTCCATGTTGGTGATTTTCTGCAGTCTGTTCAAGATGACACGTGGAAATAGGTTCCCAACAATGCTCAGCAGAGAGATTCCTCTATATTTGTTGCAGTCACTCCAGTCGCCTTTATATATGTGACTGTGTTCGTATCTCTTGTGTCTTGCGGTACTGCTCCTTCTTCCCAGCTCTGATTGAGAAGGTCATGCAAAGGCGCTAGGAGGGTGTTCTTCCCGCAATTGATTACCTCTGAGGGAATGCAATCCTTTCCGGGTGCTTTCAGACTGTCTATTGCCTTGTTCAGCTCTTCAGAGGAGGGTTTTCATCCAGCTCTTCCACGACCGGCATCCAAGGTTGACTCAGACACGATGTTTTCTCTGGAGTACATATTTGAGTAGTGTTCCACCCACCATTCCATCTGTTTGCTTTTGTTCTGGATAATCTCACCTTTAGCGGATTTCAGTGGGGCTGTTTTGCTCTGCTTAATACCGTCGTACATGCCCCTGATGTGCCCTGAGTCAGATGAAGATTGAATACTTTGGCAGCGCTGCAGCCAGTAGTCATTTGCGCAACATCTTGCAGTTTTCTGGATCTTGCTTCTGGGAACAAATTTATTGACGATGCACTCTATTTCACTCTTTAAGATATTCCTGCATTCACCGAGAATAGTAAGTTATTAAGCAACGTATAATTCCAAACGTATACACATACCAGGAATGACACCATTAGCGTCATGCCTTCGTATTGTTCTTCTTTGTGTACGATTCTACAATAAAAATCAAATGGTTTGATGAACAATAAATGTACAATCATATTACTATTGCCCATTCTGATTTTGCATAAGTACTTAATATCGGCACATAACCATATATAAACAAACCGTATATATATATTTAACTGATCATTGTTAGATATCACTATATTTTTCATTGTGTACATATTTCATTCACATCATCAAATTAATATTACTGCCACATTGTAAGTTACTACAAAGGGCATATGTCATCAAATAGGACCCGTTATTTTGTATCTTTAAAGGCAACAAGCGGACAGCCTGTGGGCGTGTTTGGAGGTAGAACTATCGCACGTCTTCCCGGAACATTCCACTGGTGGCAGCGTAAAGGTACGGATTGATGACTGAGTTTACAATATTTATTCGCCGCACTGTCGGCAAGTGGTAAACGTCAATATTGAATGACCACTCCGGCAACCATAAGGTTACATAATCGACTGTAATAATGAAAAAAGCAGACCGTTGATCTCCTGTGTTCGAGTTGCTGTCAATGTGTTGGTGGCGTTCACTTGTACTGGTTGCGTTGCGTCAATCGGCACATCTAACGTCCCATCAGGATATGTATTGATCCACATTGAAGGAATACGGCCATCTAACAGCATCAAAACACTCGATCGACACAAACACCAGAAAAAAACTGAAAATATTACAGAAAAACTTATAACAATGACACATATTAAGTTTTTCAGTGACGTTGTACCTCGTCAAATCCGAACTGTCTCTTAATACTTCAATAATTAATGTTAAATCATTCTCCCAGTTTGAAGTGTTGCCTGAATCCACGCTGCAGGTTCCATGTTGATTAACAAAGCGAATCGATGTTGATTTTTGTTTTGTAGGAATATTTCGTACATAACATCTTCTATATTTCACGCACACTACGTCTCTGAACAGTGTAGTTGTTTAACTCAAATGACTTTGTATATTCAGGAATAGTTCAACACATGGTATACTTTTGCATCCAGGCTGTTGAGTAACTAACTAGAATGGACAGTGCAATACTGATGTCTACGTATCAACTGTCACCGTTTTGTACAATACGAGTCATGCTACTAGCATCTGCAAGAAAAAAGTGTCCATTCTAACAAGGGTGATCAATCGCATAATGTTCAATTGGCTTATGCAAACTGTACAGACCTCTCCGTCAGATACTTCCGTACCATCGTATCAGGAAATACGACACCCTCTTGAAAGGAAACTCTCGGTCTCGGCTCTGTGATTTGATGCCATTTGAATCTATGTCAACACACTCCGTCTCCTCGATGATTGCCAATTCCACGTTACTGATATTAGTGTTGAACGGGAGGACCAATATTACTCCGATACAAGTGCAGGTATTTGCGCTTAAACATTTGTAGCATCAATGAAGTTTAGTACAATGAGTAACTGCGTTGAAGAATGTAGTTGCTTTAAGTACAGTACAGCAATCGTGATATTCACGAATGATGTGAGCCGAAAATGGTGCAATGTCATCGGTCGTCTAACAATAATGTATTTGTAATATAATGTATTAAAAGCATATGCAATGTGCTCTGTCCAATACAATAGAGCACAGGAAATTTCCCAATAGCACACGTTCAGCTAAAGTCATACATTTTGCTCACGCTTTTACGCGACCATTGCTTTCAAAACGACGCTTCCGATCACGAAGTAACTGCTGTCTCCATGAAAAGTGGCAGACAAATACATCGAATGGATATGAGAGCAAAATAAAATAATAAATGGAATGGTTACGTAATTATTTGTCTAAGCCGTTTCTCTATATATATAATATTTAACAAGATTTAACAAGATTTAATAAGATTGCCACCCAGAGAATTAACTCTAGGTGGCAGGTGGACAAGGAAGCCCTTTGGCTTATCGATAATCCGACCCTTTTATCTATGTGTATCCCGTCCGTCTGAGGTATGTGGCGATTTTAATTTTAAACATATTCACGCTACTTGCACCCACACAATCAGCAGATAATCTGTTCCATTCATTTACAGTCCTTTGTAAAAATGAAAACTTTCTTATATCTAATCTACTCTGCTCCTTTGCTAATGTAACTTCATGTCCTCTAGTCCTTCTATCTTTCTTAACTGAAAAAAAATGTCTATCAATATTTTCATAACCAGTCAATATTTTAAACACTTCTATCTGATCTCCTCTCAATCTCCTGGTCTCTAGTGTTGTTAAACCGCATTTTTTAGGCGTATTTCGTAACTAAGATCCCGCAGTTTTTGTATCATTTTAGTTGCTCTCCTCTGCACTCTTTCTAGCATATCTATGTCCTTCCTGCGATATGGCATCCACGCTTGAATACAATATTCTAAATGAGGCCAAACTGTTTTGTACAGCGGTATTATTAGCTTTTTTTCCTTATACGTTATGTTTCGCCTAATTAATCCAAAGATTTGATTTCCCTTTGAAGCTGCAATTCCGCACTGCTCTGAAACCGTCATATCAGCACTAATGGTTAACCCTAAGTCCTTTTCTTTTATAGTAGTACTTAGTACAGTACCCCCCATTGTATATGCTACCTCTTCGTTCCCATGTCCTGTGTGGAGGCATTTACATTTCCCAAAATTGAACAGTATTTTCCACTTTTCAGACCATTTGATCAACCTGTCAAAATCATCTTGTAAATGCTGTCTATCTCCATCACTTTTATTCCTTCTAAACACGTTTGTATCATTCGCAAATTTCAACACCTTGCTTGTTATTTCATCATCCAAATCGTTGATATATATTAAGAATAATATAGGTCCTAATACTGATCCTGTGGTACCCCACTCAATACCGATTTCCAGTTTGGTGACTCCCCATCAACTACTACACGTTGTCTTCTGTCAATCAGCCATTGTTCTATCCAGTTTATTATACCATTTCCTATGCCATGGGCCTTTAGTTTCAGCAGTAATCTTTGATGTGATACTTTTTCGAAAGCTTTTTGAAAATCTATGTAGACGATATCTACTGGTGATCCCTCATCTACCCACTTAGTGATGTCTTCCAAAAAACATAACGTATTTGTTAAGCATGACCTCTCTTTAAAAAAAAACATGTTGAGATGTGTTTATCAAGTTTTGTTTAACAAGAAAATCCACTATATGATATTTAATTAGTCTTTCTAATAATTTGCAAATCACTGATGTTAAACTCACTGGTCTATAGTTCTCTGACTTGTTTCTCGAACCTTTTTAAATAACGGTATAATGTTTGCCTCTTTCATTTCTGAAGAAACCACTCCGTCTTCTAATGACAAATTGAAAACTGTTCCAAGCGGTACGCTAATTTGTTCTACAATTTCCAATAGTAGTTTGGGCGGAATCCCATCCACTCCAGGTGATTTATTATTAATAAATTAATTTTCCTAAATAGTCTGACTCTGCCCCCTTGAACTTAGCCTTTGGTACTGGCAGTGAACTAATATATATTATGTGAGGGTCAATATCGTCTACCATAATGTTTAGTTAATTTCTTTTGTTTACTATACTCCTTGCATTTAAACAAACACATTTATATCCAGCTTCAGAAGAGTTTTCCAGACTGTTATTTGCTGATTTATTTGTGCTGTCTTTATTTATACCTCCAATTTCAGGCTTTTCTGTAAGTCCCCCCTGCGAATCTAGTTTAAATAGATGCAACCTGTCCCACTGTCAACAGGTCGCAGCAGGTTCTCTGAGAAAACTGCTGCCCCCTTTCCACCAAGATGGAGGCCATCTCTCATGTACATATCTTCCCTCCCAACAAAGTATCCCCATAAATCTGTGAATCCCACCCACTCTTCTTAACACAGATATATATATATCTTTTTCTTTTCTTTCACTTTCTCTCTCTCTCTATCTCTCTGAGATACAAAGAGAGAGAGAGGCATACAGACAGACAGACAAATACACAGGCAGACAGACACACATACATACAGACAGAGAGAAAGAGAGGGAGAGAGAGAGAGGGGGGGAGCTCGATAGATAGATAGCATTATAACATCGATTAACAATTGAAATGTTTCAACAGTTATTGAGTATATTCAACGTGTGCGCCAGTTTTCATTGCGACTGAGTTCGTTCTACCCTTGACTGCATAAGATGTAATTTATAATTTGAACGCTTATTGGTGTACAGCGACATCTTTGTAATCGTGTTAAATGGCCAATGGTTAACCGTTACGTCCCTTAGCTCGTGGCTTCACGTGGCCGATTAAGACATGTGGACAAAAATCGACAACAATCTGGAGTGTAATCGTCAAACCCTCGTTTTTCTCTTAGCTACAAGCGCAGCGCCATCTGGCCAAACAGGATATTTCAGATCAAACTGAAGTCTAACCAAAGAAACCTGGAGATTAATAAACGAGGAACCGAAGAAACGTGGAGGGAAAGAAGCTGGAAAAAACGTGCAGAAACAAGATGTGCAGCTAACGAAATGTGTAACTGAATAAGTGTGTTCGCTAGCCAATGCACATCGCATCACATCAAGGGCTAATGTGTATCTCGGTATAAGTGAAGACTATTTCGTTGCCCTTAAATAGACTCAGACATATGTATCAGAAAGCTTTGTGCATTTTTATGAATATCACAGAGCAACACATTTGTTTTATCTACGTCTCCAAATGTGTTTTGTTGTCCACGTACTTCAACCGAAGTTGCCTTTCGACTGACATTGATTTAACAATCACAGTTGCATCGTGATAGTCGTAGCCTTGCAATGCTCCACCTGCGTTCCTTGTGTATACAGGCAATCTAGCTGTAATTGCGGTTTATATCGTAAAGATGGCAACATCGCCGAGTTGACAATGTTACCAGTCGTAAGTATTCAATTTTAACTGGTCAGTAAGATGCAACATTACGACAAAGCACAGAAATGTGCCTGAGCTTCAGCTGTAATCTCTATTATAACATTCACATAATTTACTACACTCCATCAAAATAATCACGGCTTTGCAACGGATGTTTCGAAAGAGAACCAAATACGATAGGCTATTTACAAAATATTTCCAAAAACACTGTCCATATCACAGCAAATTTTAACAAAGACGGCAGATAGTTTTCCTTGCATATAATTGCAGTTACAATATGTGATGCCACAGGAATTGTCAGAGATAGTAGGACGATAGATGCTAAACATAAACACATACACACATACACATATAAAGACATACACACATACGCATATAAATACATACACATACAGATGTATACACACACAAATACATATACACATACTCACATGCAGACCTATATACCTACACATGTATACAGATATACACACATACACACATACACGCATGCACGCGTCCCAAATCCCAAAAAGTGCTTTATTTTAGGAGTTTAAAAGTCCCCCGTACACACACCCAAATGTTATATCATTTGAAAGCTCTACATCTCCCCTTCACAAAGAGGCCTGCCCTAAAGCTGCCAAATGGTGCAGTAAGCGCGAATCCAAGGTCAACCAAGGTCACCGTCAAATGATGAATACATACATACACGCATGCATTAGTAAGTCAGTTATAATATATATATATATATATATATATTAACGTCAGTCAAATACTTCGGTTCATACACCATCTCTCAACATAACATTCAGTGTAGAAAACCCAGTCTTTGGCAGCAGCACATGCACTGGATGCTGCATGGCGTTAATCAATACACAGAAACACCAAACTAAACAACTTTAGGACCACAGTTGAACCAATCCTCCTATATACGGTTGTGAATCATGGACACTGACGCAAACCCAGGATACAACACTTGAAGGTTCCTAAACCAGACTACTACGTAAAACATACAATGTGACCTGGCGTGACCAACAAGGAACTCTACGGCCGACTACCACGGATTTCCAACATCGTGAAGCAACGGCGTTTACGTATACAGGGCATGTGATGCGTCACGACGAAATGGCTAGACAAATTCTTCTTTGGTGACATGTGGATCCTCGTAGAAGAAACAGCTCATCATATCACAACGCAAAGTGGATCACATAAGTAAGTAAATTAATGAATCGTTAATCTTAATGTTCAGAATGTTTTTGCGATTGTTCTCAGCTATGTATATTGTCCATTGATCTACATGTATATAGGCGATTTACAAACGACATTTGAGCAATTGTACAACAAACGCGTGACTTTTAATCTGTAAGGGCATGAAACGTTCAAAAGTTCGGAAAATTATCAAATATTGTTTATTGGTATTAGTCACAGACGAATCTCTGAGTATTTTGCTATTTGGAAGCAATGCGCACAGGACGAAAACAAAACATTTACAAACACATATACATTCATACAAACATACAAACAATCATACATACATACGTACGTACATACATACATACATACATACATACATACATACATACATACATACATACATACATACATACATACATACATACATACATACATACATACATACATACATACATACATACATACATACATACATACATACATACATAAATACATACAAAAATACATACATACATACATACATACATACATACATACATACATACATACATACATACATACATACATCCGTGCATTCGTGATTACGTGAATCATATGTTTATACTTACGCACTGTGTTCTCACAAGTTGCTTGATGCACGCTGACGTCACCCTGTTGCTGAATAAACCGAATCTAGATGCTGACAACTTGAACCATGACATACTCGTATCGATTTATTTATATTGTCACCAAGTTGCTCGAGAGACACACCTCACGCGGTGCCTACCCGAATGCGAAAGAGATCAACCCACTCGACCGGAAACAATATGTCTACCGACAGTACCATTGAAATCATTAGTCAGCGACCTTATTTGCTGCGCGGTAGTCAAGTTGATCCGCCATCTTGGCTATACACAATAGAATATTGTGCAGTATTTTAATGGATAATACCAGCAAAAAACGTGGCTTTGCTCTTCGTCATCATCGTCGCCTTGATTGGCTTCTGGTTACCACAGTGGATATTTAGCATGGGTGTCAACGTACCTCTGTCGTCAATCTACTCATCTAAGGCGCTGCCAGCGCCATGTTCCGGGACGACGTGCGACAGTTCTACGCCAGACACGCGTCAAAATGTCAGTGTGCTGTCGTTGAACATCTAATGTGGATTAACATTGCTGTATTTTCTTTTCAAAACTACCTGCAATGTTAAAGTTGTGCATCATGTGATTGCTTGTTGCAACGGTGTCAGTTTTTCTTTAAATACGACATATTTATATACATATGTGTATTCCACATCGTATGAACAATTATATATTAAAATACTTTTCCGTGGACTTAATGTCTTTGCCATGTGACTAGTTTGATTCAGCTAATTTCCATATATTGCTTAGAATAACTGCCGCGTGTAGTGTACGTAGACACTACTAAAGACCAAAGACCGTGTGCCAATACAGAAGGGTGCAGCACGCGCTGTTCGCAATTTTCAAGAAAAAGAGTACGTCCACGGAGCGGTTAGTCCGCTATTCAGCTGCACGCCTGGGCGCACACACAGCCTCCAAAATAGTGGACAAAATCTTCCATATAGATACCTGGCATGATAAGAATTGATCGCCAGGGCGTAGGCCTATTGGCCCGGAGACAGCCGGGTCTCGAGCGCTGCAAATTTATGACTACGAAATGAAATAATTACCGAGGTATTTCCGCACGAGGTATTGTGTCACGCCACACCGGCGTCGACAGTATTACCAATCAAGCTTGCTTTGAAACTGGGTGTTTTGTTTACCATTTGAACATGTTCCGGGGGCGTATCATCCAAATTGCGAAAGTTGTTAAGGGTTTACTTAAAACAATTTGGCAGGCAGCATACTTTCAACATAGTTATTACAGTCTTCAAAACATTAAATATATTAATTAATTAATTAATCCTCCTTTTAAAAATCCACCATAATAGTTTTATTAGTCAATATGATACGGGTTTAACTGAAACACGTCAACATATTATTGGTCATGCTAGGATACTGTAGTCTCAAAATACAAGATCTACAAATTGTTTTACTTAAAACATTAACAAAACGTAGCCGCCGTGACAGTACCACAGCATTGCATCGGGAACTTAATATACTTAAAGTTCAGGAACTATTTAAACTAAATGTTCTAATATTTGTGTATAAACAGCGTACGAATCAACTTCCCAGTCTATTCCACCAATTTTACAAATGAAATAGTGAGTTCATGACCAGAAATTCCAGACAGGAGAACAATTTATATATACCTACATGTAATTATAGAACTGGAGAGAACTCCCTGAAGGTAATAGGGGCTCGACTTTGGAATAAACTACCTGTAGACATCATACATTCGAAAACGCTAAATATTTTTAAGCATAAAGCCAGGAGCTTTATAACTGGGATTAATTAAAGTTTAAATATAAAGATATATTGTAAGGAATTCGCTTGTGAATTCTCTTAAATTGGTATAATATCTCTAGCTTTAATTTACGGAAGTCGTTAACCTGAAGCTATTGCAATTGAATGCACTGTATAACCTTTATTTACGTAATATTATGTTTGTGGGAATACACTATATGAGTTTGATTTAATTGGCTACCTGCTCGATAAATTATACTCTTTGGTGGCCACCTCATCTGTGTTACATTGCTCTTGAATTGTGTTGTATATTATCTGGATGAGGAAATAAATTTGCTTACTTACTTACTTACTTACTTACTTGGGCACGGTTAATCTTTGCGCTATTGTTGTACCAGTACGCAATAGTATAAAGACGTTGGACCTCATAATATTCACAAGCAACTGCGCGGTACCTCCTGGTTTCTGGTAAATAATTCGGATGACAGCCCCTCAAGTAGCGCATGTCATCGATGACAACATTAGTAGCTTTGATCGTCTCGCTCTACTTGTTGTTCCTGAAAAGTAACACGTTCACATCAGTGAATACCCGATTTCCCCCCACATGGTTGTCTGTAGCTCAACGTCATCTCAAATATGACTTGTCACAACAAAATGGGCATTATGTGGCAAAAGTGTGAAACAGAATCTCTACCTTTTATAGTTCCCCAGATCATGAACTTCATAATGATACTTCATTTGTGGAACTAGACCTTGACAGCTAGCTTAGGCTCGTGTCGAAAATAAAACCACGCTACTTAATAGGCGGTTGGCTGTGGCGGGTAACAAATGATGGCCGTTTGTGGCATCTCAGGTGGGAGCCTGCGGCGACAGTATCCCAAGCAGCCTACCATGGAACTATTCACACAATGTGATGACATTGTGTCGGCACTGTATTCTGGTTGTTCGAATGTTTTCACCACCGGTGAAGACGCTTTGTCTGTGTGAAGCAGCAAATCGATACTTAATAATTATAGGAAGTCCAATAGCGCCAGTTGATTAGAAACCCTACACAATTATTCTACATTCCCAGTACATTCTTTGAATCACGGAAGCAAATCGCTCCCTTAACACGCCTATTGATTGCCTCTAAGATCTTCCACTGGATGACTGACAGCAAATTAAAGTTGGATGCAAATAAGACTGAATTTCTCATCATTAGTACTCCGATGCAGCGTAATAAATGTCTTTATGTTTTCCTAACGCGTATTTTTATTTGTATATCACACAAGCCACCTCAGCGCTGAATCTACGAATAACTTTTGATGATAATTTAAATTTTAAACAACATTATCTCAAACGTGTCGCTGCTGTTTTTATAATATCCATGATCTTCGCCATATTCGCACGTATATATGAAATTGGATTTTCCGAGGATATTGGAAGTCCTCGAGATAACGTGGTAATATGATATTATGTTGCGTTAATTATTGTGTTCATTAAAACAACGGCAGTTAAACGTCTAATTATAATTCTATAAAATATAATGTATGTATGCAGGTTAGCTAATGTTTTCCTCTTAGACGGCTTGAACCTCGAGCGCCAAATTTTCAGGGAATTAAACTACGACCCCACGAATAGGACAAAAGACCTATGCATTTTCTAAATACACCATATATGTAAAGTTTCTCACCTTTTATGGGGTAAATCATATTGTTCGGAACGTGAGGCGTAATGTGCACATAAGACGTAAAACGTGACCTAATAATTGCAGGAACCACGCACGCGCGACATTTCTTCGAGAAAACGGCCTCTGCGTCATGGACTTGAAAACATGGAATAGACGCTGACATAATAATGCTTATGCTACCCTCATGCCAATAGTATAGCAATATGAATAGTATTTGACAATTCTACACTATTACGACTAGAGTTAACCAGTGGACGTGAACTTCACAATCTTTCCGACTTTCGTCATTTTGAACAAACAACGAGTATCTGCAAACGCGTTATGGTGTTTATATAATTACGCTGTGTGTTTTCTAACATTTGGTAAATATTACTAACACGACTGTTAACGTCAGGTGATGGGCAGCTTTGCTAGCATGCTTATTGTTAAGTTAGAGTAACGCATGCGCGCGCGCACACACACACAGTCACGTATCATATAATATATACAATATATATGACCAAACGGCAGACAGAGCAGCGTATGTTGGGATCATCTGGGCAGCTACGTCTCGAAGAGATATGCTGAACTGAAGAAGAATATGACCAATCCATATTTAAAGCACGTGATCACAACGCGTTATTCCTATTTACCGCCGACCATCTTCATAATGAAGTCCCATGCATATTATAATCCTAATTATAATACTTGTTCGTAAGACATCCAATGACAATGCTGAGTTCAAACCAATAACACAGGTGCATTTCTAATACTTGCCACAAAGATATCCAATGACAATGCCGGGTTCTACCTAATAACACAAGTGCATTGGAGATGATATCAGACATAAGTGTTGTCGCCACCCACTTCAGTCTCTGATATATGGGCGTAAAGAACTGCAATCATACGAGTTACGCAATTGTGTGGCGTTAGATACTTAGTGTGGACTTGAAGATATGTTGAGGTGAAGAAACGTGGATTTGAAAAAATGCACAGTTGAGTATGTGTGGATCTGAAGAAATGTTGACCTGGAGAAGTATGGATTTGAAGACGCTTGGCGCTGAGAGTATGGGATCCTACGCTTGAGAGAGGTTCAATTCCGACCAAGTCGTCGAATCATATTAACACAGAACCGATACCGCGGGTTTCCTGACAAGTTTGTGTGTATCCTGATAAGCAAGTGTATATCGAAGAGGTTTGTACATTCTGTGTAAGCCTGTCAAAAAATCACGTGTATACAATTTATCACTGGTGTCACACTGATCCCTTCTGCTGGTGCCGGATAAAGGACTTGGAGAGAATAATAGGGAAACAGGCTGACAGTTGATATTTAGACAGCAATTTTGCATTATCAATTTAAATGTGTTAATTAACAACCCGGGCACAAACATAAGTATTATGGCTTCAACAATTCCTGAATATATGTGATTTGAATCAAATAACGACATCGTTCACGGAAGTACTGCGTGTCACAAGTAGAACACTGCTCTCTTTGAATTGTTCCAACAAAATGGATATCGACATTGATTCTTATTGCTGATCAACAGTATGGATTCAGCAATCACTTCAAACTGGGCGAACGATTCAACATTTCAGCTGAATGTATTAAATGGGAATTCGGATTTTACGAGGAACAACGCCACTGAAACACCTGATACTCCTAACTTTGCTTTATTTGTTATGTGTGTTTTAGGTTTACCAGGTAATCTCTTTATAATTGTTGTGTATATTGCAAATATGACAACGTCGACGAGAGTGTACTTGTTTGGATTGGCCGTTATTGATTCAACCGTCTGCGTTTGTGGAATTGTTCTGACAATTACCTCTACAAATGGAGTTGCGAGGTCAATATTTGTCATTACTATCAGTTTATGTGTCAACTTTTCAGTTTATCTTCTGGTGTTTATGTCGATCGAGCGTTGTATTGCTATTAGGCGACCGCATTCATTCCGCATGGATCCAAAACGAGCGAAAATAGCTCTAATTGTCATTGCCGTGACTGCAATGATATTCATCACATCATTAAATTTGGCCACGGCTATGGGACATGAGTGGTTTAGTCAAGTTTAAAAAATGTGTATGCTTCTCTTTAGCATTGCTATAATGAATATTTGCTACACGCTTATTGCAACATCACTTTATCAACAGGTCAGAGGCTCTCGGAACCAAGTCGGAGTTTTAAACGTGACACTTTCGTCTCAGACAGGAACTTCTCGTTTGACAAGGTCAGCAGTGGGAGAAGCTGCATGGTTCAATGGCACGATACCAATAAACATTTCCGCAGAGGCTACATCAAACGTACATATTGACGCAGTGCAATCCGTATTAGTGAACGCTACCAACAAAATGACAGCAACACAAGCGAAGAATATCAAAGGTTTTTTTTTGTTGTTTTTTATCACCGTCGCTTTTATAGTGTTATGGCTGCCAGAGTGGTTGCTCAACATTGGCGTTTACATCTCGCCGAATGTGCGGCGAATAAATATTGCAAACTCTGTCATCAATCCGTACCTTTACGCTGCCGTCAGTTCAATGTTCCGTGAAGACGTGCGACAGTTCTACCACCAAACACGCGTCAAACTGTCCGTGTGTTGCCAATGAACGTACATAATAATGAGTGCTACTAGTTTAGTATTGACGTTTGCATTAATTTGAAATGTGGTAATACTATTCACTTGTTGCTGTGAATGGAATATGTACACTCAGGAATATATCACGTTATATTCAACTATGATCAGTTGTATTGTGTGCGGCGTGTGTGCGTGCGTGCGTGAGTAATTACGTGCGTGCGGGCGTACGTGCGTGTGTATGTTTGGAGCTGTCAATAATCGTTGAGCTGAATAAGCGTTGCGTTGAATAAGTTTAAATATGAAGCTGGATAAGCGTGGAGCTGAAAATCATGGAGCTAGATAAGCGTGAAGCAGAAGGTAGTAGAAGTGCAGACGTTCTAGAACTCTCACGAGTCATGTCCAACTAATGTTTCTCGGTAGTGTATACTGTGTCGTCTGAAGACCAAAATGGATTCAGTTATCAATGTGGTTTGGACATTTTCTGTGTTTGCTATTCGAACAGCGCCTACAGTGGCACTATGATGCTCCTCACAATGGCATAACATTTTTATTCCGCAAGTAGACAGAAATTGACTGTATTGTTTCAGTTTCCATTCAACAATACATGAATTTGTATAGTAGACCAATCCACGAAGAACTATTGTGTATTTAGCGGTTCGATACTGTGTAGATGAATTAAACTCAAACAGTTTAATGTGTTCAGCGACGTAGTGTAAGATGGAGATTGTAGTCACGTGATCTAAGGCATGTCAATGGCGGTCGATCTTGAAACGGATGCACATTTGAATAGCTGCCAGCTGCCAGTCTTGTAAGTAACAGTTCAAACTGCATGTATGGTTCTAGATTAACACAGAATTAGTCTTGTGACAGTTTTAATTTGACTGATAACAATGGTACGCGACGATATGATTTTGCTACCATTGCAATAGTATTTCTGTGCGCAATGGGTTTCCCGGATAATATTCTTGTAACTGAGGAATGTCGAGTTCGGCGAACTGCACTGGCAACTGCCCATGTATTCACCTGCATGTGTGGAATCTTCCTAGCAGTGTCTACTACATATTTCGTGAACAGGATAACAGTCATGCAAGTTTTCAATTATTGTGTCGTATTTTCGATTTTACTTGTCGCGTTTCTATCGATCGAGTGTCTAATTGCTGTGGTCGTTGGAACGGGTTCACTCTTGAATCAAAACTAACGAAGGATTGTCATTGGTGTGATTGTAACACTAATCTCCGTAGTGCGTGATGTGTCATTCTTCATTAAATCAATTATTGACGATTTTGTTGTGTTTCGACTGTGCATACTCTTTTCTAGCTGATGTGTAGCTATCTTTTGTTACACAGTAATGAGGTCAGTGCCTTTGCAATCCAGAATATATGTTTTCTAAGCTAAACATAGGCGTTCATGCAATGCAATCAATACCAGTGACCGCAGTTATTATAATAACTACAGCACAAGCCACGAACATCAAAGATGTGTTTCTGATGTTCGTAATCACGTAATCACATTATCTTTACAGCCCACTGGCTGCCAACGTGGATTATTAACTTTGGCGCGGTTCTGTTTTGCCGGATGTGAGACGAATATGTGATGCATATTATGTTGTTAATCCGTTCATCTATGGCGTTGCCAGGTCCAGGAAAACTTGCGACAGTTCAACCGCCAAGCAAGAGTTAGGCTGTCGGCTTGTTACCTCTGAACGCCATCCATGATGCGACTTATTCCTTTGTAAATACCGAATTTTATTAATGTTTGCATACACACATACTACCCATCACGCCCTTTCGCCTAAGCAACATGCATACCTACATTCAATGCTCACCCAAGCAAGAAAGCCCAGACTACTTCGGCCGGCTGGTTCAAACCTACTTTTTTCCCATCGTTAAGACGAACGCTGGAAATCGAGCTTCCTCGGTTGGCACACCAAATTTTTGGAACTCACTCCCTATCAGCTTTAAATCAATAAGAAATATAATTATTATAGTTTCATTTCGCCGTCATTTAACAAATACTTTTTTAATATTCCATATCCTCCTTAGCTTCTTAGCACATCCATCTATCTGTTGACGACTTTTGGCTTATAACTGATACACCGTTTTTTAATTATCTTTTTGTTTTCCGTTTTAGGCAATTGTGCGGTTCACACCGACCAATTATTTTCCACCACTGGCCTAATCACATATACAAATATTATAACCAAACCATTTTTATTTATACCAATACATGTCAACTGACAGATTATATGCATTAGTTTTCTTGGTTTTGAAAGTAATTAATATTGTTATAATTACGCATGTGCATTCCAACTTAAACAAATGATATATTTATACCAATACCTTTTCTTTGAGTAACTATTTCAACATCACTCCCATTTTTTTTGATACATTGGCAGATACTTAACATTATGCTTTTTTTAGAAACATATAACCATTTATTTTGTCTTACTCGTATTTGTGCGCAAATAATTATTATTAGACCACTGTGCAGTAGTCTTATGTTAGCTCATTCTGATTCTTGTAAGACAGATATCATGTTTTAGTTATATATGTTAAATATCGTGCTGTAATCAACATAATATACGTCAAGTTGCTTTCGAATTTACTTGATTCGGTACTGTGACATGATTGCATATATACAAGCGTATATATATGTATATATATATGTATATATATATATGTATATATATATATATATATATATATATATATAACACTATCTACCGCATTGCCTGTACAGTGCCTCATAATACCGCATTACCTGTACATTTGTAATGACGACTATTACACAAATTTTCACGATCGAATATGCATAAATTATGCACAGTATGAATTCAGTTAACTATTTATATAAATCTAGGTGCTTGTTTTTGGTTTCAATTGCATATTTATAATTATCCTAATTTTGATGTACAGGTAATGTTGTTTTAACTAAAACCATATTACCTGTACATCTGTATATGTACAGGCAATGCGGTGATTTCATGTATATAAACTTACAGCCAATGAGCGGTCACCGGCTGACCTTTTATGACCTACGACACAGTTTTTCATGACAATAAATGGCGCCGGTGTTTTGTGTAGAGTTGCGCGAAACTGTATTTGTTTATATTTGATTCCTTGTCATAGTAGACTGCATTTTACCCCGGCATCAAACTGCTATGCTAGTTACACAACTTTTATGCTTATTGAGTGTAATATGTGTGAGGTAAGCGACTGCGTTAATAAAATAAATCGGCAAAGAACAGCCTGGAAAACTGTTCTGAATCAGGATATAAATGCATTTGTTTAAATGCAAGGAGCATAGTAAACAAAAGAAGTGAACTAAACATTATGGTAGAAGATATTGACCCTCACATAATAGGTATAACCGAATCGTGGGCCACCACTGATATATCAGATGCCGAATTGGGACTAACAGGATATGTGTTTAGGAAAGATAGAATAGGAAGAAAGGGAGGTGGAGTTATTTTATATATTAAAGAATCTATCCAGGCTTATGAAATAAAATTAGAAAGAGAAGCAGATTGCGAAGAAGCTGTTTGGTGTAACATAGTTACAGGAAACTCAACGTTAACAGTTGGGTTAGTTTATCGAAGTCCAAACATAAGCATAGAAGAGAATGAAAAAATACAAAACGCTATAAAGGAAGTAAGCAAACGGAACTGTATTATTATGGGGGACTTTAACCATGGGCATATACAATGGAAATCTCTACAGAGTATGGGGAGTGAGGACCACAAGTTTTTAGTTTTAGTACAAGATAGTTTCCTTTCTCAACATGTGCTAGAACCAACCAGGGGAGAGAATGTGTTAGACTTAGTTTTGTCCTCACAGAAAGAATTAGTTGACAATGTCAAGATATGTGAGCCACTGGGGAGTAGTGATCACAACCAGATACATTTTACCATCAAAGTAAAATCAGAAAGGAATAGTAAAAAGCAGTATAGGAGAAATTTCCACAAAGGAAGGTATAAGGACATGAGGAAATATTTAGCAAAGATAGACTGGAATAACACACTGAAAAATAAGACAGCAACAGAATGCTGGAATATATTAAAGAGTGAAATTAAGTGCATAGTCGATAAATTTGTACCCTTCAAAAAACAAGGGAAACGGTCTAAAAAGAAACACTTATCGAAAGAAGCCATTAGAAAAATTAAGTATAAACAAATGATGTGGAAGTCATATAGATGTACTGGAAATGATGAAGACTACAACATTTATAAAGAAGCACTTAATCAAGCTACAGCTGAAATTAGAAATTCAAAGAGAAGCTATGAAAAAAAATTAGCTAGTAATATAAAACATGACAGTAAGAGTTTTTATGCGTATATTCGAAGCAAACAGAAAGTTCAGGATAAGGTCGGTCCTCTAGAAGATAGTGCTGGAAATACAATATCAGAGGGATTCTTAATGGCAGAAGACCTGAATGAGTATTTTAGTTCAGTGTTTACCAGGGAAGATATTGGTTCACTGCCAGTACCAGAGGCTAAGTTCAAGGGGGCAGATTCAGACTATTTAGGACAGTTAATTGTAACCCCGGAAATGGTAGCTAAGAAAATAAGGGCTATGAAGGATAATAAATCACCTGGAGTGGATGGGATTCCGCCCAAACTACTATTGGAAATTGTAGAACAAATTAGTGTACCGCTTGCAACAGTTTTCAATTTGTCATTAGAAGAGGGAGTGGTTCCTTTAGAATGGAAAGAGGCAAACATTATACCGTTATTTTAAAAAGGTTCGAGAAACAAGTCAGAGAACTATAGACCAGTGAGTTTAACATCAGTGATTTGCAAATTATTAGAAAGACTAATTAAAGATCACATGGTGGATTTTCTTGTTAAACATAACTTGATAAACCCATCTCAACATGGTTTTTAAAAGCGAGGTCATGCTTAACAAATATGTTATGTTTTTTGGAAGACATCACTAGGTGGGTAGATGAGGGATCACCAGTAGATATCATCTATTTAGATTTTCAAAAAGCTTTCGACAAAGTACCACATCAAAGATTACTCCTTAAGCTAAAGGCCCATGGCATAGGAAATGGTATAATAAACTGGATAGAAAAATGGCTGAATGACAGAAGACAACGTGTAGTAGTTGATGGGGAGGCTTCAAACTGGAAATCGGTATTGAGTGGGGTACCACAGGGATCAGTACTAGGACCTATATTATTCTTAATATATATCAACGATTTCGACGATGATATAACAAGCAAGGTGTTAAAATTTGCGGATGATACAAAAGTGTTTAGAAGGATTAAAAGTGATGGAGACAGACAGCATTTACAAGATGATCTTGATAGGTTGATCAAATGGTCTGAAAAGTGGCAAATGCTGTTCAATTTTGGGAAATGTAAATGCCTCCACACAGGTCATGGGAATGAAGAGGTAAAATATAAAATGGGGGGTACTGTTCTAAGTACTACTGTAAAAGAAAAGGACTTAGGGTTAACCATTAGTGCTGATATGAAGGTTTCAGAGCAGTGCGGAATTGCAGCGTCAAAGGGAAATCAAATCCTTGGATTAATTAGGCGAAATATAGCGTATAAGAAAAAAGAATTAATAGTACCGCTGTACAAAACAATAGTGAGGCCTCATTTAGAATATTGTATACAAGCATGGAGGCCATATCGCAAGAAGGACATAGATATGCTAGAAAGAGTACAGAGGAGAGCGACTAAAATGATACCAAATCTGAGGGATCTTAGTTACGAAATACGCCTAAAAGAATGTGGTTTAACAACATTAGAGACCAGGAGATTGAGAGGAGATCACATAGAAGTGTTTAAAATATTGAATGGTTATGAAAATATTGATAGAAACATTTTTTTCTCAGTTAAGAAAAATAGAAGGACCAGAGGACATGAAGCTACATTAGTAAAGGAGCAGTGTAGATTAGATATAAGAAAGTTCTCATTCTCACAAAGGACTGTAAATGAATGGAACAGATTATCTCCTGATTGTGTTGGTGCTAGTAGCGTGAATATGTTTAAAAATAAAATCGACACACACCTAAAAAAGGCGGGATACATGTAAATAACAAGTATTGGACTCTCGATAAGCCAAAAGGCTTCCTTGTCCACCTGCCATCCAGAGTAATTTTCTGGATGGCAATCTTGTTAAATCTTGTTACCGACACTGACAGTTCTAACGAAGCCCATCGGCGTCGAACTCGACGAAGGTCGACAATTATTAATATAATTCACGATCAACAAATCCCATGGCCCTTCTGGAATAACATCATTCTAGAACGAGCTCGTATTGATTCATGTTCGACATTTGTATTCATATATCAATATTATTCTTGGAAAATTGTCAATGGCATATTTATATATATTGTAGGCTACTGCCCTTAGAACACTCACTAGTAGGAGTCGGACACACGATTTTTGAAGTAGGCGTCTTTTTCGGCGATTTGGATTTTGTTGGTCTATTTTTGTAAGTACTCCACTCAGAACAACAGTTTGCACAACTTTGACGGATTAGTTATTCAATATTTAGCACATAGAAAACCTTACGGACGAAATGGTCCAGGTTTTTGTTAAAACTGCATAACACAAATTAGGACGCACGATTCAATACCATACATTACTCATGGGTGGGGGGATACACTGCTTTATGACAAATTGGAGCACCCAAACAAGCACTACTTGACTCTAATCCTAAGTTTGTATATGTTCTACTGATCTTTACGTGTTGAATAAAATGAAAATTATAATCAAAGATATACACAATTGACTAATTGTTATAGGATATATTAATAAACTGTCATCAACATTTAAATGTTTGCTTCGATTTGCTTAAAATCAGGCCACAAAAATGTGATTAACAAATAATTTGATTAATATTAAGTCAGATTTCATTGCCATATTGTATTACTCGTGGACTATATGTGTGTTATATAAAAACAGTCAACATAAACACTTTTTGTATGTAAATCAATTTATTAAGATACAAAATAATATACATGCATACATCTCATTTATTCAGAACACAACTCCACACAAAAATTAAAGTATTTGTCCCAGTAAAACATGTGTATACATGGCTATATTTAACACACCGGTATGTTTGGCCATGCAGTCTAGAAGACCAAAATGTAATGGCTACTGCAGTATGCATATGAAACAATCTATTGCAGCAACTAGCACCATTTTAATAAAATAACAGACACCTTTACAAAGACATCAAAGACAAACGGAACAGACTTCATTTGGGGGAGGGCCTGTCTGTTTCATGAATGCCGGGGAGGGTGATGCATGCATCAATTTGTGTCTGTAATATATTTATTATGTTCTGTGTGTTTCACTGGTATCTATCAGTTTCCGGTCAATGATACTGTTGTTTTGCTATATTAAAAAAATTGTTTTTGTTGTTGAAATCCTTTCATTGCCCAATCGCTTAGGGGGTGTCCGTCTCGTACACCTATGATCATTATCTTTGAACTGTTAAACTTTATTTGTAGAGCAGGACCCCAAAGGGTAATGTGACTGACATGTATAAAATACAGTTCCAAAATGCAAACAATCAACACAAAACGTGTAACTTACATAATATATAACTACCACCCTAAATAGTGAAATTATTAATTGCATATGTTATCAGATGGTAACAACATAGATCTACTACACAATTGTATTTGTTTGCATCAGCGTGGAAACGATGACAGTAGTATGCTACATTCAGTCACAGTAACATGCTTATTACAGATCACTTGCTGAACCAATTGACATTAACAGTTGTATGCCTGTTGCTTTTTAAATAGTATTCTGGTATGAATCTATGCCTATTTTCTGCAAAGAAGGTATGGTCAAACATGTAGTGAAGTTCGCGTCAGGTGCAATACTAATTACATGTTGTGCACTTTATGTTCTATCACTCATCTAGTTTGCCAGGCTTTTGCATTTGAGAACAACATTAGTCAGTCTGTATAACCAAACATTTTATGTAATTCAAGTACTTCTATAACAATAATACCTAATCAGTGTATAAACTCTAGAATGTATATTTAATTATTATCCTACAGCACATTCTTAATGCAAAAGGAAAGGCAATGTTGCATTTATTTTTACTTTCGATAAGATCTTATCAAAAATGGCTTGCATGCCATCAATGTCATTATGGCTTGTATACCATAAATATCAGCATGGCTAGCATGCCACCAATACCACCATGGCATGTCTACCCTCAATACCACCATGGTTTGCATACCATTAATACCATCATGGCTTGCACACCACCAATACAACCATGGCTTGCATACCATCAATACCACCATGGCATGCATACCATCAGTACCACCATGGCCTGCACAGCATCAATAAAATCGTGGTTTGCATCAATACAACCGTGGCTTGCATATCATCAATATTACCATGGGAAAAATACCATGTGCATAATAATGGGTTGCATACTGTCAATACCATTAAGGGATGCATGTCATCCATACCAGAATGGCATGCATACCATCAAGAGCACCATGGCCTGCATGCCACCCGTGCCATCATTGCTTACATTCCATCAATACCATCTTGTGTTGAATCGTATCTGTACAATCATGCATTTTGATACCACCATGGCATGCATACCATCAATATCATCATGGGTTGCACACTGTCGATACCACCATGGCATGCATGCCATCCATACCATCAATATCGCCATGGATTGCATACCATCAATACCATCATGGTTTGCATACCACTGTGGCTTGCATATCATCAATATCATCATGGTTTGACTACAAATATGTTGTCTTTATTATGGTCCAACTCTGCTTTGTTTGAAGGCTTCTATCTCTGTTTTCCTGTTGAAAGAAATGTTGGTGCAACAATTGAGCAAAAACAAGTTGTTAGAGAAAATCAACAGCACACAGTGTCATCTTGTATGGTTTACTTAAATTGCATCACTGCAAACATTTAAATACATAGTATTGTTTAATTAGTCAAACCATCACTCGGTGTAATCATCCAATATATATTTTAAGAGTAACACAATACAATTGTGAAGCAGATGTACATAATAAGATCCATTCAAGCATCATCAAACTTTACGGTGCAGTATCCTTATCACCCGGATCAATGCAAACTGTTGGTAGAATGTTTTTCCTGTCTGATATCCATGAAATAAATGTGTGTTAAATATTAAAAATACTAGCATGAAACTTTATTGTAGTGGTTATTTTATTAACTTTAAAATATGCAAATGTAAACATTGCATTTTCTTCACTTTACTATAATAAACATGTCTAGATAAGAGAAAAACGTCTGGGGCCACAGCACTATTAGCCTTCCTGTTGTGTTGCAATAACACTGTACCTTGTAATTTGAACTTGTAACTGGTGATGTTTGAAATTTGTGGTAAATGAATGCAATATATCTAGCAGGTTGAGTGCTAGCATGTATTGGTAGTGAAACGATGTATATTTGGAAGAGTGTAGTTGGCGTAGCGATTTTTCGCCATTTTAATTTATATGTCACGTGCGTGCAGGGAATCATGTCTATTTTTGTAAATATTGATGGGCACCGAGCATGGATGTGTTGTAAAAGAGCTGGTGGTATTTGACATTGATGAAATTTTGTCAGTATATAATTTCTGAAATTTCAGATTTTTGAATAGTAGTTTCCTTATAATCTAACAAAACATTAACAAGGCTGTCAGTGGAAAAGTTAACAGTGGTCTGTGCCCTTCTTTGTTGTATACAAGTACAATAACTAACCAGGTAATCGTCCTTCATCAGTCATACTATTTTCAACGTATGATGAGGTTAGCATGGTCTCCTCCTAACTCCATCATGTGTATGGCCGAAGCTGGAAGGGAAAACAACATTTTAAAATATGACCTGTAGGAAGCATCTTACAATTAAAATTAATTCAATGTTTTTATTGTATTGGTGGTATTTTAGGCGTTTTTGCATGTCTATGCTGCCATTTTAGTTTATAAATGTCCTTAAATCCATATTACTTATGTTACATAATATTCCATATATGTCATAATAGTTATTATCAGATTAAAGTGTAAAATAAAAAAAAACAAAGCCTGTTGTGGGATAAAATTGGTTGTCCAAATATGGACTTTCAGCTTTGTTCACAATGCAACATGTTTATGAGGTTTTAGGTGGTCAATATTTGACATTTCAGATGAGTACACAGTTGAAGATGCTCTGTAATGTCACACGTTAGTCAATTTAAGTCATGTGCAATTTGGGCATTTCATATACAGATTAACTGTCAACTGAAGACATTATAATCACCTCTCTACTGCTCCGGTTGCAGTTCATTTGTGGCAATCGAAGACATCCCAAAGCCTACAAATGTTATGTGCACACATTCAAACACATGATTGACATTTATACATTTTATACAATACAAAGTTACCTTATTATTTAGATTCTACTGCACAGAAAAATGTACATAGATTAAAGGTGTCCGGGAAAAGACACTTGAAAAGTAAATTTACAAAATATTATCAAAATGTGTGCCTTCACATTGATTTGTTGAAGTAAAATATAAAAGTATGCATTGACATTTGTTCAATTTATTGTTGCTGCTATCTTTTCGGGTTCATATTTTAGTGGCTTGAACAGAAGCAGCTATGTGGCCATGGGGAATCCGGAAAATTCAATAAACAAAACAGACAAAATCCCACAATGTTAAAAGTGCACAAATCCTGCGACAAAATGAAATGTGTGCAGGTCTGGGATCAATTACATTACAATGCAATATATTGCAATTACATAGCTTCCTTCCTATTATTATTACATGCTGAAGAAAATGCATTGTGTATAGAAGACTTCCCTTCCAGCTTCGGCCATACACATGGTGGAGTTAGGAGGAGACCATGCTAACCACATCATACATTGAAAATAGTTATGATTGATTTTAATGCAACATTCTACAATGAACTATTAATTTTGGTGCAAGCCAACTTACTCTAAATTAAGGCAGAACACAAGAAATGCAGCCTATAACACTGCATAACTAAATTAAATATGATTATAGCATGTAATGTTACAACAGTTCCCTGAGTAAACCACTGGTGCAATTCCTTGACTGTAGTTGTAAATCACTGTGTTGTATTTGCTTTAAAAGGTGTATGCCTACCAATGTTGTTTAAGACTTCAATAAACACTTAATTTCAGTATGGTTGTATGAATAAGCAGCTGGAATAGATAGTGAATGATGTACAATAAATACCAACCATGTTTTGTAGACATGGTCTTAAAGTTGTCGTTATCAGCCCCCAAATGACACCACCAAAGCATATCTTCAAGTTCAGTGGGAGATTTCTTCTGAAATGTCAGGAGCACCAATCATAATGATGTTTATACGGTATTATATCAAGCAGAGAACACCAGTCATAGTGGTGTTTATAAGATATTATATTAAGCAGACAACATTGTTTTTATAAAATGCATATACTTATAGGTTGCTCTTGCCATATGACAGACAATAGCTGCTGAATAGCAGGTGTTACAAATAGTCTGATATTAATAAATTTGATAAAACTTTACCTTATTTTTTAGATTCTGCAAACAAAAAAATGTACGTAGGTTACAGATGCCCGAGAAGACACAAAGCAAATTTAGAAAATGTTATCAACACCTTATTAAACAATACCTGTGTATACAAATTGATTTATTGACATAAAATATAACAATATTCATATTTTTTTATGTTGTGTGGCTGCTATCTTTTTTAATTACTTCTGTAAAATTGTAGTGGCATGAATAGAGGCTATGTAGCCATGGGGAAT
>CM034544.1:21329860-21457252 GCA_020002185.1 Paraescarpia echinospica
TTGTTTACAATATCGTGTTGGTGGCGGTAGCTGACCACTACGTGACTAAATTACATAAACATCTCGAAATGCTATCTATATGTAATTACCTATAGCGACCAATAAGCAATGGAACATTCAACACGCGTCACGTGAAATCAACCGTCGACACACGCAAACATGTTATTCGAGTAGTTGGAATTGGACATTTGCACAAGCTGTGAGCTGCGATCACGTTACTTGCGTAATATTGAAAACCTGAGCAAGGCACTTAAGCCGCATCAACAACCCGGTATCTAGCAAGGTATCTGCACTTGCACGAAAGCAATATGTGACACATACACATTTGTAGAACGCAGACTTAGACAAGAAGGCCTTGCCAGAACTGGACTATAGTAACACAAACACACCCATGCAAATTATAATGCGACACGCTAACACATGCATAAAAATGAAACATTCTGCGTTCCACAAACATACACACACACACACACACACACACACACACACACACACACACACACACACACACACACACACACACACACACACACACACACACACACACACACACACACACACACACACACACACACACACACACACACACACACACACACACACACACACACACACACCGAATTCGTCTCTGCACATTCCGTCGCCTGAAGATCCGTACGGAATTATTTGTCAAAACGGTATGTACGTTGTGTGAAATACAGTAAAACAATTTGCAGCACATACAATTTGAAAACAGCTTGTAGGAAGCGCCAGTAGCCAAGGTAAGGAGAAAACGATAGTATTGTTGTATTTAAAACAATGACATCAACACTTTGTCTGTTATACCAATATTTGAAAAGTACTGTTCTTAGTTCGTGAATATATAGATTGAGAGACGATCACACCATTGCTGGGTTCCTTGAAGTACTGCGGGATTCGTAAAGATAATCCTATGCTGATTCGGTGCCATATCACCAGTTGCAACGTTAATACGTATGGTAAATAATAATGACGTCATCAAACACTTCCTAATGGATGAACGATTCCATATTTCTGCAGACAATCTTCATTGGCAGTGCGGATTTGACGAACAACAACACACAAAACGTTTAACCGCCTAGTTTGACCCTGTGTGTGGTCAGCGTTTACCGGGCAACCTTCTTGTAGTCATTGTTTATATCGTGAAGATGACGACATCCACTCGAGTGTATTTGTTTGTATTGTGGCCCTCGCTGACACCGTGATCTGTGTTTGTGGCATCATTCTGACAATTGCCGGAACAGACATGGTGACACTGAGAATATTGTTCTATGTTATCAGTTTATCTGAGAACTTCCAAATCATACTTTTGGTGTTTGTGGCCATCGAATTGCTGTGACGCGGCGGAATTCGTTCAGCATGGAACCACGACGAGCAAAGGCGGCTCCAATTTTTTTCTTTGCTCTGGCTGTCACAGTTTTCACAACAATCTGTGTAGTTGCAACGATTAAGAACAACGAGTTGTTGAATGAGAACAACAATATTTATTAAATCGACCGTACACTATATAGAGAGAGCCGTGCAATCGTCACATAGTTCAGCATAGTTCACGACGACTACAATTAGGAAATAGTTCGCTATGATATTACACAAGATAACTGTACTTATTACACCACTCTTGACGTCGGTGAATTTGATCGAATCCATCATGAAATTGTATATGATCACATCTTGACCGCAGCTTATAAATTCAAAGGTCAATTACCGAAATGAGTATTACATTTCAGTATAAATACTTATATTATTATCATCATAGTGACATGCTCAAGCCGAGAGAGCATACTCTATGTTTATGACACCCTAATCTACACTTTATTTACGCTCGTGCAACACATACAGTCACCCTTGGAGAACAGACTCACTTTGTGTCATGATGGTGCGATCTTGTTCTTGGTTCAGCATACATGATAAATTGTCCAGTACTACGCACAAGAACACTGCGAAGCAATGATAATCCCACAATCATCCATGCTAACTTTTTTCTCTTGACATTGTCATGGCGATGTGATTTCAATTGCCGTAGAATTGCTGATCGCGTGACGAAATCCCGACATCAGTCACAAAAAAGCAAAAATTACAAAACCTGCCAAATCATGAGAGAAAATAAAGCGCTGTTATTGAATATTTGCAAAGACAGCTAACAACTGCTAGGACTGGCGTATTGCCGCCTGTCGCATTTCCGGTGATAGTGACAGTGAATTGATAAGACAGTGGCAATCAGGTGATCCGTCTTGTATACCACTGGATTAAGTTAGCCTGCTACATGTAACTATACTGCCACAATATACAATAATTATTGCTCCTTTAAGAAATAAACGCGGCTGGCAGTAGCAGATCCCGGACTTTAGATAAGTATTACTGTAAACACTCATGAGGCATGTACTGTGTTTATAACTTGATTGGTCTTGGTGAACGTTAGTATGTGTCATATTTGTTTGAGCTGTGTACATTTTAAATGATTCGTATAAAAAGATTTTAATAGAACATTTTGGTGACCATGTAATCTACGCGGTTATGTAAATGAAGAGCGTACTTCCAAAAACGCACTGACCTGCACGCACGTATGCAAGCATGCATGCATGCATGTACGAACGCACGCACGCACACTCATACGCACACTCACGCGCACACGCGCACACGCGCACACGCACGACCACACACATACACTCACACACGCACACCAGACACATACACACACACATACACACACAGACACGCGCGCGCGCGCGCGCGCGCACGCACACACACACACTGGGGATTGTGGAAGCTGTCCTGGTGCCATCAAAGCGGACTAACTAGAATACCGCGCTAATTTAATAGAGGCATGCTGGTGATAATCACGTACGGGTAAATATTTACTACACCGTAAATGGTTCTCATTTCCCCACAAATTGTAAGCGTTCGAGCTCAAGGTCTCGACGCAGGTGCAGTAAATCAGTTGAGGCTACACCATAATGATGTCGTTAAATTCGATTTGCGTCGCCAGAAACATCGTCGACATTTCCTCACATTGCGTTTTACTCGGCATCAGTTTGTTGCCTAATACTATGTTGTTGTTTGCTGTTTTAACTTACGCCATTCCAAACAGCACGTCTTCTTGAACGAAAGTAGTGTAGCAGTGTATAGTTTTATTATCTTGTTCGCTTGTATTTAATGCACGAATAATTTCATACATGTTATTGCATAATTATAGGTCTTCACCACAGGATTCGACGTAAGCTGAAAAATGATATTCAACGTGGTGTTCATTTCCTTAACAATACGAACATATGTCATGGTATTCCACGGTAAACGACAATAATACATCAGACGACATACCATAGAACAGTTTCGCAAGGGATACATATAAAGACATAATATATAGACGTATTTTCGCAAGAAATGTTATTTAGAAGAGTTGCACCACATGGTGTGTAGTTTGCGATAACCGGGCGAACTAAGTTTGTTTATGTAGCTAATGTCCTACGTACTCGCTAGGGCGCGGTATAATCTAAATAAATAAGGCTGTCAAGCGTAAAATAAATGATTGTATTTAAATTAGGTCACTACAGGTAACGTTATCATTTGTAATAGGATAGATATTCAGCTGTGACTACAAGTATAATCAAAAACTGTAGCCGAAATAAGCAAGGCAATCTTACATAAAGTGTAACATTTGTGCTTAGTAAACAGTCTTCTGAAAGACTACATATATACAGTGAGTAGTGTAAGCATAGTTGACTAAACTATTTTAAATAGCTAATTCGATTATCATCATTGAATAAATTCTGATATGGCGCCTTGCAAGCGGCAAGTCAAAATAAAACGACATTTGGTGCTCGACGACTGCCACAGTTGGGTGGATTTTGCCCTATCCGGCTGTGGGAAGTGATGTGCAGAAACCAAGGAAGAGAGATTCACCTTTCAGGGCGTGGGGTGTTGGAAGGTGGAATGTCTCGAGAAGGAGGTAGCTAGGGTGGTAGATATTGTGAAGGTGATGGAGATGAGAATCAGCAAGCAAGGAGACCGATGGACTGGAATGAGACGACAACGAGAGAGTTGGGAATACTGTGAGGCTGAAGGAGCAGAGTAGTGGCAAAACGACTGAGGAAAGGAGCTTGAGAGGAGGGAAGGTGATCGGAGGGAAATAAATTGGAGGACCGACGGCAGGAAATATGGCAGGTGTAAAGGAGACATGGGAGAAAGTGACCGTACAGAAAGAGGAAGGAGGGAAAAGAGACGGGAGAGGACATAAGGAAATGCAATGGGAGGAACGATGACGGGGAGCTAGGATGTTAGAGTAAATGTGATAGAATAGAAGTTGGGAGGGACGATGACAGTAGGAAAGGTGATAACAGGAAAGAACGGAATGGAAGAGATTGTGACAGGAGAGTAGAAGACAGGGGAACAAGACTGCAACCGGAGGAAGAGCTACTCTGAGGCAATGCTTGAGAGGGCATTGAGAAAAGAGACGGTGTTCATGGGCGACTCTATTCTGAGAAAGACAGATAATACACTAAGCGAAGGGGAGGCTAGGATACAACATGTGACTGAAATGGTAGAGAAGGTATTGTGGCATGGCAAGGGAGGGTCTATACTAGTACACTTAGGGACACATAATGCAAACAAGGAGGGAACAACTGGGATAGTACAGAAGTACAGACAGTTAGTGAGGAAGTTAAAAAAAAGCCATAGTCGAACAGATTATTGTCTCAGGAATTTTGCCAATAATGGGAAGAAGGGGGCCAACATATAAAAACTGCAAGAGGACGACGATCAACGCACTAGTTGAGCAGATGTGTAAAGAAGAGGGGTTGGGATTCGTATATTTATGGGGATAATTCGTTGGGAGGGAAGATATGTACACGAGAGATGGCCTCCATCTAAATGGAAAGGTGGCAGCAGTTGTCTCAGAGAACCTGCTGCAATATGTTCACAGTGGGATAGGCTGCATCTATTTAAACTAGATTAGCAGTGGGGATTCACTGATAAGTCTGAAACAGGAGGCACAGATAAAGACTGCAGAAACAAATCAGCTAAGAACAGCCGGGAAAATCTGAATCAGGATATAAATGCGTTTGTTTAAATGCAAGGAGCATAGTAAACAAAAGAAGTGAACTAAACATTATGGTAGAAGATATTGACCCTCACATAATAGGTATAACCGAATCATGGGCCACCACTGATATATCAGATGCCGAATTGGGACTAACAGGCTATGCGATGTTTAGAAAAGATAGAACAGGAAGAAGGGGAGGTGGAGTTATTTTATATGTTAAAGAATCTATCCAGCCTGATGAAATACAATTTGAAAGAGAAGCAGATTGCTCGAGGTTCAAGCCGTCTAAGAGGAAAACATTAGCTAACCTGCATACATACATGCTTTTCCTAGAATTATAATTAGACGTTTAACTGCCGTTGTTTTAATGAACAAAATAATTAACGCAACATAATATAATATTACCACGTTATCTCGAGGACTTCCAAAAATAAAATTGACAACTACCCGGGGAAGGCGGGTTATTTGTGTGTGGAAAATTGGTGGAATCTCGATAAGCCAAAAGCTGCCTTGCTCGCATGCCGTCTGAAGTTCGTAGCTCTGGACGGCAATCTTGTTAAATCTTACATTTGTTGAGTTCACCAGAACGTTAGATTATGATGTTTATGCATCTTCAAACATCATCACGCGTCTGCACAGGTATGCCTTTGTCTCAGCGCACGACATTTTTACTGTTATTGACGGATAACAATTGTACGAAACGATATGATTCTGCTACCATTGCAATGGGTTTCCGAATAATATTAATATAACTGAGGAATATCGACTTCAGCGAACAGCACTGGCAACTGCCGATGTATTCATCTGCGTGTGTGGATTCTTCTTAACAGGGTATACTACATATTTCGTGAACAAGATAATAGTCATGCAAGTTTTCAATTATTGTGTCATATTTTCGATTTTACTTGTCGCGTTTCTATCGATCGAGTGTCTAATTGCTGTGGCCGTCGGAACGGGTTCACTCTGGAACCAAAATCTTCATTAAATCAATTATTGACGATGTTTTGTGTTTCGACTGTGCATTCTCTTTTCTAACTGTGGTGTAGCGATCTTTTAGTACACAGTAATGAGGGCAATGCCTTTGAAAAAGTTCACAACTCGTCGGAACAAGACCGCAGTTTTAAACATGGTACGTTCGCCTCAACCCGGAACTTCACGTGCGATACATCAACAGTAGACGACAGTGAACTCTACAGTGAACCGGGACTTACAATCCAGAATATGTGTTTGCTAAGCTAAACATGGACGTTCATGCAACGCAATCGATACCAGCGACCGCAGTTAATATAGCAACTACAGCACATGTCACGAACATCAAAGGGGTGTTTCAGTTGTTCGTAATCACGGTTATCTTCACAGCACGCTGGCTGCCAACGTGACATATTACCTTTGGCGCGGTTCTGTTTTGCCGGATGTGGGACGACTATGTGGTGCATATGACGTTGTCAATCCGATCATCTATGGCGTCGCCAGGTCCAGGAAAACTTGCGACAGTTCAACCGCCAAGCAAGAGTTAGGCTGTCGGTTTGTTACCTCTGAACGCCTTCCATGATGCGACTTATTCCTTTGTAAATACCGAAGTTTATTAAATATGTTTGCACACATGTATTATCTATCATGCCGTTTAATCCAAGCAACCTGCATACCTACACTCAATGGTCACCCCGGCAAGAAAGCACAGACAGCTTCGGCCGGCTGGTTCAAACCTACTTTTTGTTCCCATAATTAAAACGAACACTGTAACTCGAGCTTTCTCGGTTGCCGCACCTATTTTGTGGAACTCACTCACTATCAGCGTTACACCAGTAAGAAATATTATAGTTTCATTTCACCGTCATCTAAAAAACCGTTTTAATATTACATAGCCTCCTTAGTTCCATAGCAAATCCGTCCATATGTTGTCGACTTTTGCCTTATAAATGATTATGAGAATGCTTAATCCTTTTGTTTTGTTGCGCCACCGAGCTCGGATTTTCTGAGGATATTGGCTTTTTAAAGAAGTAAATGTATTATTATTATTATTATTACTACTACTAGTAGTAGTAGTAGTAGTAGTAGTAGAAGTAGTAGTAGTAGTAGTAGTAGTAGTAGTAATAGTAGTAGTAATAATAATAGTAATAGTAGTAGTAGTATCAGTAGTAGTAGTAGTAGTAGTAATAGTAGTAGTAGTAGTAGTAGTAGTAATAGTAATAGTAGTAATAGTAGTATCAGTATCATTAGTAGTTGTAGTAGTAGTTGTAGTAGTAATAGTAGTAATAGTAGTAGTATCGCTAGTAGTAGTAGTAGTAGTAGTAGTAGTAGTAGTAGTAGTAATAGTAGTAGTAATAGTATTGACAGTAGTAGTAGCAGCAGCAGTAGTAGTAGTAGTAGTAGTAATAGTAGTACTTGTAGTAGTAGTAATAGTAGTAATAGTAATATCAGTAGTATGCGGTATTAGGCAATACGGCTACCGGAAGGCCAGTACGTAGGAAATATGAATATTATTAATTCATTAAATGTTAATGTTATTTTACTAGACGGGAAATAGCATACTCAATGCGAGCTAATCATGACCTAGAACGACAGAGAGTCTGTTCTACCATGCGATCAATGTCTCTTTGTGTAAAGGGAGTGCAATTATGGAATTCTCTATGTGATCATTTAAAAACTACGAATACTATTACTGAATTTAAGCGTAAATGCAAGAACCTTTTATTTGAGAAATATATGGTTGTGGAAACCTAAATAAAATCAAACACAAATGTAATCATGCCATTGAGGAAATTACTATATGTGTAAAGATGTGTACTTATGGCATATTTTAAATTTTGAATATGCACATATTCCATTGCATGTTTTCAATTATTGTAGCTAGATGGTTAGATGAATAGCAAATTCGAATAATATAATAGTGATGTCTCAAAATACATGTATGTATGTATGTGAATATATGTATGTATATATGTGTGTATATGTGTGTATACATACATGTATATAATTATATATATAAATACATGTCAGGGGTAAATTTACACAAAAGTCAATGACTTCGTATTTACCCCCTTCAAACATTGTATATTCTCATTTGTATTATAGTTAAACTTGTTTGGTTGTCTTGTCTTGTATATATTGTTATCAATGTTGTGAATAAACGTTCATTCATTCAAATTCAAATTACGAAATTTTTTATTGATTATTTTGCGCACACTACCACTAGTGTCAATGAGGGCTGAATTCGTTTTCTGACCGTCCTTATACAGTTTTAACTGGCTGTGTCGTGATTATAAATTCCCGCGATTAAAAATGTCGTGCGCTGAGACAAAGGCATACCTGTGCAGACGCGTGATGATGTTTGAAGATGCATAAACATCATAATCTAACGTTCTGGTGAACTCAACAAATGTAAGATTTAACAAGATTGCCGTCCAGAGCTACGAACTTCAGACGGCATGCGAGCAAGGCAGCTTTTGGCTTATCGAGATTCCACCAATTTTCCACACACAAATAACCCGCCTTCCCCGGGTAGTTGTCAATTTTATTTTTGGAAGTCCTCGAGATAACGTGGTAATATTATATTATGTTGCGTTAATTATTTTGTTCATTAAAACAACGGCAGTTAAACGTCTAATTATAATTCTAGGAAAAGCATGTATGTATGCAGGTTAGCTAATGTTTTCCTCTTAGACGGCTTGAACCTCGAGCAATCTGCTTCTCTTTCAAATTGTATTTCATCAGGCTGGATAGATTCTTTAACATATAAAATAACTCCACCTCCCCTTCTTCCTGTTCTATCTTTTCTAAACATCGCATAGCCTGTTAGTCCCAATTCGGCATCTGATATATCAGTGGTGGCCCATGATTCGGTTATACCTATTATGTGAGGGTCAATATCTTCTACCATAATGTTTAGTTCACTTCTTTTGTTTACTATGCTCCTTGCATTTAAACAAACGCATTTATATCCTGATTCAGATTTTCCCGGCTGTTCTTAGCTGATTTGTTTCTGCAGTCTTTATCTGTGCCTCCTGTTTCAGACTTATCAGTGAATCCCCACTGCTAATCTAGTTTAAATAGATGCAGCCTATCCCACTGTGAACATATTGCAGCAGGTTCTCTGAGACAACTGCTGCCACCTTTCCATTTAGATGGAGGCCATCTCTCGTGTACATATCTTCCCTCCCAACGAATTATCCCCATAAATATACGAATCCCAACCCCTCTTCTTTACACATCTGCTCAACTAGTGCGTTGATCGTCGTCCTCTTGCAGTTTTTATATGTTGGCCCCCTTCTTCCCATTATTGGCAAAATTCCTGAGACAATAATCTGTTCGACTATGGCTTTTTTTTAACTTCCTCACTAACTGTCTGTACTTCTGTACTATCCCAGTTGTTCCCTCCTTGTTTGCATTATGTGTCCCTAAGTGTACTAGTATAGACCCTCCCTTGCCATGCCACAATACCTTCTCTACCATTTCAGTCACATGTTGTATCCTAGCCTCCCCTTCGCTTAGTGTATTATCCGTCTTTCTCAGAATAGAGTCGCCCATGAACACCGTCTCTTTTCTCAATGCCCTCTCAAGCATTGCCTCAGAGTAGCTCTTCCTCCGGTTGCAGTCTTGTTCCCCTGTCTTCTACTCTCCTGTCACAATCTCTTCCATTCCGTTCTTTCCTGTTATCACCTTTCCTACTGTCATCGTCCCTCCCAACTTCTATTCTATCACATTTACTCTAACATCCTAGCTCCCCGTCATCGTTCCTCCCATTGCATTTCCTTATGTCCTCTCCCGTCTCTTTTCCCTCCTTCCTCTTTCTGTACGGTCACTTTCTCCCATGTCTCCTTTACACCTGCCATATTTCCTGCCGTCGATCCTCCAATTTATTTCCCTCCGATCACCTTCCCTCCTCTCAAGCTCCTTTCCTCAGTCGTTTTGCCACTACTCTGCTCCTTCAGCCTCACAGTATTCCCAACTCTCTCGTTGTCGTCTCATTCCAGTCCAACGGTCTCCTTGCTTGCTGATTCTCATCTCCATCACCTTCACAATATCTACCACCCTAGCTACCTCCTTCTCGAGACATTCCACCTTCCAACACCCCACGCACTGAAAGGTGAATCTCTCTTCCTTGGTTTCTGCACATCACTTCCCACAGCCGGATAGGGCAAAATCCACCCAACTGTGGCAGTCGTCGAGCACCAAATGTCGTTTTATTTTGACTTGCCGCTTGCAAGGCGCCATATCAGAATTTATTCAATGATGATAATCGAATTAGCTATTTAAAATAGTTTAGTCAACTATGCTTACACTACTCACTGTATATATGTAGTCTTTCAGAAGACTGTTTACTAAGCACAAATGTTACACTTTATGTAAGATTGCCTTGCTTATTTCGGCTACAGTTTTTGATTATACTTGTAGTCACAGCTGAATATCTATCCTATTACAAATGATAACGTTACCTGTAGTGACCTAATTTAAATACAATCATTTATTTTACGCTTGACAGCCTTATTTATTTAGATTATACCGCGCCCTAGCGAGTACGTAGGACATTAGCTACATAAACAAACTTAGTTCGCCCGGTTATCGCAAACTACACACCATGTGGTGCAACTCTTCTAAATAACATTTCTTGCGAAAATACGTCTATATATTATGTCTTTATATGTATCCCTTGCGAAACTGTTCTATGGTATGTCGTCTGATGTATTATTGTCGTTTACCGTGGAATACCATGACATATGTTCGTATTGTTAAGGAAATGAACACCACGTTGAATATCATTTTTCAGCTTACGTCGAATCCTGTGGTGAAGACCTATAATTATGCAATAACATATATGAAATTATTCGTGCATTAAATACAAGCGAACAAGATAATAAAACTATACACTGCTACACTACTTTCGTTCAAGAAGACGTGCTGTTTGGAATGGCGTAAGTTAAAACAGCAAACAACAACATAGTATTAGGCAACAAACTGATGCCGAGTAAAACGCAATGTGAGGAAATGTCGACGATGTTTCTGGCGACGCAAATCGAATTTAACGACATCATTATGGTGTAGCCTCAACTGATTTACTGCACCTGCGTCGAGACCTTGAGCTCGAACGCTTACAATTTGTGGGGAAATGAGAACCATTTACGGTGTAGTAAATATTTACCCGTACGTGATTATCACCAGCATGCCTCTATTAAATTAGCGCGGTATTCTAGTTAGTCCGCTTTGATGGCACCAGGACAGCTTCCACAATCCCCAGTGTGTGTGTGTGCGTGCGCGCGCGCGCGCGCGCGTGTCTGTGTGTGTGTATGTGTGTGTGTATGTGTCTGGTGTGCGTGTGTGAGTGTATGTGTGTGGTCGTGCGTGTGCGCGTGTGCGCGTGTGCGCGTGAGTGTGCGTATGAGTGTGCGTGCGTGCGTTCGTACATGCATGCTTGCATACGTGCGTGCAGTTCAGTGCGTTTTTGGAAGTACGCTCTTCATTTACATAACCGCGTAGATTACATGGTCACCAAAATGTTCTATTAAAATCTTTTTATACGAATCATTTAAAATGTACACAGCTCAAACAAATATGACACATACTAACGTTCACCAAGACCAATCAAGTTATAAACACAGTACATGCCTCATGAGTGTTTACAGTAATACTTATCTAAAGTCCGGGATCTGCTACTGCCAGCCGCGTTTATTTCTTAAAGGAGCAATAATTATTGTATATTGTGGCAGTATAGTTACATGTAGCAGGCTAACTTAATCCAGTGGTATACAAGACGGATCACCTGATTGCCACTGTCTTATCAATTCACTGTCACTATCACCGGAAATGCGACAGGCGGCAATACGCCAGTCCTAGCAGTTGTTAGCTGTCTTTGCAAATATTCAATAACAGCGCTTTATTTTCTCTCATGATTTGGCAGGTTTTGTAATTTTTGCTTTTTTGTGACTGATGTCGGGATTTCGTCACGCGATCAGCAATTCTACGGCAATTGAAATCACATCGCCATGACAATGTCAAGAGAAAAAAGTTAGCATGGATGATTGTGGGATTATCATTGCTTCGCAGTGTTCTTGTGCGTAGTACTGGACAATTTATCATGTATGCTGAACCAAGAACAAGATCGCACCATCATGACACAAAGTGAGTCTGTTCTCCAAGGGTGACTGTATGTGTTGCACGAGCGTAAATAAAGTGTAGATTAGGGTGTCATAAACATAGAGTATGCTCTCTCGGCTTGAGCATGTCACTATGATGATAATAATATAAGTATTTATACTGAAATGTAATACTCATTTCGGTAATTGACCTTTGAATTTATAAGCTGCGGTCAAGATGTGATCATATACAATTTCATGATGGATTCGATCAAATTCACCGACGTCAAGAGTGGTGTAATAAGTACAGTTATCTTGTGTAATATCATAGCGAACTATTTCCTAATTGTAGTCGTCGTGAACTATGCTGAACTATGTGACGATTGCACGGCTCTCTCTATATAGTGTACGGTCGATTTAATAAATATTGTTGTTCTCATTCAACAACTCGTTGTTCTTAATCGTTGCAACTACACAGATTGTTGTGAAAACTGTGACAGCCAGAGCAAAGAAAAAAATTGGAGCCGCCTTTGCTCGTCGTGGTTCCATGCTGAACGAATTCCGCCGCGTCACAGCAATTCGATGGCCACAAACACCAAAAGTATGATTTGGAAGTTCTCAGATAAACTGATAACATAGAACAATATTCTCAGTGTCACCATGTCTGTTCCGGCAATTGTCAGAATGATGCCACAAACACAGATCACGGTGTCAGCGAGGGCCACAATACAAACAAATACACTCGAGTGGATGTCGTCATCTTCACGATATAAACAATGACTACAAGAAGGTTGCCCGGTAAACGCTGACCACACACAGGGTCAAACTAGGCGGTTAAACGTTTTGTGTGTTGTTGTTCGTCAAATCCGCACTGCCAATGAAGATTGTCTGCAGAAATATGGAATCGTTCATCCATTAGGAAGTGTTTGATGACGTCATTATTATTTACCATACGTATTAACGTTGCAACTGGTGATATGGCACCGAATCAGCATAGGATTATCTTTACGAATCCCGCAGTACTTCAAGGAACCCAGCAATGGTGTGATCGTCTCTCAATCTATATATTCACGAACTAAGAACAGTACTTTTCAAATATTGGTATAACAGACAAAGTGTTGATGTCATTGTTTTAAATACAACAATACTATCGTTTTCTCCTTACCTTGGCTACTGGCGCTTCCTACAAGCTGTTTTCAAATTGTATGTGCTGCAAATTGTTTTACTGTATTTCACACAACGTACATACCGTTTTGACAAATAATTCCGTACGGATCTTCAGGCGACGGAATGTGCAGAGACGAATTCGGTGTGTGTGTGTGTGTGTGTGTGTGTGTGTGTGTGGTGTGTGTGTGTGTGTGTCTGTGTGTGTGTGTGTGTGTGTGTGTGTGTGTGTGTGTGTGTGTGTGTGTGTGTGTGTATGTTTGTGGAACGCAGAATGTTTCATTTTTATGCATGTGTTAGCGTGTCGCATTATAATTTGCATGGGTGTGTTTGTGTTACTATAGTCCAGTTCTGGCAAGGCCTTCTTGTCTAAGTCTGCGTTCTACAAATGTGTATGTGTCACATATTGCTTTCGTGCAAGTGCAGATACCTTGCTAGATACCGGGTTGTTGATGCGGCTTAAGTGCCTTGCTCAGGTTTTCAATATTACGCAAGTAACGTGATCGCAGCTCACAGCTTGTGCAAATGTCCAATTCCAACTACTCGAATAACATGTTTGCGTGTGTCGACGGTTGATTTCACGTGACGCGTGTTGAATGTTCCATTGCTTATTGGTCGCTATAGGTAATTACATATAGATAGCATTTCGAGATGTTTATGTAATTTAGTCACGTAGTGGTCAGCTACCGCCACCAACACGATATTGTAAACAAACACTGATTACATGCACACACACACACACACACACACACACACACACACACACACACACACTCTCTCTCTCTCTCTCTCTCTCTCTCTCTCTCTCTCTCTCTCTCTCTCTATCTCTCTCTCTCTCTCTCTCTCTCTCTCTCTCTCAATTATACAATAAATCCGTGTTTTGGCCTATAGCAATTACATGTGATTACAGCGCTTGAATAATATAACGCCAAATAATTGCTTTTTTCCCTATAAATTTGTTCAACCATATTGCTAGCAAGAGTTTTCGTTTCAACCCAAATTTGCTGATGTCACATGTAATGTTCGGAAAGTAGATATAATCATTTAAATACACAATGCCGCTCGTGAGAGTTGCTGAACGTACAATATTATGTTGGTATACTGGATGTCGAAGGTTTCGTCGTTGAATTTGGATGCGCGTGCCTGCACTGTTTACGGGTGGTACAGTCGCAACCGGCGTAGTCAATTACTAGTTTGATTCAGCTATTTTCTAGATGTTGCATAGAATATCTGCCGCGGGTAGTGTATATAGTCACCATTAAAGACCAAAGACCGTGTGCCAATACAGAAGGGGGCAGCCGCGCTGTTCGCAATTTCCGAGAAAAAAAGTACGTCCACGGAGTGGTTTCATGAAGCGGCTAAGAACGTTCTTAACGCTAAGATGACTGTCTTAGTAAATACGTGATTTTTTAAATATAAGCGAGCATAAGAGTTTACGCAAACACGTGACGCTATGTAATTGCGTATTTTAAGTACGCTTTATGAAACTGGCCCCAGCTGCGCGCCTCCGCCAAGCCAGAACATAATGCACTGACGCTCCCGTAGGCGCATTCGCAACATCCAAAATAACTGACAAGATCTTCCATTGTAGAATACCATGTTCTCGCTCAGTGACGTATCCTGCCTAAATACAGGCTACTTGGTCACCACCCCTGGCTTACGGGGATGAATTTATCCACGAGGTGTGATGTACCTCTTCACTCAGGCTGTCAAGTAATTGTTTATTTTTAAGTATGATGGTCGGTGGTCATATTCTTTGTTTGACGCCTAATCTAAAATTGTAGTTGTAATACAATATTATGGGTTTATTTTGACCAGGCCTGTCTAAATATAAATATAGTGTTTGAACATGTATTCAGGTATCACATCAAGTATGTTAATTTCGTATTGTATATAAAATATTTACCCATTTGAATCATCCAGTCTGGTGAACTTCCCCACTTAGGTTGTCAAGTAACTGTCTATTCTTGAACGTGATTGACCGTGACTAAACTCTTTGTTTGACTAGACTAACCTAATAAAAAACATAAAAAGAAATCATGTTTTCGTTGGCTCCACGGTGTGGCATCCACTTATACGATATGACTCTTTCTGGCCTATAACGATGAAATGTGATTTCACTGTTTGCACACATCAGATCCAGTATTGTAATAATAAAATATGTTTATTAAATGGCGTAGTTGTATAAGTGCTCTCATGTTCGTGCAATCATCAAGGTTTACAGAGTACATTTTAATATCGATCTGGGAGATACCTGGCATGATAAAAACTGATCGCCAGGGCGTAGGCCTATTGGCCCGGAGACAGCGGATGCAGTGGCACCCGGGCACCGGGTCTCGGGCGCTGCACCGACGAGTAATTTCCTCACCACTCGGTTAATATCACATTAACGGGAGACAGTCTTTTCCCCTGCCCAGAATTAGCGAGCGTATTTATTTGTAGCAGGAAATCTGATGTGTTTAAAGTGGGAAAGGGGATGTCGTTGAACACCGACGGGTATTGCGGTTAACTCAGCCGGTGTTGCGTGCCAGAAAACCACGTCGTGCCACAATACCTCGGTCCATGTTAAACTATAGAGCGCCAAGGCCAGCCGCAAACAATCAGCCTTGGCGTCTTGGCCAGCGAGGCTTTCCAGCACGGCTGAACAAGTCCAAATCATCTTTATTTTAGGCAAAGAAATAATTGTATTTCCAAATAAAACATTATATATTTCAAAAGTATACAAATTATATTTGTGATATTCTCGTATAAAATCAGTATTTTTCATAAAGTTATATTTCACCTTACCTCATCCTTTAGAAATTAGACATCTTCATTGCACATATATAGCCAGTATGTGTGTGTGAGTATTTGGGGTGTAAATATGTGGTGTATGAATGTGATTGGTGTTTGCAATTACGAAACCACGAAAACAATTTATGACTATGAAATGAAATAATTACCGAGGTATTTCCGCACACCGGCGTCGACAGTATTACCAATCAAGCTTGCTTTGAAACTGGGTGTTTTGTTTACCATTTGAATATGCTCCGGGGGTGGGGGGGCGTATCATCCAAATTGCGAAAGTTGTTAAGGGTTTACTTAAAACAATTTGGCAAGCGGAATATCTTCAACATAGTTATTATAGTCTTCAAAACATTAAATATATCAATTAATTAATTCTCCTTTTTAAACATCCAACACAATATGTTTATCAGTCAATATGATACGGGTTTAACTGAAACACGTCAATGTACTGTGATGTGGTTTTCTTGGAAAGTCATGCTAGGATACTGTAGTCTCACTTGGGCACGGTTAATCGTTGTGATATTGTTGTACCAGTACGAAATAGTACAAAGAAGTTGAACGTCATGATGTTCTGAAGCAACTACCCCATACCTCCTGGTTTCTGGTTATTAATTCGGACGACAGCCTTTCAAGTAGTCCATGTCATCGATGATATCATTAGTAGCTTTGTTCGTCTCTACTCTACTTGTTGTTCCTGAAAAATAACAAGTTTACATCAGTGAATCCCAAAATGGGCATTAAGTGGCAAAAAGTGTGAAACTGAATCTCTCCATTTTACGATTCCACAGATCATGAACTTGATAATGATACTTCATTTGTTGAAATACCTTAAGCAGTTATTGATTTTTGGCTAAAATTTAAGCAGACTAAATAAACACCGTTTTGATAAACAACGTCATTTCGACTCGTAATGTGTATTGTTTGTTTTAATCTAAGGGTCCGTAAATGCATATATTCTATTAGTTTTGGATTGTTTTTCAAGGAAAATAAACAGGACATTGAAAGATGTGAGTATGCATTTCTGCCAAAATCACAACATTTGTGGAACAAGACCTTGACAGCTAGTTTAGGCTCGTGTCCAAAATAAAACCACGCTACTTAATAGGCGGTTGGCAGTGTCGGGTAACAAATGATGACCGTTTGTGGCATCTCAGGTGGGAGCCTGCGGCGACAGTATCCCAAGCAGACAAACTACCATGGAACTATTCACACAATGTGATGACATTGTGTCGGCACTGTATTCTGGTTGTTCGAATGTTTTCAGCACCGGTGAAGACGCTTCGTCTGTGTGAAGCAGCCAATCGATTCTTAATAATTATAGGAAGTCTTAAAGCGCCAGTTGATTAGAAACCCTACACAATTATTCTACATTCCCAGTACATTCTTTGATTCACGGATACAAATCGCTCCCTTAACAAGCTTATTGATTACCTCTAAGATCTTCCACTGGATGACTGACAGCAAATTAAAGTTGAATGCAAATAAGACTGAATTTCTTACACTGGTACTCTGGGGCAGCGTAGTAAATGTCTTTATGTTTTCCCAACAGGTAATTTGATTTGTATATCACACAAGCCTCCTCAGCGCGGAATGTAGGAGTAACCTTTGATAATAACTTAAATTTTCGACAACATTACCTCAAACGTGTCGCTACTGTTTTGATCATATCCGTGATCTTCGCCATATTCACACGCATATATGAACTTGCATTGTCCGAACTAAAGGTGTCATTTCGTTATGATTATAATACTAATAATAATAATTATTATTATTATTATAACGTGCCATCGTCCTTGTTTTTTAAATGCCAGGTGATTTTTGGTAAGGTCACTTAGCGCAGAGAATTTGAGTGCCAGCGGTATCTACTCGGCGCTTATCACACACTTGACAGGAAAGCAAAACAACATTGTTGCAATTACATAACTAATGTTATGTTTTCTTCACAAAATGCATATGCAATTAATTTAAATTATCAAATTATTGTTAAACGAAGTCCTCGAGATAACGTGGTAATATTGTATTATGTTGCGTCAATTATTTTGTTCGTTAAAACGACGGCAGTTAAACGTCTAATTTTAATCGAGGAAACGCATGTATGTGTGCAGGTAAGCTAACGTTTTCCTCTTAAAATGCTTGAACCTCGAGAGCCAAACTTTCAGGGAATTAAACTACGCCCCCACGAATAGGACAAAAGACCTATGCATTTTATCAATACCCCATATATGTAACGTTTATCACCTTTTATGGGGTAAATCGTTTGTTCGGAACGTAAGGCGTAATGTGCACGTAAGACATAACACGTGACCTAACAATTGCAGGAACCACGCGCGCGCGACATTTCTTCGGGAAAACGGCCTCTGCGTCATGGATTTGAGAAATGGAGTAGACGCTGACACAATAATACTTATGCTACCTTCATGTCAATAGTTTAGCAATACGAATAGTATTTCACAATTCAACACTATTACGACTAGAGTCAACCAGTGGATGTGAACTTCACATTCTTTCCGACTTTCGTCATTTTGAATAAACAACGATTATCTGCAAACGCGTTATGGTGTTTATGTAATTACGCTGTGTGTTTTCTAACATTAGGTAAATAATACTAACACGACTGTTAACGTCAGGTGACGGGCAGCTTTGCTAGCATGCTTATTGTTAAGTTAGAGTAACGTATGCGTGTGCGCGCGCATACACACACAAACACACAAACACACACACACACACACACTATTATCGTATAATATATACAATGTATATGACCAATCCAATATATAAAGCACGTGATCACAACACATCATTCCTATCGACCGCCGACCATCTTCGTAATGAAGTCCCATGCATGTTATAATCCTAATTATAATACTTGCTCGTAAGACATCCAATGACAATGCTGAATTCTACCCAATAACACAGGTGCATTTCTAATACTTGCCCGTAAGACATCCAATGACAATGCCGGCTTCTACCCAATAACACAGGTGCCTTGGAGACGATATCAGACATCACTGTTGTCGCCAGCCACACAAGTCTCTGATATATGGGCGTAAAGAACTGCAATCGTACGAGTTGCGCAATTGTGTGGCATACTTAGTGTTGATGAAACTGTGTTGGTCGCAGCAACATGTGGACTTGGAGATATGTTGAGGTGAAGAAATGTGGATTTGAAGAAATGCACAGTTGAGTATGTGTGGATCTGAAGAAATGTTGATCTGATGAAGTGTAGATTTGAAGACGCTTGGCGCTGACGGAGTGTGGGAGCCTACGCTTCAGAGAGGTTCAATTCCGACCAAGTCGTTGAATCACATCAACATAGAACCGATACGCCGTGTTTCCTGACAAGTTTGTGTGTATCATGATAAGCAAGTGTAAATCGAAGAGGTTTGTACATTCTGTGTAAGCCTGTCAAAAAATCACGAGTATACAATTTATCACTGGTGCCACACTGATCCCTTCTGCTGGTGCCGGATAAAGGACTTGGAGTGAATAATAGGGAAACAGGCTGACAGGTGATATCTAGACAGCAATGTTGCATTATCAATTCAAATATGTTAATTAACAACCCGGGCACAAACATAAGTATTATGGCTTCAACAATTCCTGAATATATGTGATTTGAATCAAATACTACATTGTTCACGGAAGTACTGTGCGTAACAAGTAGAACACTGCTCTCTTTGAATTGTTCCAACAAAATGGACATCGACATTGATTCTCATTGCTGATCAACATTATGGATACAACAATCACTTCAAACTGGGCGAACGATTCAACATTTCCGCTGAATGTATTAAATGGGAACTCGGATTTGACGAGGAACAACGCCATTGAAACACTTGATACTCCTAACTTTGCTTTATTTGTTATGTGTGTTTTAGGTTTACCAGGTAATCTCCTTTTAATTGCTGTTTATATTGCAAAGATGACAACGTCGACGAGAGTGTACTTGTTTGGATTGGCCGTCATTGATTCAACCGTCTGCGTTTGTGGAAGTGTTCTGACAATTACCTCTACAAATGGAGTTGCGAAGTCAATATTTGTAATTATTATCAGTTTATCTGTCATCTTTTCAGTTTTACTTCTGGTGTTTGTGTCGATCGAGCGTTGTATTGCTGTTAGGCGGCCGCATTCATTCAGCATGGATCCAAAACGAGCGAAAATAGCTCTAATTGTCATTGCCGTGACAGCAACGATATACATCACATCGTCAAAATTGGCCAAGGGTATGGGGCATGAGTGGTTTCCTAACGTTTTAAAAATAAGTTTGCTTTTCTCTAGCATTGTTGTAATGACTACGTGCTACACGCTTATTGCGGCATCACTTTATCAAAAGGTCAGAGCCTCTCGGAACCAAGTCGGAGTTTTAAACGTGACACTTTCGCCTCAGACAGGAATTTCTCGTTTGACAACGTCAGCAGTGGGTGAAGCTGCACGATTCAATGGCACGAGAACAATAAACATTTCCGCAGAGGCTACATCAAACGAACGTATTGACGCAGCGCAATCTGTATTAGTGAACGCTACCAACAAAATGAGAGCAGCACAAGCGAAGAATATCAAAGGTTTGTTTTTGTTGTTTGTTATCACCGTCGCTTTTATAGTGTTATGGCTGCCAGAATGGTTGCTCAACATTGGCGTTTACATCTCGCCGAATGTGCGGCGAATAAATATTGTAAACTCTGTCATCAATCCGTACCTTTACGCTGCCGTCAGTTCAATGTTCCGTGAAGACGTGCGACAGTTCTACCACCAAACACGCATTAAACTGTCCGTTTGTTGTCAATGAGCGTACATAATATTGAGTGCTATTCGATTAATATTGACGTTTGTGTTAATTTGAAACGTGGTAATACTATTCACTTCATGTTGTGAATGGAAACTGTACACTCAGAAATATATCATGTGAAATTCAACTATGATCAGTTGTATTGTGTGCGTGTGTGCGTGCGTGCGTGAGTGATTACGTGCGTGCGGGTGTGCGTGCGTGTGTGTGTTTGGAGCTGTCAATAATCGTTGAGCTGAATAAGCGTTGAATAAGTTTAAGCGTGCAGCTGAATAAGCGTGGAGCTGAAAAACAGGGAGCTAGATAAGCGTGAAGCAGAAGGTAGTAGAAGAACAGTCGTTATAGATTTCTCACAAGTCAAATCAACAGCGAATCCAACTAATGTTTCTCGGTAGTCGTCTGAAGACCGACACGGAATCAGCTATTAATGTGTGTTGGACATTTTGTGTGTGTGTGTGCGTGTGTGTGTGTGTGCGTGTGTGTGCGTGTGTGTGTGTGTGTGCGTGTGTGTGCGTCTGTCTGTGCGTGTGTGTGTGTGTGTGCGTGCGTGTGTGTGTGTGTGTGCTATTCGAACAGCGCCCACAGTGGCTCTATAATGCTCCTCACAATGACACAGTATTTTGTTTGGATATATTGCTGCTTCTGTTTCTGGTGGGTCGATTCCGCCTGTAAAGTAACATATTCTGGATTTGGACAGAAATTGGCTGGTATTGTTTCAGTTTCCATTCAACCAATACATGAATTTGTATAGTAGACCAAGCCATGAAGAACTATTATATCTTTAGCGGGTCGATACTGTGTAAATGAATTCGACTCAAACAGTGTAATGTGTTCAGCGTCGTAATATGTGTAATGTGGAGATAATAGTCTCGTGATCTATTGTGTTCAGCGACGTAATATGTGTAATGTGGACATTATAGTATCGTGATCTAATGTGTTTAGCGATGTAATATGTGTAAGGTGGAGATAATAATCTCGTGATCTATTGTGTTCAGCGACGTAATATGTGTAATGTGGAGATTGTAGTCACGTGATCTAAAGCATGTCAATGAAAGTCGATCTTGAAACGGATGCACACCAGAACAGCTGCAAGATGCCAGTCTTGTTGTACCGAACAGTTCAAACTGGATATAATGTTCTAGATTTACACATAATAATTATTGCGACAGTTTTAATTTGACGGATAACAATTGTACGAAACGATATGATTCTGCTACCATTGCAATGGGTTTCCGAATAATATTAATATAACTGAGGAATATCGACTTCAGCGAACAGTACTGGCAACTGCCGATGTATTCATCTGCGTGTGTGGATTCTTCTTAACAGGGTATACTACATATTTCGTGAACAAGATACCAGTCATGCAAGTTTTCAATTATTGTGTCATATTTTCGATTTTACTCGTCGCGTTTCTATCGATCGAGTGTCTAATTGCTGTGGCCGTCAGAACGGGTTCACTCTGGAACCAAAATCTTCATTAAATCAATTATTGACGATGTTTTGTGTTTCGACTGTGCATTCTCTTTTCTAACTGTGGTGTAGCGATCTTTTAGCACACAGTAATGAGGGCAATGCCTTTGAAAAAGTTCACAACTCGTCGGAACAAGACCGCAGTTTTAAACATGGTACGTTCGCCTCAACCCGGAACTTCACGTGCGATACATCAACAGTAGACGACAGTGAACTCTACAGTGAACCGGGACTTACAATCCAGAATATGTGTTTGCTAAGCTAAACATGAACGTTCATGCAACGCAATCGATACCAGCGACCGCAGTTAATATAGCAACTACAGCACATGTCACGAACATCAAAGGTGTGTTTCAGCTGTTCGTAATCACGATTATCTTCACAGCACGCTGGCTGCCAACGTAACATATTAACTTTGGCGCGGTTCTGTTTTGTCGGATGTGGGACGACTATGTGATGCATATGACGTTGTCAATCCGATCATCTATGGCGTCGCCAGGTCCAGGAAAACTTGCGACAGTTCAACCGCCAAGCAAGAGTTAGGCTGTCGGTTTGTTACCTCTGAACGCCTTCCATGATGCGACTTATTCCTTTGTAAATACCGAAGTTTATTAAATATGTTTGCACACATGTATTATCTATCATGCCGTTTAATCCAATCAACCTGCATACCTACACTCAATGGTCACCCCGGCAAGAAAGCCCAGACAGCTTCGGCCGGCTGGTTCAAACCTACTTTTTGTTCCCATAATTAAAACGAACACTGGAACTCGAGCTTTCTCGGTTGCCGCACCTATTTTGTGGAACTCACTCACTATCAGCGTTACACCAGTAAGAAATATTATAGTTTCATTTCGCCGTCATCTAAAAAACCGTTTTAATATTACATAGCCTCCTTAGTTTCATAGCAAATCCGTCCATATGTTGACGACTTTTGCCTTATAAATGATTATGAGAATGCTTAATCCTTTTGTTTTGTTGCGCCACCGAGCTCGGATTTTCTGAGGATATTGGCGTTAAAGAAGTAAATGTATTATTATTATTATTATTATTACTACTACTACTACTAGTAGTAGTAGTAGTAGTAGTAGTAGTAGTAGTAGTAGTAGTAGTAGTAATAGTAGTAGTAATAATAATAGTAATAGTAGTAGTATTATCAGTAGTAGTAGTAGTAGTAGTAGTAGTAGTAATAGTAGTAGTAGTAGTAGTAATAGTAATAGTATTAATAGTAGTATCAGTATCATTAGTAGTTGTAGTAGTAGTAGTAGTAGTAATAGTGTAATAGTAGTAGTATCGCTAATAGTAGTAGTAGTAGTAGTAGTAATAATAGTAGTAGTAGTAATAGTAGTGACAGTAGTAGTAGCAGCAGCAGCAGTAGTAGTAGTAGTAGTAGTAATAGTAGTAGTTGTAGTAGTAGTAATAGTAGTAATAGTAATATCAGTAGTATGCGGTATTAGGCAATACGGCTACCGGAAGGCCAGTACGTAGGAAATATGAATATTATTAATTCATTACGAAATTTTGTATTGATTATTTTGCGCACACTACCACTAGTGTCAATGAGCGCTGAATTCGTTTTCTGACCGTCCTTATACAGTTTTAACTGGCTGTGTCGTGATTATAAATTCCCGCGATTAAAAATGTCGTGCGCTGAGACAAAGGCATACCTGTGCAGGCGCGTGATGATGTTTGAAGATGCATAAACATCATAATCTAACGTTCTGGTGAACTCAACAAATGTAAGATTTAACAAGATTGCCGTCCAGAGCTACGAACTTCAGACGGCATGCGAGCAAATCAGCTTTTGGCTTATCGAGATTCCACCAATTTTCCACACACAAATAACCCGCCTTCCCCGGGTAGCTGTCAATTTTATTTTTGAACATATTCACATTGCTAGCATTAGCACAATCAAAAGATAATTTGTTCCAGTCATTTATTGTCCGCTGAGAGAACGAGTATTTTCTCACATGTAACCTACACTGTTTATAAACTAATGCCGTATTGTGTCCTCTGGTTCTACAGCATTATTTCTATCATTATCTCCATAACCATTCACTATTCTTAAATGATCTATTTGGTCTCCTCTTTGTCTCCTAGTCTCTAACGTTGTCAACCCGTATTCAAATAGGCGTCCTTTATAACTTAGATTTTTCAGTTCAGAAATCAGATTAGCTGCTCTTCGTTCTATTCTTTCTAGCTTATCTATGTCTTTCTTGCGATATGGCCTCAATTCTGGTATGAATTTCAAATAGAGGTCTAACTGTTGCTTTTTACAGTTGTACAATCAGCTCTTTTTCCTTATATGTGACATTTCTTCTAATTAACCCTGGTATTTGTTTATCCTTTGATGCTGCAATTCCATATTGTTCTGAAACTTAAATGTCATCACAAACTATCACCACTAAATCATTTTCTTTTACAGTTTACCGTAATATAGTATCCCGAATTGTGTATTCTTTACCAGCAGGTCCATGTCCTACAAGAGTGCATTTACATTTCCCAAAATTAAAAAACATTTTTTTATTTTTCAGACCATTTAATCATCTTGTAGTTTGTGTTTATCTGTATTTGTTTCAACTCTTTTGAACATTTCTATCGTCTGCAAGTGTCAGTACTTTGTTTGATATAACATCATCGAAATCATTTATATATATCAATAATAATATAGGCCCCAACACTGAGCCCTATGGCAATCCACTCAAAAGTGGTTTCCTGTTTGAAATTTCCTCCTCTATTATTACTCTGAGTGGGGCGCAGTGGCCGAATGGTTAGAGTGCCGGACTCTCGACTGGAGGGACCGGAGTTCGAATCCCGGCGCCGGGTGGGCGGGGTTCGGTACTGGTTTGGCTGCCATATCGAAACTTGGGCAATTTCGTTCACCCTACGTTGCCCTCTTGCAACCCGCACCGGCCAGCGTGGAAGGGTAGGCCAACAACACCAGCATGCAAAGTACAATGAAGCCAGGGCACCCTGTCCCTAGCAGTATCGAAAGAGTCTATGACGAAGGAGGCGGTTGGTGTCAGTTAGGGCTACGTGCAGGATGGTACTAAGAATCTATGGGTCAATAAGAACCGCCGAGAGAAAGTAAGTAGACTGAAGGTAGCAACATATAACGTAAGAACACTACTAAGAGATGAACAGATAGAAGAACTGGAGGAAGGACCTATGGAAACCAGGTTGGACTGATATGTGATCGGGAACGGTGAAGTCAAAAGAAGAGAGGAATGCTTCACCATCTTACAAAGCGGCCATCTGTCATACCATTCCACGGCGACCAACGGCCAAGCAGGATTAGGCCTTCTCATAAACAAGAAATGGAAACACAATATAGTGAAGGTTAACAGCATCAGCCCCAGAGTGGCAGAACGTGTTGTATGCATATAAAAGCGTTACAAACTGAAGTTAATAAAAGTATATGCACCAACAACGTCATACTCAGAAGAAGACACTTACAATTTATAAAACGACGTGGATGAGTCCTTAAAAAAGCCAACCCACTACACGATAGTGATGGGAGTCTTTAATGCGCTAGTAGGGAAACAAACAAACATTTCGGAAACGGCAACACGCAAATTTGGCCTAGGTGTGAGAAACGAAAGAGGCGACACCTTGGTAGAATGGGCAACATCAAGAAATTACAAAATCATGATTATCTTGTTCCAGAAGAAAGCAGAGAGGAGATTGACATGGAAAGCTCAAATGAAGAAACGAAGAACGAAATTGACTACATCCTGACAAACAGGCCAGACATGGTCACTGACGTAACTGTCATCAACCAAATCAACATCACTGTGCAACATCGATGGTAATGTGCAACATCAAACTGGACGTCAAGTCAGAAAGGAAGAAGTTAATAAACAAGAGACCACCAAGAGTAGATACCACACAAATCGGAAGAAAACATATCGAATTCCAACTCGAACTGCGAAATCGATTCGAGAAACTACAGGAACTAGACGACATCGACACCATGAGATAAAACACCACTGAGATGATCCAACTAAGTACGACAAGTGTGAGAGAACGCAAAGATTGTGATGATCTTCAAGAAGGGAAATCAGAAAGACTTGAATAACTACAGACCGATATGTCTGTTATCAAACATCTACAAATACATCACAGAGATACTAACGAATATGCTAGAGAAGACACTCGACGAAATCCAACCAGGAGAGCAAGCAGGAGTCAGAAGCAGGTACTCAACGACAGACCACATACACGTCGCAAACCAACTGAAAGAGAAGTGCCGATAATATAATATCCCGCATTGCTTCAAGAATATCTCTGGATCCTGCTTTTTGAAGAGACAACTCTTCAACTCATGCGTACTTCCATCGATGATATACGGTGCGGAAACATGGACACTCACCATCCAGGCAAAGAACAGGCTAGCAGCCGCACAAACAAGGAAGGAAAGAAGTACGTTAGACATCACATATCGGGAGCGAAAAACAAACATCTGAGTAAGACCGAAGACAAAGGTCATGGACGTGATAGAACAAACCAGAAGGCAGAAGTGGACCTGGGCAGGGCACATGAGCAGACTACGAGATAACCGATGGACATCGCGTATCACAACATGGAGACCTTACGAAGGGAAACGATCTAGAGGAAGACCGGCGAGACGGTGGAGAGACGAACTAGACGAGTATTGGTAGGGCACCATCTGGCAGAGGATAGCGCAAGACAGGCAGATTTGGAAACGACATGCTGAGGCTTTCGCCCAACTACGGGACACTACGGCTGCACAGTTATGATGATATGATTATTATTATTATTATTACTCTCTGTTTTTGTCTCTCAACCATGTTTCTATCCAGGTGATCCCCTACACCATTTGCTTTAAGTTTAAGCAACGATCTTAGATGTGACACTTTATCAAATGCTTTCTGAAAATCTATGTAGACAACATTCACTGGTGACCCATTGTATACGCACTTTGTAATTTCTTCCAAAACATTGACAAGAGATTGGTTAGACAAGATATATAATCTATATTGTTGATAAATACGATAAACGTGCTACAATACCATTTGACATTTTCCGCAATACGATTGTTCTCGGCCAATACAGATTGGGAGAATGCGTCACCCAGTAATACGGAAGAGAAAGCGACGACGTTATTAAAGAGAAACCATTGTATTCGATGGAAATAAAAAAATCATTTCACACTCGAGAAATGTTTACATATTATACAAATTAGTAGTCTATGTGTTTCAGAAATGTAAAAAAAAATCGTCGTAGGTCACCCACTAAATTTTGATCCAGCGGACATAACGTGAATCGGAGAATGAATGAAAATGAAAACTATTTTCCTTGTCTAGACATTTTTTCCTGCCTGACATCCATCAACAATACGAAATATGCACGTTTATACAATGATACAAATATAACAATAGCTATGGTGTTTAAAATATAATTAAGCACGATTTGTTTGACATTTATTTTTATTTTTTTACATTTATTTATTATTTTCTTTCAAATTAAATGAATGTATCTAATAGGCATTACACCGTCTTGAAATGTTGGCATATTACTAAGTTGGCGATGTATTACTGCAATGTCAAAAACATCATAGATTACCATACTAAAGTTTGGTCCACGTGATATAACAGTAATTGGAGAATGCACTTCTATTTGTCTTTGTTTAGACACATTTCGCATGCCTAATATCATCTATCAATTATATTAAAGATACACTTTTCTACAATGCAACAAAGATAACAATTAGCAATGGTGTTTAAATATAATTAAATAAGATTATGTGATGTTAATTGAGTTTTTTACATTTATTTATTATATTCTTGAAAATACATCTATATAATCGGCATTACACTGTCTTGAAATGTTGACATAACTATTACATAACTATTACCAATATGGCTATATGTTACTGGAATGTAAACAAAACACCACATGTCACCGTATTAACTTTGATCCATGGGGCATAAAGTGAATCGGAGAATGAATCTTTATTTTTTCTTGTCTAGACAAATTGCTCATGCTCATATTACGCAAGTTCACAAGTGAACAACAACAACGTTGTCGTGCCTACAGACATATATTACCACTCTGCCAGCCTTCGCGCCACTGTCCATTTTGAATTGACAATCAAATTACCTCACTGAGCTAGTTAATGCCACTGCCACTGCCACTACGCGCTAAAGTGGCGCTGCATGCGATGCTGTGATATGTCTTTAATCGGCCGCGTACGTTATATAAGACCAATAACTGACACATTCAATTAATAAATTGTATTCGTTGTTCACCATTATGCACGATTCACAACAAATCCGGGAGGGTTGGCAAGAATATTAAGAGCCTAATACACATGCCGCCAATAAATGTGAATCTCGACGGAAAGCAGTATTTCGCGAAATATTCACCATGTTCGGACAGATACTCACCACGTTCTGCCAATCGTGGGTATAAGATAACATATTGTGAATATAGAGTCTACTTACATGCTGTTCTCATTATTTGATTGGCATGCTGAACGCGTTTAATAACACTATATATTGCATGCTCTCGTAAAACGCCTGCATTTGTGACATTAATCAATGACATTATTTGCAAAATGTGCATATCTTATTATGTACACTTGTCATGTGGCCAAATTAAGCCAAATATCGTACAGCTTATTAATATTATCTATAAATCCATCATTTTGGTCTCAACAGTTTCTACAATAAAACTTGACAATGTGCTTACTAAGTGCACTTATGTCTGTTCCTGTGTTTTAAAGGTCCTCAACCAATTGGTTTGCCCATCGCCAATCCGGTTCTTTTAGGTCCAGATGTGTAATGTGTGAATAGTTTAACTAGGGTGCACAATCGGTTTAATAAAAAGTGCGTACTTGTTTTTTAATTGTCAATAAAAAGATTTGTCGTTACACCGGGTATAGCTGGCGAAAGTCAATTGCGCTGTCGACCTCCTGGGCCATTTCTGTCACGTGCTTTACGCGAGATCGGCATCCCACGCATTCGAAAACAATAACAACACACACGTGCTTTGGTGTATCAAGATGAAGATTCCAAAGTGGTTGTACGAAGGTACGTATTACACTATCGCAGTTAGCAACAAGAACGCGTAGCCGTGTATTAATTCAACGAGAATTGCAACTTGCGAACGTCTACACTCGACTCGAGGATGACTCTAACATCTATCTAAGTCTAAGCCAGTCACCATGTCCATGGCCATATATATCAGCCAGAGATTCAGTCAGAAGCTGTGACAACGAACATACTATTTGATATGCATTGTACTTGGTTACGTAGGTTCTTGTTAATAAGCTATGTTATTGCGACAATACATATAGAGAGTAGACGACGTGAGGGTGCGAAATGACAAGTAACATCGGTTTGGCAGCAGGCCCCTGTTGATCGTGCAAGTAACTTAGTCAGGGAGCATCCGTAATGTCGTGCAACAGAACGTCAAACACGGGAGTATCATATTGGAGATCATAATTATTAAAACAGTGTTTTGTGACTTACGTTTGGGTACTATTACTGCAGAATGTTGTTGATTTGCATTGTAGTTTTAAAATAATTAATATTTTTTATATGACAACCTTGATGATGATGATTTTATTCAATATAAAAATGCAAACGTGTAAATGCATAAAACATAAATACAGCTAGAGTACACTATATATAAGGATTACACAAGTAAATGCTCGCACTTGTTTTCCATTGTGGTCCTTGATGCCTGGCTGTAGTCTATGTAATTGGTATCCTGTGATACCTTTCAACTGACATATGCCAGCTATTCTTGTGTATTTACCAATATGTGTATATATTCTCACCACAGCAATATATGAATGCATAATACGTAACTTGAATTTTGATATTGCTAGATGCCACACTGCAACCCCTGAATGGGAATGAGAGGAGGCAGAAGAGGACTGAGGCGGTAACCTGGGTCAGGCAGACACAGCGAGGATATATAGTCTGCGGTAGGCCCACATATTATCAATCCAGGTAATTTCAAATTTATAACAATCAACCACGTATAAGTTATCAACAAATTTTAATGTGCACATTTGAATATATATTTGTTTTCATACACATTTTAATAATAACATCTTGGACATGGAAAACTAAGTTGACTTCTGCACTTATATTATACCCATAGTGTATCAACACATACATATTAATACACCTTTAATAAGTATTTAGCATATGGCGATGACTCATAAATAAGTTTATAAAATAAACTATTCATTTTTTAAGAAGGTAGACATACATATTATGAACTTTTCAATACTTGGCGAGGAAAATATACGGTTAGCATCACAATAACACCTCATTTTGTTATTTCCAACATTTACTTTGACCATTCAACTTCAGGCAGAACCTTAAAATGTCAAACATGAATATGTGTAGTAGTTACACATGGCAGACACTGACATGAATTTGAATACTGAAAACAAAACAAAAAATTTAAATGCGCTTTACTGATTAGCAGAATTCAAATCAGTATATTATATTGACAAAGATCAGGTATCACTGTAATGAAATTGAACAAGTTAAAATTCATGCGATGACAATGAACACCTTGTAAAAAAATAGCTAACCTTTTTCACCGTTTAAAAAATGAGCATATTCCACTAATGTCTGCATGCTGTATCAAGCCACCCTCTCCCTTCTCCGGAACAACCCCGGTAAACACAGACTGTTCCTAAGATATCAACATGTATAGATGCAGCTGTTGTAGCACATTTCTTGCTGTCTTTTTTGTGAAATGCTGCAGGTCACACATAAAACATTATTTTATATTCACTGATTATGACAATGAACAACTCCATAATTATTTATTCCCAACACTACAATGATACCTGTTTTTGTTTACTGAATATATGATTTTCTTTGCAGGAGATTGGACTAGTGTGCTTAGTACCACTAGTTCTCCAAGTTAATAAGACATACTGGGCAGTTGTATTTGTCCAGGATCTCAGACAATATTCTATAGCCATGCATATTAATGGTTTGTCGTGTGAATGTCCACCGAGTGAACCCACTTGTGTTGTGTTTTGCATCCGTGACAGATCCCCCAGTGCCGATGGGTGTACACTGGTTTCCAGGTCAGTCAGTTAGCTTCACTGACTAAAAACCAATGTAGAATGCAGGTTGCTCAACATACGAATATGGTGATGCCTGATTAGCTCTGCAGTTGGTGATGGAACGGTGGGTGCCAGGATCTGGCAGATATAGCATGAGTCTTTGGGCAACAACCCTTGACGCTGTGAGACAGGTTCAGTGTCCAGCATTCTTCGGTGAACTACATCGGTTTGGATATCGATGACATCACTGTATGTGTTTGCTGTCTTCGATGGTACTGCATACCAGCTTCCTGACATTTTGCTGTACATTCGTTTCTACCTATACCGGAGCCAAAGGGACAATTAGCATGGCTCTGCCATGTATTATATTTTATATGTGATGACACATTTATCAAAAGTCAATAATAATAATACGGTATTTGTATTCAATTCAACTTTATCTTTTAGCAGTGTCCATGAAAAAATACATTAATTATCCAGCATTGTTACAGTGGTATGGTTTCATTGTCTTTGTGTTGCTGATAGTCAGTGACAGCCAGCTGAGTTCTTGCAACATACACCAGGTACTTGTTATGTACAACACACGTTTGTGACGAAGTAATGGTATTGAAAGCCTTTTGACATTTTTCAACAATAATCTGTTGATACAATGACAGGAGCATTTTACTTGTTTAAGTTCTCTATGTATCATGAGGACTGTTATTATACTTTTCATGCTTAGTTTCATATTTCTAAATTATTATTTTTTATCACTGATTTATATTTTCACAACTAATTTACATTACATTTTCACTTCGCATGATGATTATACACCTGTACACATTGTACTAATTATGTTATAAACAACACTTGAGTTAGTTCTGATATGGTATAGTATCCAGTCCTCAGGATTGCTCAAAGCGCTTTACACTTTACTCCCTGGCAGACCTGTTAAATCGAACACCATCTCAACTCATGTGGGAAGCATTCAGCCACACTGAAATTAATATGCGAAGTCTATTCGTCCAAAAATATCCACCGCTGTCTGTAGCCGGTACTCGTTTACTTTACGTTGCCTTTATTTTAATTCACATGCATTTTTAACAACTATGCAATTTAACGAGGACACATATTACTGCAAATCCCCATGCAGACAAACAAAACTATCTCATACAGGGGTGGATCCACAAATCGAGTTTGGAGTGGTGATATTGGAAGACGCCATAACTTCAGCTTATTATTATCACCTAAACTGGGGCACATTTCAAACGGTCTGGGAGGACACAGTCGCGTGAGCCCATTATACAAGATCTGCAGACAAATTCCTAAGGTCTAGGGGGGCACGTGCCCCCAGACCCGCCTGGATCCGCCTATGACATACTTGTGTATTGCTTGTATTTATAATTTTGAGGTTTCTGACAGAGTAACTACATTTGATAACACTCGTTTACCTGAAGGTGAAGAGCTTTGACGCATACATCTGCATGTGGTGTTGACACACCTCGAGTTCTAAAAAAAATGGTACATGTATTAGTAGTCAGCACTGATTGTTTCTAACAATAATCATTTTAATATACTTGCAAAAGTTGCAATGCAATGAACGACCACCTGCCAAATGCATCCAATGCCAACGGTCAAAAGTTATCTATCTATATATGTACATGCTATGGGCATTAATTTTCACGGTATTGAGGGGCGCTGGTTTTCTGAACATAACAAAAACTCACAGAAGGGGCAATCAAAAAACCTGGTGAAACTACTGGAGTATTCTTTTCCTTGTAAATAATTAAATACCAAGACTACATACAATTACAAATAAATTCAAATTTAATTTTGAAATGTCCAATAATAGTAATTTTTAATATAAAAGTAATAGATTAGTTAAATTACTATTACATTACTGTTATTAGTAAATTATGTACACATTGTTTTTGTTCAATCTATTACTATTGGTTCAATAATTATAATTGTTACGGATCATTTATAATGCATTTACACTATTACTATTATTCCAAGCCTACTTAAGCTACTAGCTTACTACCATAAATACGACATAGACATAATATAGTCATTATCATTGACATAGGTATATGCTATAGCGTCGTACTGTTAGCTGATATTCTACAGTAAACACTAAAACATGGCCCAGCCAGGCCGTCATTGCCATTGGCTATGACTAAAACGTAAACAATCAAATAAATTTAGTACAAGCAACATTAATATGTATACTCATACGGCTAAATATACGTGATTATAGCTGAATAATTCGAAATTACTAACCTGTCTGGAAGTACCTGCGAACGCTGCATCTCATCTGTTGACGTTGTGACTGACCCCAATGCACGGGCAACGGCCCACGGCTGGCACTATCGCCAACTCCTGTTTACTTTGTTTCGTTCCATAGTCGTTCCCAAACATAAATACACCTTTATGCGTGGGTACTGTCTTTGTCTGTGTAATTTAGCTCGTGTCGGTGGCACATATGTTCGCGGACGTCCACTCATTGCCTAAACTCGGAATTCCATAACATCAACAGCGCCAAAGGTTGGGATCAAAGGTCAATATCGCCCATAATTCGCGATCACGAGAAGACAAAAACGCGATTCCACGCAAAATTAAATGTCCATACTCAGGAAAAATCGAAGTAAAAAACGGATCCGGTTTATATTAAAAAACGAAAGAGTTCGCAGTTTTACTATTAATTAAAAAAAACGAACTAACACGTGTGCATAAACGAACTAGGATAACATTGGGGAGTATTTGATGCCTCTGTTTTTTGTGAAATTACTAAGAAACGCGAGGAACAAAACAATCGAATTGGTTGAGTACCTTTAAAAACAATTATTTCTAAAAAATTCCGAGTCCTATTTACTGTGCAGTGAAGCAGCTAAGATGTGTAACTGATGCGTGAAGCCACCAATGTTATATCAATTATAGTATGGTGACAGAACGTATACCAGCTACAATCGGCAAGTCCTCATCTTATTATTATTATTATTATAAACAACCGAAAAGTGCATAAACAAAACGAGAAGATGCAACACAGCCATATTATAACCGCAGTGCGCTAGATGGAACTAATGTTGACCTGCAGTAGCAACGTGTGTATTAAGTTGATACAATGTGAAATATTTGTTGTACCTTTTTTACTCTTCAGATTTAAACCTTTGAAATGACACCTCACTTGTTGATAAAATCTTCAGAAGTATTTTATTTATTGCTAAAACTAAGCATATTTGGAGAGAAAAAAACCGACATCATGATATATGTTTATAAATTGTGATATAGACAGAATACACATGTATGACATAATATCCGGTTCACTGCTGCGTAGCTCATCTAGCGGTGATACTAATACTTAACGCTAATATTTATTCACGCCAGTGTTTTCACCTCATTTCTATGTCGTCACATGCCACGCAGGACGCTACGCTCTAGCGGTGGTTTTCTTCTGGACGTTCCGCGCGTGAGCCTGGAACGTTATGGTTGCTGGGTCGACATTTTGGAACTCTCTGCCAGTGGAACTTCGTTCAATCGAGAACGCTAGGCAATTCCGAAAGTTACTGAAACAATTTATGTTAAACTTAATTAAATTAAACTAATAATAGTCAGAGCTCATTTAGCGCTTGTATTATTCATACATACAGTTTTATGTTTTAGTTTTATTTCTCTTAGCATCATGTCTAGTATATATTCAATTAAATATAACGCAATTTAGCATTAGTTTTTTTAATTCAGGATGTTTAGCTTTTCAGCATTTTGCTAGTCGTTTGCTTTGTCATTTCTTTCAGTCGTAATTTTGCTATACAGGGATTTTGCTTGTTAACGTGACGTTTCAATCCGCAGTTGATTTATCTCTCCTAAATGCGATTTTACGTCTTTGATATTATGCCGATTTTTATAAACACCCGTGAACGGGCATTAATCCCGGATTTGATGGTCTCTAAATAAAGTTATTATTATTACTATTTCTACTGTTAATACTATTACTGCTACTACTACTATTACTGTTATTACTATTATCACTGCTATTAGTACAACTACTTCTACTACTACTACTACTACTACTACTACTACTACTACTACTACTACTACTACTACTACTACTACCATTAATATTAATATTAGTAGTATTAATATTATTATTACTATTACTGTTACTGTTACTACTATTACTACTATTACTATTATTACTATTATTACTACTATTACTACTACTACTACTACTACTACTACTACTACTAATATTACTGCTACTACAACTATTATTAGTAGTAGTAGTACTATTAATACTATTATAACTATTACTACTATTACCACTATTATTGTTATTACTGTTATTACTATTGTTACTATCATTAAAATAATTACTATAATTATTAGTATTATTGTTATTATTGTTATTATGAACTCTCAATACAGATATTCCTACATTCAGTATTTTAGTGCAGCGTTCACAGCGTTATACACTGTCAGTTGCCACCCTTTGTTATGTTACCCTTGTTGCCGTGGCACCTGTATTTGTAGGGCATTAGTCCACGGAACAACACATTTGTACCATTATTTACTGTGACAGACTGGATTATAGGAATTTGAGGCAATCGGACTTAGCTAATATCCTGCACACACGTGTAAGCGTACTTACGTAACAATGATGATGTTAATAACACATTTCAAGTTGCAAATCTTTAACTGTTTTATAATTCAAAAAAATATGTCGCTTAAAGACTAAGCTAATTCCGTCGCATGGACACAACGCACTTTTTATTTAAAAAAAAAGTGTATACGTTATCGACTATAACATATGAAGCAAAGCGAATTACTGAAATGTCAATCTGTCATTCGTCAGGAGTCATTGGAAACAAACATATTATATGTATTCAACATATGCGAAAAAAAAGTATTCACAACTTTGAATTGTGGATAGCTTTGCTAGTAGACGTTAATGCATGACTGCGCTGACATCCGTCGAATTCGGCGTAACTCATATTTATGTAGAGGAGATCGGGGCAAAGCGGTCCACCGTAAGCAAACAATTGTTATTGTGCTCTTATTTTAAAATATTGTTTTTAAATACTTGACACTGTGATTCACTACTGAAACTGACCTAACATAGGAAGCCAGTAACTGGTTCATGTCGACTTGAACAACATGTTTTGTACAGATTACACAGAAACGCATGTTCGTCATCGTCATCGTCATGACTTTCTTTATGCATATTTTACCTTTCTCGAAGTAGCCCATTCCACCCTACGTCTGAGGGTTGTTCTTGGTACGTTGAAGGTAGCCGCAGCGGTTTTCACGTTGCTACCTGATCTAACCGTACCATAGACACATCGCTCCAGGCTAGCTGCGTACTTGTTCGTTTATCATTTTACACTGCAATAACAGACATAAAATGGGTGTTAAGTGTATGCAGTATACAAGTCATGTGCAGACCAAAACATATTAATGGGAGGGCAGTGTGCGGGGCGTAATTTGATTACCTAAGCGAAAACATCCGCAATCTAATTTCCACCATAAGTCTTTAAATATACTAAATGTCAATTTAAATGTAATGCCGTAATGACTATTGTATAAAATTATACAATAAATATACTAAATAATAACAACTAATGGACAATCCATTAGCTATAAAAGGAACTACATTTAACAAATACTGCACATTCAATCAAACGTGGTGGACTTGGATTATAAAGGTGATGTATCGGGGGTATTTCCCCCCCCCCCCCCCCCCCGTCTCCACTTCTGATGTCCATTTTTGCGTATTTGTTATGTGCGTGCTCAGTACTCCACGTAACATAAAAAAGCATGGGGCTAAGTGAACACAAATATGCCAACCTTGCCCCGCCTGTCCACTATGCCCCATCAACTTTACCACAGTTTCCCTGTTGTAACAAATATGAGCCATTCCCGTACGATATTCCGCGAACATTGTTCATAATTAAGTTTTGTCTATATATACATGTAGAAGATCACACGCGTACACGTGTTTCAAACATTTCTGATGACATTTACGACTAGGAAAAGCATTCACAAAATGAAAAAAATCGCAAGAAAATACACTAAAAGCGACTTGCCGATAAACAAAAAAATGGCGACTGATTTGGCAACTCATGTATTTATCGCATTCACGTTAGAAGATGCAAGAGGTCTGTACTTAAAATGTAATTGTCCACTTTGCCCTAGTGGCCACTTTGCCCCGATCTCCCCTACTGCATTAGCGATTGTAACACATATGATTAACAGTCGTCTTGAGTATTACAACTCCCTACTAAACATACTGATCAAACATATTTTGTCAGTATCCAAAGATATAACATTTATTTATCATGTATTGTACCCATGGACCCTCGTTTTTCATCACTGATGCCTCTAAATATACTTGTATTGACTTCACAGTATATACCGAAATGCATTTAATTAAGACATACACTAATACATATCGTTCCTTATCAATGCAACAACGATTTGCATAGCCTCCTGTGTTATTATAATACTCTTAATAACTCATACGTGTACTATCTCACAAAACGTTTATGTTCCTAAATATTGTCAAACGAGTTTTTTTCTGAAGCAGCACAATAAATATGGAATGACTCCCCATTACCTTCAACATATCCTGAAGCAATTGCTACCTTCTAGAAACACAGTGCAATAACAATGTGTTTCAAATTGAAGTTATACGCTTAATCTTCGATATGAAGTGTCCCCAATAAAGCGACGCAGCCAAAAGAAATACGTTATTGGCGATACAATAGGTACCTCTTTATCACAAAAATAAGCAATACCCGCTAAATATAGTTTCTAAGCTTGGATTTAGCATGTAGGTAATGATCCCCAAAAAAGATTAAATACCATAACAAAGCTATTTTTAACATTTAATCATAAATAACAATATTTTGTTCCGAGAACAATATATATTATATACACACACACATCGTATATAATTGTATATATATATATATATATATATATATATATACATATATATATATATGTGTATACATTAAAAAGATTACATGGCGAGATATACGACGTTCAGGAACTGCAAACAAATATACACAATACCCTTCGTTGACAGCTGAAGAATTTACATGTCGCATGGGCATTTATGTGTCCTTTGCATAAAGCTAGAATTTCATAAGTACGGAAACGCATACGGATGCGGTGTGCGGAATGAGAAATACCCCTGAGTGACACCACGCTTGGGAATTTCCTGTCTGATTCCTGTGTGTGTGTGTGTGTGTGTGTGTGTGTGTGTGTGTGTGTGTGTGTGTGTGTGTGTGTGTGTGTGTGTGTGTGTGTGTGTGTGTGTGTGTGTGTGTGTGTCATATCATATATTGAGAGAGAGAGGAGGGAGAGAGAGTGAGAGTGTGTGTGTGTGTGTGTGAGAGAGAGAGAGAGAGAGAGAGAGAGAGGTAGAGAAAGACAGAGAGAGAGGTAAAGAAAGACAGAGAGAGAGAGAGAGAGAGAGAGAGAGAGAGAGAGAGAGAGAGAGAGAGAGAGAGAGAGAGAGAGAGAGAGAGAGAGAGAGAGAGAGAGAGAGAGTGTGTGTGTGTGTGTGCGTGTGTGTGTGTGTGTGTGTGTGTGTGTGTGTGTGTGTGTGTGTGTGTGTGTGTGTGTGTGTGTGTGTGTGTGTGTGTGTGTGTGTGTGTGTGTGTGTGTGTGTGTGTGTGTGTGTGTGTGTGTGTGATCAGTGTTTGCCTATAATATCGTGTTGCTGACCACTGCTTGACTGAATTACATAAACATCTCGAAATGCTATCTGTATACGTATGTAATTACCTATAGCGATCAATAAGCAATGGAACATTCAATACGCGTCACGTGAAATCAAGCGTCGACACACGCTAACAGGTTATTCGAGTAGTTGGAATTGCACAGTTGCACAACCGTTGAACTGCGATCACGTTACTTGCGTATTATTCAACACCTGAGCGAGGCACTCAAGTCGCATCAACAACCCGGTATGTAGCATGATATCTGCACTTGCACGAAAGCCTTGCAATACGCACACCTAGACATTTGTAGAACACAGACTTCGACACCAAGGCCTTCCCATCATTGGATTACAGTAACACAACAAACTCATGCAAATTATAGTGCGACACGCTAACACATGCATCAAAAAGAAACATTCCGCGTTCCACACACACACACACACACACACACACACACACACACACACACACACACACACACACACACACACACACACACACACACACCGAAGTCGTCTTTGCATATGCACATTCCGTCGCCTGAAGATCCGTACGGAATTATTTCTCAATACAATAAAACAATTTGCAGCACATACAATTTGAAAACATTCCTAAGTGGTAGCTTTATACCTTTTTTGTGGGAAAATATGCTTTTTGGGGTTAAAATCACGTTTTGTGAAATTGTCCTTTTAAAAAAGGGGATGTACAGCTAGAAAAAAATTCAAAAAGTGGAAATTGTGACCAGTGTAAGTGTTGATTTTTGTATTCCATTTACTCAACATTTTTCTCAATGGTTGCCATGGAAAGGGCCATTTTGGGGCACAAAATAATTTTTTGGGTGACAAAACTTTCAAAATTCATATCTCAGGCTTCATATGAAATATGTGGGTGATTTCAGTGTCAAACCCATTCTGAGATACCCAGGCAGTTTTTCAGTTACCTTTGTGTACAATATATTCAGGCAGAATGGTCAGTTTTGGGGTAAGAACATCATTTTCGAAATGCCGTTTTTAGGAAAATGGCAGAAAAGAGTGATTTTGAGATTATAAGACACCTAGCTATGCCCAAAGCTGTCAAAGGTGAGTATATCGTTAATAAAACCATTGCAAAGTGATTTTGATTCATTTATATTCCTAAGGTCCCATTGATGAGTGGTTACCATAGTAACACGTACATTTCAATTTTTTCACTTGTTATCATAGTTGATTTGAATAATGGCTGCCGAGGTTACATACATTTTTGGGCACAGCTTGTAGTCTTTTACAGTGAAATATTCAATTCATGCCTCAGTTACCAACTTTTCAACATGACAAATAGGAATGTCACCATTATCCAGGGTTCCTTGAGGATAATGATTATGGTGATCTTTAGGTGAAATATCATTTAAACAATAGTCTGGTACATCACTATTTATTTCCTTTGAAGTCAAACCTCCATTTGAAAGTCATCCTGATTTGTATATCAATATATGACTGAAAATAGATACATGTGAATCACTTTGGTGGAATAAAATACCAGAAACGAATTCCCCCGCGATGGTAATTACCAAGTGGCATATTTTGACGCTATTATGTCACAGGAATTACACATTAAGCCCATGGACATTGTGCAACACAGTCATTTAACAATTCAAACATCGTCATCGTCACTTTCCCCAGCAATAGGTGTCGGGTCTTCGGATTCATCTTCATCCGTAATCTGGTTGGCACAGTTTTGCTTGCGACACATCAGAGTACATTTAAGACCATTTGCGATGCATTGGCAGTCGTTGCTATCGCATGCCCGGCTACAGTTGCATTTCGTCAGCTCAAGAACAGTTGTTGGTGCTGGTAGAACGGTCGTCCATTGTCATCATCTTCATCGATGATCCATCCATGACTTGTCGGCTGCGGGACTTCTGGTTTTGCTTCAAGTGACCTTCGTCATATTGCAGCCTGATAGTTGGCCCGTCTAGTGTGCTGTTGGAGGAGAGATGATGAGCATATATATCCCCTCTTGGCACAGAAAATCTTGTACCGGCATTCGTTGACTCTAACGGTCGCTCCTTTTGAGGCATATAGACTGCCCACACATGCCTCAAGCTTCTGGTTGACTTCTTCCGAGACTTCCCACGACTGTCCAAGATCCGTGAAACATTGTTGATAATCCTCCTCTTTTCTCTGTAGACATCGAACACAACATCAATTCTATTACTGTCCCTGCCTTCATGTAAAGCTAAGTCCAGTGCATTCTTTGATAACTGTGCAAATGTCTGACCTTCACCTTTGAGGGGTTGCACAAGTGCCATCCCATCGATGATGTTTGCATTAGGCTGTGGCAGGGTCTCAGCAGCTGATACGCCCTGTGCCAGAGCTTCAGGTACAGTTGACTCAGTTGTCTTTTGAATTGAACCATCCGGTGTATCATGTTCACAAATAACCGCCGGTCAGCTTCCAGGACAATCTGTTTACCCTTTTCAGGTGTCAGTTTAATCTTCTTCTTCAAGTCAGAAAAAATTTTCAACTTCAGCTTGTTACTTTTCTGATGAAACGGCTGTTTCGGTGGATCTGTGTCGAGACGGTCCTTCTTGAATTTCTCAGAGGCCTCTCTTCCAACTGTGTGCGCTTGCTTGATGTCTTTGGCAACCTCCACTGGTGCCAATCTCCCACTTGAGATGCTGACAAGTTCGGGATGATTCTCACTCATTGGATTAATCCATTCTTCTTCCAGAATATGAATTGCAGAATTTACGTCAGAATGGTCCCTCTGAATGCGGCTAGCCTGAAGATCAGCATGGGTGAAATTTGGAATCGTCTGAGTGACCATCTCTCTTATTTGTCTCAGAGAAAGGCTGCGATACTCTGAGGTCAAATAGTACCTGCTGACAGCTGAGGCTTTCAAGCTAAATCCTGTTGTACCTCCTGGAATGTTGGAGTCTCTATTGACCGTTTCTTCAATTGTCTGGTCAACGGGGATTTTCCAAAAAGGATTTCTTGACCCACGTTGAACGGAGAAGCCTCCGTTTGATAGGTAAGCATGCGCATCTGGGTGGCTACTGGCTAGTTGGGACATTTGCGCCAAGTAGACTGAACCATAACGTGATTAGTATATCCGGTCATATGCGAAGGCCCAGTACAGCAGACTTTCGAAAGAGTGGAGATGCAACAACCATTCATCTTCTCTAATTGCACGTATCATACCCAGCATGATGTCCACCATATTGATGTAGGACATCCAGAAGGCTGCAAGCTCTCCTCTATTTCCATATTGCATGCTGTCAAGGAATATCTCAACGTACCTAAGAATTTTGGCTACGCTTGGATTGGTCATTAAGAGCTGTCTGACATAAATCATCACATGCTGCATCAATGCATCTAATTGCATCTTCAAGCTCTGGTATATTATTCGGGTGCGAAGCTTTCAGCGATGGTACGAATTCCTTTCATGCTAATCGGAGAAGTGCATGAAGCCTCACTCCACGATTGTACTGGCGTCCTTCCAGCACTGCCTGGACAGAACCCTCTGCAATGATTCCTGATTCGACAGCCAATTCTCTTAGACCAGCATCTTGGAATCGCTTCCCAATGACTGATAGAAAGTTGAGGACTGCATGGAAGTCACCCATTCTCAAAATAATGCCTTCAAAGTATTAATTAGGCTTCCAGACGATTTCGGATGCCTTCGCGTACAAGGCCTGATCAAAGACACATATAATGCTGGGTAACTGAAGCTCCTGCCTGATCTTCTGGGACTGATTCAGTATCTCGAATACTGTTGCCATCTGCGTTGCTGGTGCATTGATGCTAGGCAGATAAGATACCTTATACTAGGCAGATAAGTGATCTTATCTCTCTTTTTGATTTTACCGGTATACTTAACTTTGACCCCTAAAGATCACCTTACTCATTATCCTCAAGGGATCCTTGATAATGGTGACATTCCTATTTGTCATGTTGAAAAGTTGGTAACTGAGGCATGAATTGAATATTTCACTGTAAAAGCCTACAAGCTGTGCCCAAAAATGTTTGTAACCTCGGCAGCCATTATTCAAATAAACCTTGATAAAAAGTGAAAAAAATAGAAATGTACGTGTTATCATGGTAACCACTCATCAATGGGACCTTAGGAATATCAATGAATGAAAATCACTTTGCAATGGTTTTTTTACCGATATACTCAACTTTGACAGCTTTGGGCATAGCTAGGTGTCTTATAGGAAGGATATCTCAAAATCACTCTTTTCTGCCATTTTCTTAAAAACGGCATTTCGAAACTAATGTTTGTACCCCGAAACTGACCATTCTGCCTAAATCTACTGTACACAAAGGTAACTGAAAAACTGCCTGGGTATCTCAGAATGGGTTTGCCATTGAAAGCACCCAAATATTTCAAGTGAATCCTGAGATATGAATTTTTTTTTTAAATTCACCTAAAAACGTATTGTTCCCCCAAAAATGGCCGTTTCCATGGTAACTGTTGAGAATTTTTTTGAATATGTGGTACCAAAAAATCAACACTTATACTGTCATAATTTCAACTTTTGGAATTTGTTTCTAGCTGTACATTCCCTTTTTTAAAGGATAATTTCAAAAAACGTGATTTTACCCCAAAAAAGCATATTTTCCCACAATAAAGGTATTAAGCTACCATTTGGGGATGTCCATCATACTGAAACATTTGCCCAAGGTGATGATCTTTCAAGAAAATATAGTGAGCCTCTGTCCCTCCAAATGGTACCGGCATGTGAATTTTGGGGTATTGGCCCAAGGCTTAAATATTTAAAAAGTACTGTTCTTAGTTCGTGAATATATAGATTGAGAGACGATCAGACCACTGCTGGGTTCCTTGAAGTACTGCGGGATTCGTAAAGATAATCCTTTGCTGATTTATTGCCATATCACCATTTGCAACGTTAATATGTATGGTAGATAATAATGACGTCATCAAACACTTCCAAATGGATGAACGATTCCATATTTCTTCAGACATTCTTCAATGGCAGTGCGAATTTGACGAACAACAACAAACAAAAAGTTTAACTGCCTAGTTTGACCTCGTGTGTGGTCAGTGTTTACCGATCAACCTTCGTGTAATCATTGTTTATATCGTAAAGATGACGACATCCACTCGAGTGTATTTGTTTGCACTGTGGCCGTCGCTGACACCGTGATCTGTGTTTGTGGCATCATTTTGACAATTGCCGGAACAGACTTGGTGACACTGAGAATATTTTTCTACGTTATCAGTTTATCTGAGAACTTCCAAGTCATACTTCTGGTGTTTGTGGCCAAATGGGTGTCAGAAAAGCCACCGTCTCCATGGATACCTTCCGAAATTATACTATCTAAAAGGCGTCGTCGTTATTTAGAGTGTGTATGGCGCAAATCACGCTCGCCATTAGATAGATCGCGCTATTCTAAGCAATGTCACCTCTGTAACAGACAAATGGCTAAAACTAAATCAGATTATTTTACAAATATGGTCATAAATAAGTCTGATAATCCGCGTCAGTTATGGAACTGCATCAATAACATTCTACACAGACGGCCTACTCCATCGCTACCTGATCATGTGTCAATTAAGTCTAAATGTGGTTCGTTCTCTAGTCACTTTAAGAATAAAATCAGTATTGTTCGTTCTGCTTTCCCACGTCATAATATAAGTAACGTCAGTGTGGACTTTCCACAAGTAAATTCTCAACTTGTATCATTTTAACCTGCAACAGTTGATGAAGTTAGGAAAATAATGATGTCCTCCCCAAATAAATCTTATGCACTTGATCCATTTCCAACAATACTGCTAAAAGCATGTCTTGATACACTAATTGGACCTATAACAAATATTATAAATGCATCACTTTGCTGTTTTCCTGATGATTTCAAAGACGCCCATGTCACACCACTTCTTAAGAAGTCATCTCTGCCTAAACAAGACCTAAACAGTTATAGACCTATTTCTAATATCAGCTTCATTTCCAAAATACTAGAAAAGGTTGTAGCAAGTCGTCTAAGGTCTCACATTAACACAAATGTCTTAACTAATGTGTCACAATCAGCAGATAGGCAGTTCCATTCAACAGAGACTGCCCTCTGAAAAGTTCATAATGACATTAACTTGAACATCAATAGTGGTAAAGTGACTGCACTTACCTTACTAGATCTCTCTGCCGCGTTTGACACGATTGATCACAGCATTCTCATTGAACGCCTATTAAAGTGGTACGGCATATCTGGCACAGCTCTTAGCTGGTTTTCGTCATATCTAACTGATATATATCAGACTATAACGATTGGGAACTGCTTTTCAGCTGCACTGCCGGCTTTATTTGGTGTTCCCCGGGGTTCTGTTCTTGGGCCTTTGCTTTTTACGCTTTACACCACGCCACTAAGCTCTGTTATACAAAGACATAACTTGGATCATCATCTTCATGCTGATGATACTCAGATCTACATTTCATTGGCTACTCCGGATACAAATCGCTCCCTTAACCAACTAACTGATTGCCTTCACGATATCTTCCACTGGATGACTGACAGCAAGTTTAAATTAAATGCAAATAAAACTGCATTGATCATTATTGGTACTCCAATGCACCGTAGTAAACTGGACGTTTTTTCTCTACGCGTATTTTGAATCAGTATATCACGCCAGCAACCCTGGTGCGGAATCTATGAGTGATCTTTGATAGTAACTTCAATTTCCGACAACACATATCTCAAACATGTCGCTGCTGTTTTTATCATATTCGTGATCTTCGCCGTATTCGCCGGTATATGTCATTTTCTGTTGCTAAGACTATTGCAACAGCGCTTGTTAGCAGCACACTTGACTATTGCAATTCCCTCCTTTATAATATCGCTAGCAAGGATATTACAAAACTTCAGCGTGTCCAAAATTGTCTAGCAAGAGTAGTTACAAGATCTCCTCGTTTTTCTCGCTCTGTACCACTTTTGAAGTTTTTGCATTGGCTTCCTGTACGATATCGTATACTATTTAAGATCTGTACCATTACATACCAGACAATGTCCAATAAGCAACCATCTTATTTGCATTCATTGCTTACTCCTGTAAGAAAACATATCCAGCTTCGATCATCTAGTTCTGACCTACTTTTTGTTCCTAGAGTCAACACTAACATTGGAACTAGGGCTTTTTCTGTTGCTGCACCAACTCTTTGGAATATGCTCCCTCTTAGTGTTAGATCAGTTGAAAATATTACAAAATTCCGTCGTCATTTAAAAACGTATCTTTACAACCTTGCTTATCCACCGTAGCTCCCTATCGCCTTGACCCATCTGTTGACAACTGGAAAACTACTTATGTATTTAGAATTTGACCAATCGTTTTGTTTTGATGCGCCTCTGAGCTTGGTTTCCAATGATTTAGGCACAATAGAAGTTATCTTATTATTATTATCGAACGCGTCGTTGCTGTGGTGCGACAGAATTCGTTCAGCACGGAACCACAACGAGCAAAGGCGGCTCTAATTTGTATTGCTCTGGCTGTCAGAGTTTTCACAACAGTCAATGTAGTTGCAGCGATTAAGAACCATGAGTTGTTGAATGAGAACAACAACAATTATCAAATCGACCATACATTATAATTGCCTACGTAAGAAGATGTGGATATATATATCCACAGCAGTACAAAATGTTCGTGCACCATTACTTTTGTTACAATAAATGGTCACAAATTAGGCATAATCCGGTGAAATCATTAATTATTTCTAGGCAACTGTCTTTTGAAATTTACTTCAGTCACTACGTATAAAAGCCGAGGCGTTTTTGCTGAGGCTAGAGCGCATCGCCGCCTCAGGTGACGGGTGGACCTTTGGGTGTGTCTAGTCTGGTAAGCCAAATTTTGTTTTGTCGATCAGACATTAAATAAGAGCCGGTATGATTATGCGATTTTGGTCTGAAACTGAAAATGTCCATCGATTTGACATTTAATATTCACGAAGACACTCGTTGTTCTTATCTTGTGTCAATCTGCGAGAAGTCATGGAAGGTTAGTTCCAATCCATGCGATAGATGACGCTGCATACAAATGGAAATCTGGAAATAGAAATAACGTGTACATTATTCGCTATATGTCGGCACTGTGTATTCCACTCTTATTGTGACGAACATACACCCTACGCAACGCTTGACATAGTGTGGGCCTTTCCGAACGAATGCGACCTTCTCTTTTTCATTGTCCTAACGTTACAATGTCATTGACAGTACTGGTAATTAAGGAAGAACGCGTGCTTGACTGACTGCAAGAACATGTATTTTTTGGTGAGTGCAAGGTATAGCATGCGGACTCTCCATGGTGTTGATTTTTGACTGGGTGGTAATGGTTCAAAAGAGCATAATCAATGGTGGATCGGGACAGTTTTCTATATAGACAACCACACACCCGAAAGTACGCACACACTCACTCACACAAATATACACGCACTCACATACGCTCATGTACAAAGATGTTGTTCTATCGACGAAATTGAGGTGGGCCCGGATACCAAGCAAGTGCCCATGTTCGTAACTACCCTGATATTAACTGTATTACATTGCCTTTTTCAGGGCATGACGACTATGGTCCCATTATTAGCCCTTAATGTAAACAATACCTTTTTCATTAAAAAAATATCAAGAAAGTTTTGTGAAATAGATCCCTATTGTAACATCCTACCACTTATTTGTGTTATGCTATGTAACCATATCGTTGGACAAATTGGTTTTAGTGAAATAGTTGCAATTTTCGTCAAAGTAAACATGGTGGTGAGTAAACACTGCAATTGACAACTATCGTCCGGCGGTTATTATTCAGTGAAAGAGACGCTATTATTATAAGTGGGGTTATATGGTACGATATTCTCGCAATGTCATACCACGTCATACATGTGTTTAGTGGGAAAATCTCGCGAGATCCAAGGGGACGATAGTCGTTGATGAACAATAGTCGGCCACTATAATTATATAACTTCCTGTTGCAGAGGCTGTTATTGGGTTAAGGTTCGTATAGAGTAAAGTAGTTATTTTAGTTTAGCATTTTGTGTGCCTGCCGTAATGTTGAAATTAAAACGTTGACTTGTATTTTTACTTTTACTCTTACTTCAAGCCCTTTTGAAAGTTTAGTTTACTTTTTACTCAAATAGGTATTGTTCAATATACTTTTACTTAAGTAGTTTTGAGGTGAGTGAAGTGTAATTTTACTTAAGTACAAAATAAAAGTAGTTCAGTCAACACTGTCAATTTACCCAGCATGTCCATTCCCGTCTTATATGATGGTCGCGTTGCCTTCCTCCTCATTAATACCGAATCACGTAAATTATTGTAATATTCTGGAACAATGTTAAAACTACCCCATTTTTTGCTTTTGCTTCTCATATTATTTTTCTACATCGGTTAGTTAATTAGTCAGTTCTGATCATACACGCGGGTGGATATGTCTATAAATTTAGAGTAGGCTATATCTGATGGGTTTCATTTAAAACCGTATCCCAGTTTGCTGCAGAAAGATCATTGTTAAAGGATTATATGCAATCATCATTCAGTTTTCTGATACGTCTGTATTTTTGTCAGTGATTTTATTTATATGTGAACAATTACAAACACAAAATGCCGGTAAATGATCACTAATATCATTTATAAGTAACCCGCTAGTAATACTACTATTCATTTCATTTGTGAAAATGTTATCAATTAAAGTTGCACAGTAATCTGTAATTCGGCTCGGCTTGTCAATTAAAGGATATATACTGAGACTAAACATCATATCCACAAAATGTTTTGTTAGTGTTCCTAACTCTCTTGATCATTGATTCAAGTTGATCAGTAAACATGTCTATATATATTAGTTCCTGGTGCTATGTATACAACTAACGATTATGTTTTTTATATTACCTATACGTAATTCAACTGTAATACATTCCAATTCATCATCACTTACCATGGACATGGTCTGTATTACATTGAATTCAATTGATGCGTTAACATAAATAGCCACTCCGCACCTTTCTTATTTTGTATATTTCTGTAAATAACATCATACCCATTCAACAATATATCAGAGCAATCTTCAGAATCTAACCATGTTTCCGATTTAGCAATACTGTCAAACGGGTTGTTTAGTTTAGTTATATAATCTCAAATGTTATCCAAATTTGCCTTGAGACTCCTAGCATTGAAATGTATGAAGGACAAGCGTTTCTGAATGTTTTCAATCTGAACAAATTGTTCAGCAGTGTAATATTCACAACGTGTAGAAATAGTGTTAAAGAAATTGTTGTTTAGGTCAATGTCACATTCAAAATCACTACAATTGTATTCAGATATGCTAAAAGATTTGATTTAAAGTTGAAAACTGAGCATTGATCATAGATATTGTATATATTGGCTTTAACATTCATATCAGAGTTAATACATTTAAATTGATCATCGCTAACAGTACTGTATGGAAATGTGTCTATACACATGTCACAATATAAGTAACAAGAATCTTTACCTTGACATGAAATTTGAATTTTGTATTAAGTTTGCTGACCTCCTGTGAAGCACATCGTGGCAGAAGGACCATTTCAGTGCTCGTCTAGCCATGGCTAATTAGCGTTATCGTTCGGTAATATTGTTCGGTTGGATGATGTTGCTGCCTGTCGATATGTTGGAGGTCCAGGTCGGTGGCTATGGAGACTTTACTGCCACTGGCGAGCAGGCAGACGATACGGCCGTCAGACGTCCAGGTGGCAGTGACGTTGGGCAGCGACTTGGCTTTGGAGAGCAGCTCGTTGCGGCGTCTAGTGAGGTTTTTCGTGATGAGTAGTTTGGTACCTTTCAGTCGCCGTTTCACTGAGAACACCTTCTGGCGTGCTTGGTAGGTTGTGAATTTCACAATAACGACTCGTGGTCTCGAAGTTGATGAGTTGGCGGATGCCCCGAGCCGGTGACATCGATCGATGGTCTCATGTCCGATCGGAACGTCGAGTTTGTATGTGACTATGTCGAGAAATGCAGACACCGTGGACGATTAGGCAGTTTCCATCACGTCTAGATCGTTGTACAGTTTTGCATTAACCGTCTCAAGCTGTGAAACTCGAGCGGCCATCTCTGCGGCGTCAGCGGCACGCGTAGTGTCCATCTGGGATGCCTTGCATAGGTATTGTTTCATGTCAGCAATGATGTCTGTTTTGAGAATGAAGTCGACGATTTATTTTGTGATGTTTGTGTTTTCAACCAGTCTGGTAAGGATAGCCTGACTGATTGCTTCGACAACTTTGGCGATGATAGGGTAATTGTTCTCAGTGAGCGCAATGAATGCGGTGTGCATGTCTCCATTCAACGATTCATTGGTTGCTTCTGAAGCGCTGGAGCAGACACTTGCGCTTCCCTTTCGTTGACCTTTTGTTATGTTCACTATGCGGTTGACCGTTGATCATTGTTGTAGTCGACATAACAGGGTGGATTACTTGAGCTCACTACTTAACGGTCGCACCTTTTTGGTTGGTTGCATCAAAGTCAGTCAAGCGAAGTAGGCTTAATAGATTGGCGTTCTCGCTAACTGTTAATGGCTTGTGAGCGATATTACCAGTCCAATGTGTCGTATTCACGATGTTCTCACATTGGTCAATGTTCACCACGAGGCGACTTCACTAGAGTATGCACAATACACGTATCTCGCACACTGCTCCTCCCGCTGCAGATCAGATTTGTACGTCGATAATAAATTGGCAATGATTCGGGACGTATCTATACATACATTCGCTTAGACTGGAAGCACGTGATATATAAAAGACTATCAACCAAACAAATCACAAGATGAACAACAAGGTTTCTGCATATTTATTGACCCACGACTACTTAATAAACTCTTAATTACACAACATCACTAAGACATGCCGTAGAACTTGCGTTCGTAATAATCAACGTTCGTAATATTGGCCTGGCGTTACACTTCACACACTATTATCAATTAACTCAACATAAAAATAACGAAACTTCTTGTCCAATATTTCATTGCCACCCACGATGAAAGATCTGAAATATCGATACAACAAACACAAATACATTATACTCTTTGACATAACCGGCTAACGATTGAACGTCATTATTACCTCGTGCAGTCTTCCATACACAGCAATATTTTTTTTTTTCAATTGCGACGGACGTTCCCAGCGTCTTTAGTTACAATACGGTAGCATACGTCAATTTATACGTTTAATTTTAGCCCGCGAACAGTTTGGCGCGTGTCTGGCGGTAGAACAGTTGCACGTCTTCCCGGAACATGGCGCTGGCGACGCCATATATGAACGGATTAACAGCGGAATTTATAACAAACATTCTCCTTAATGTGGGCGGAACAGAAATACCGACGAGCTCCAGCCATGACGGTAGCCAGCAGGCAATGAAAACTACAGTGATTACAAACAGCAAAAACACATTTTTGACGTGAATGACTTGTTTGGCAATTAACTTGTTTCTCGAGGATATTGTCGCCGAATCCGCTACCCCCTTCCCGACACTTCCTGTAGAAACAGTGGAGATAACTGAAGGTCCAGGTCCACACGAACGAGTGGTTGCATCTGCTTTTGATATTACATTCGTTGAAGTCCCCGGTTCAATGCAGCTGTTGGCGGCAATAATTCCAACTTGGGTTCGTAAGACGAATATATTTTTTATGATTTCAACGGCTATTAGCGTATAGCAAATCATCATTATTAATACGCAAGAACAGAGGAAAATCAAGCGTAAGCCACGAAGTAATAACTTGTATGAATTAAATTGAGCACCTGCTATCAACAGTGTGAATATTGTTGCAGCCACAACATTGATAACTACAGCCATTTTAGCTCGTCGTGGAGCCAGGCAAAATGAGTGCGGCCGTCTGACAGCAATAAGACGTTCAACAGATACAAACATGAGAAGAAGCATGCATGAGTTAACAGACAATTCCATAATATATATAAATATCAACCATGTCACGAAGTCTAAAACGCTAGTTGCTAGGATGATGCCACAAACACAGATTGCTATGTCAGCCACGGCCAGAGCAAACATGTACACCCTTGTTGATGTTGTCATTTTGACAATATAAACCACAATTACAAGCAGATTGCCCGGCAACCCCACGGCGCACACGAGGAGTATTGCTAGGGTACGGTCGTCTCTTCGTTCAGTTTGGTTGTCCTTTGCACTGTCGTTTAAGACATTCAGCAAAAGTCTTGAGGCGTTTTCCCAGTGTGCAATGCTGGCTGAATTCATGTTAGCGAATTCCAGTTGATCACCGATATGGCGCCAACTACTCCACTGAATAGTTCTGATTCGAAATGATATGATATCTACAAAAATAGCTACAATTTAATTTCTTATGGGATCGACGAGTTTCTAACAAGCTTTGCAAATTAAATACATCATGAATAATTCAATTATTTGGCAATGTTCAAAAGACAATGTCACAACGTCTTATTTTCGATGTGATGCTGCAATAGCAATCAACATCAGTCCAAAGCAACGTTAGTTGAAAAAGTTGGACAATGAAGAAACATTTGGAGATGCAGAATAAACAAATACGTTGTTCGGTAATATCCAAACAAAATGCACAAACCGTTTTGTCACATTTCTCCGAGTCTATTTACACTCGACGAAGTAGTCTTCACTTGTACTGCGAAACACACGGCCTATTAGCTGTTGATGTTATGCGACGTGAACTGAGTGACAAACACAATTCTCCACGATTCTTTAACTGAACGTTTCTTCAAGATCCATGCCTCTTCAGCTGAACGTCTCTTCAGCTGAATATTTCTTCAAGCTCCACGTTTCTTCATGCGCAACTTTCGTTAGCTGAAGGTTTCTTCATCTGACTGTTTCGTTAGTTCCACTTTTCTATAGCTTCGCGTTTCTTAAGTTTCTCGCTTCAGTTCGATCTGAAAATAGTATTTACTAGAGTAAACGAAGAGACTGTGATTACGACGTCGTTCCAGTGCACAGTAGGTTATGGGCAATGGTTGACGGAAACAACGCTGACTACTAACGCTCCGCGTGCGCACGGGCGTATCGGTTCACCATTGGTCATTTTAACACGCATACGAGATATGGTTGTACACCAATAAGCGTTCAGTTCCTCAATTACGTCATGTTACTGTCAACAGGTAGAACCAACACCGTCGCAATGGAGAGTGGCGTATATGTACATAATTGTATATACAGTGTGTGTATATATATATATATATATATATATATATATATATATGCATGTGAGTGTGTGTGTATGTGTGTGTATGGGTGAGTTATATGATTTATATATATAAATATATATATATATATATATATATATGTATATATACACTAGGTATTTTTGTATATAAAGCAGTGTCCTGTCATTAGGACTGCTCAAAGCCTAGTCCTACTTATTTCCCAGGAGACCTATTAAATTGAACACCATGTCTGGGAAGCATTAGCAACGAGCAATTAACGCGCGAAAAAATGCATGCATGTATGTATGTATGTATGTATGTATGCACATATGTATGTATGTGTATATATATACATATATATATATATATATATATATATGTATATATATATATATACACATACATACATACGTGCATACATACATACATACATACATGCATACATTATATATTTATATATATACATACATACATACGTGCATACACACATACATGCATACATTTTTTCGCGAGTTAATTGCTAGTTGCCAATGCTTCCCAAAGAAATCGATATGGTGTTCAATATAATGTGTCTCCTGGGAAATAAGTAGGACTAGGCTTTGAGCAGTCCTAATGACAGGACACTGCTTTATATACGAAAATACGCAGTGTTTTATTCTACACAAACTCTCGCTGTCATGTTTTATATGTTGTGATAGTTTCTTTTATAGTTTCTCTTTGAATTGGCCATTTCAGTTGTAGTTTAATTAAATGTTTCTTTGTAAAATTAGTTTGCACTAAATTGTTTGATGTTTGTTTTATAAGTGTTTCCCTTAGTGTTTATGTTGTTATTGTTGTTTTTCTTTCAGGTTTCACTTTATAACCAATAAGCCTGTCAAGCGAGTATTCTGATACACCTGACAACAATAGTTTTCAAGGAACAACAATGTTCACATAAACGCTAATTGTGACACTCCAGTAGAATTCATTCGTTTTGAACCAGGAATATGTCAATATAAGGTGTGATGTTCTAAAATCTGTACCACCCAGTCACATACAGTTGACTGTGTTATACAATCGCATGTACAATCGTTTTCGAAAATACACATTTACTTAATTGTTTCGTTTCTTCCTGAGCTATTCGTCTGAAAACCACAACTGTTACCCTCTTGAGCCAAATATGTCACTACATAATCAAACATCAAACGTTACACCTTGGATCACTTATTTTATGGCGAGCAGAGGAAGATCACTTCCAGATGAAGGCGGTTGAAACGTCGATTGTGAGTCGAAAATGTATTATTGTGTACTGATAAAATTGTGTTATTCATACCTCCCAACTTGGTAACGTGTTCGTGAGCATATTGATTAACAATACAATAAAACGGTTATCATTAAATATGTTTTTTATCAATTCGATTGTTCCGTTAGTATGATTGTGCGATAAAAAAAACGAACGTGCATGTTTTCGTAGGACAGCAATATTTATAACGTAAATACAACAACGACGGGTGTGCTGTTTAAATCAGTTCAATATAAATAGTTGGTTCAGTACATTGAAGATCAATATGCTATATTTATAACACTAACACACTTTTGTATTCTTTATTTATTTTATATGTATTGTATCATGATATGCATGATGGTTTGTGCAGCAAACAGACTCGCTATACAAACGCTGCAATCAGCATGTCCACAAATATGTCTACTTCACTTAGCTTTTTTTTTTTGCTACCAAATCGGATCTTGAAGTAACTAAAATCTCTCCTCAACCAACATATTACATATTTACTGTGGTGATTACAATAATACACAGATATGTGTAACGTATTATTTCAGTTAATAAGCAAAACAACTAATACATCATTTAGTCAGTCTCAGTCTCTTAACCTATTGGTCATACACGTTATAAATCAAGCAGTCAATCAATCAATCAAGCGGTCGACATTTTATGTTAAGCAAACAGGTCAAGTCACACTAAATAGCAATAATGACAAAATAATGTCATATCAACACACGCACACACACACACACACACGCACGCACACACACACACACACACAAACACACATACACATACACACACATACACACAAACACACACACACACACACACACATACACACAAACACACACATACAGACACACACACACATACAGACACACACATACACATACAAACACACACATACACACACACGTACACACACACATACACACACATAACACAAACACACACATACAGACACACACACACACACACACACACATACACACACACACACACATATATATACGCACTATCACACACATACAGACACACACACACACACACACACACACACACACACACACACACACACACACACACACACACACACACACACACACACATACAGACACACACACACACACACACACACACACACACACACACACACACACACACACACACACACACACACACACACACACACACACACACATACACACAAACGCACAAACACATATCTATATATATATATATTCATGTATATATATATATACATTCATGTGTATATATATATATATATATATATATATACACGTGTATGCGTGTGTGTGTGTGTGTGTATGTGTGTGTGTGTGTGTGTGAGTGTGTGTGTGTGTGTGTGTGTGTGTGTGCGTGGTTGAGAGAGAGAGAGAGAGAGAGAGAGAGAGAGAGAGAGAGAGCGAGAGAGAGAGAGAGAGAGAGAGATATATATATATATTAATATTAAGAGAGAGAGAGAGAGAGATATATATATATATTAATATGCCTGTTCATATGTCGGTTTCCCGTATTCAGTTCAATTCAGAGTTATACTTCTTTGGTGTCTATATTGTGTGATTTGCGATATTTGGCGTACGCGGGCGAATACGTAATACATGACATGGCAACCAACTTGGTAACCCCTTTAATCCACGATGTGCCGTCACAGGCACTACACTACATCTCCTCCAACCTAAGATTAAGCTTCTAGCTGCAATCACATCAATGGCCTTACTAGCTAAAGGTAACGAGAAAAGCTAAATGTAACGAAAAAAAGACTTAATTACAATATTATGTATTCTCACAAAACACGCGACGCCCTACTATTGTAACGATAATGTGCAAAATACTGTGTTTTCATATTTTGCATTCATGTGTATGTGCAAACACTTGACGGAGACTCTCACGTTATTATGTAGAAGCCAATGTGGGTATTATATTACATGCTATCAAGTACAAGTACTACGACTTCTCGAGATTCCTATCTATGCTAATTCTAAACAGTAACAACAGTAATTAAATGAACGAATCATGAACTATCAGTCAAAATTAGAACGTTTCAACCAGTGACAACATTCTTAAGATAATAAAGGACGCAGAGTAGTTCGATTAGGCTACTGCGTCTCCGTGGTCGTCTGTTTCACTAGGTTCATTGTTCACTTCTTGCGCCTGAGTGTCACTGATTGGCGTTGGTAGTTGAAGAAGTCTTTTCATGAAACAAGAGTTTCGAGTGACTTCGTGACCATCAGTCTGAGACTGTGCTGTGATCATCGGCCCTCTCACTTCCACCATTTTATAAGGTTTGGGGTGAACCTTGATATGGTTTTGTGTGATTGACACCATTTTATGAGATCGTTATCTCCGATTTACACATTTAATGGGCGAACGCGTCTTCACGGTGTCATCATGCATGTCGCAGTTTCATTCTTAGTGAACGACTAAAAAGGAGCTCAGTAGGTAGTGCTGCGTGGAGTTGATATGTAATTGCGGAGAAAACGATTCAACTACTGTTTCCATGATCTTCCTTCTACTGTCGCAGCGGAGTAATTCGTTTATGGTGAAATCCCAAGAATTCCGCAAACGTTCGAAATTGGTTGCTGTTCAACAGTTGACCGTTATCCGTTTTCAGTACGTCCGGTATTCCAAACATGCTAAATATGGAATCCAGGACTGGAATCACGGTTGCAGCATTTGTAGACTTCACTACATGGGTCACAGGATAACGATAGTACTCGACCATCACTACCAATATGTAGTCGCTGTTCAGACCGTATGGGCCTTTGAAATCTGCTGAAACCACCGTCTAAGGACTTCGCGGAATTTCCGACATTCTTAGTGGAGCAACTTCCTGTCCAGTAGCTTGACAGGCGATGCATTGCTTTATGGTATGTTCTGTCATCTTGTCGATATTGGGGAACCGTACCTATTCCCGAAGAAGGCGTTTTGTCTTAACGATTCCCTGGTGTCCCTCATCAGCCAGATGAATAGCTTTCTATTGAAGTGTTTTAGACAAAAACCAGTCGAATTCCTTTCAAAATGACATCATTTGATGCTGACAGTTCATTCTGAACACTGCGAAATGAGTGCATTTCTGGAACATTTCACGGATCGTTCCGGTTTCCATTCTGAATGCGTTTTACGACTTCTTGTAGCGTCTTGTCGACATGAGTCTCGCTCTTCACCTCTTCCAGTGTCATTGCCATCGGAACAATGTATTCTGTGATAACGTTTACGTAGTCATCTGCAACCTTCGATGCGCACTCAGAATTAGATTTATAGGAAAGTGGATGACGAATCATCCAATCAGCGGGATTGTTTTCGCCGTCACGCATCTGATTTGCAGATCATACGTTTGCAAGCGAACGTTTCATCTGAACGTGTAGCGTTTTTGGTTGTAATCATCGGAGTTTTTCCAAGTCGTGTTCTTTTTTTTCGGTTTCCAACAGATGATCACAAGTTAAAGCAGCGAGGAAAAATGTGCCGTTAAGAATGTTCGTGGTAATTGTGCACCTTAAACGGATTGTTATCACGACTTGACGAGCCATGGTGGCGACTGCGTAAGTTGGTTGACAATGACAACTATGCATTCTTTCGCCCAGTAAGACATGTTATTTAACTAATGCATACTTTTTGGTGGTTGTGTGTATTTTTAGGTAACTTTTTTTAGATATAAATGGTTACCTAACTGTTTTGAAATAACAACTTATAACATTTTAACATTCGCGGTTTTTATGACAAACGATACTCCGTTGTATATCGTTTTAACTCCCATTTCTTATATAATTATTAATCATATTTTTAACCCATATGTTATATTTCATACTTTACTATGTACTGGTTCTTGTTACATCTATTTCATGTAGACGAATACAAATTCTTGATCAAAATCAAATTTCTGAAGCAACAACCCCATAACACAATTAACAAAGCTGCAATAAAGCAATTAATTAATCATCATCAACTGTTTCCTGGCTTCCGCAATACCAAAATCAGTGGGCAATAATTGGGCTTGTCGCCAGCCGGCTCTACTCGCGCGGAATCTCGCCATGTATCGTGACGCACTTACAGGCGCAATTAAAGATTGAATTCCGCTCGCGCAATAGGTCAACACGCGTCACACGTAAAGAACTATGAGACTGAGACAGATACTTTGTCTTTATTCTATGACTTGTAATCTTGAGGTCAAACATCGACGCACGGCTCACCATCTGGCGAATGGAAGCGATCTATCTCGGTTAGATTATATTACACATCAACTGTTGGAAAATCACACATGCATAACATGTTCGACGATTAACAAATCAGCGTTCCAGTCTGAACGAATGACGAAGAAGAAGAGAGAGACTGATCTTAATGGGCAACATCACACCGCGTCAAGCTTACAGATGATACATCATTTCGACTACGTATCTGATAAGCTAAGCTTATTGGCTATACGTTAAGTGTTGTAATGCGGTCTCAGCTTCACACCTGTAACTGAATATGTTTACTACTGCAGGTGTCTTGTAGGACAATTTTCCTCTTTGACATTTCTCTTAGAAGCAACCACACTTTCACATGACCCACGTAATAATCATGACAGACGAAACGTTCTCATTGCTGAGCATGCAGCATTCGGCTTGATTCGACCTGATCGTGCGTTTTAACAGGAAGCTGTAATTATGGCCTTCCGTAATGAATTACATGAGGCAGCTGTTACACATACGTCTTCGTGGACATTTGCAGTGCAATACGCACACATGTTACTGACGAATACGTAGTACACACATGTACACGCATTACCATATACACGTGTACAAGAGGAATACTTGTTATTTGTTCCGACACCAAGGAATAGTCAGCTTAGAAGGAATTCACACTATTCATGCGGCGGCCACATTGAAACTAGAGCGAGGCACACTACGCCTCTGCTAGTGCCGCCCTACGGAAAGAAGCGTGTATTCAACGTGGAAATGGCTGGACCGTCCGAGCCAGTCTAGTCCAAAAGTTTAACAAAAATTCCCCAAATTACTTATGGTGATGTCGATAACTTTGTAAGATCGGTTGCTAAGGTACCACAGAACGTCCTGACGAAAGGATACAAGTTTTTTGCCGAGGCACATGTTCACAATGTCGAAGGTAAGTTTGCATAGTTACCGGTGTAATGACAACTAGTCTAGATAACTAGTATTATTAACAACATATTAGTATTGTGTTATACTTGCAGTGATTGGTATATTACGGTGATGTATGTATGTGGTTTAGTCATAAATTTAACCACGTGTGTACATTATACGGGCATATATTGCTGTATATACTTATAGTTATCCAACAAAACCCGATACATATTAGAGATTACATGGGCGATATTATGAGGCATATGTGGGTGTATGGGGCTAGACTACCCTGGTCTATGCCTACAGGTTACAGCTAGCAAGTTTCACCACAACCATCGATTTACTATTTAATAAATGGGATAGCTTTATCCAGTTTTTTTCGAAATAATTTAAGCATGTATATAATGCGGATTAGATAGCTTTGACATCCTAATAATTGTTAGAATGCTGCTTGTGTTGTTGCAGTGAAAGTCACCCCAGAAGGACGCCTGGTTAGAGCCAAGTGCTACCACTCTATGCGAAAGAATGACGATCCACACCATTTAAGCAATACAACATATAGTGGTTAATTTACATTTGTTTGACAACAACAAAATTTCATTGGTGGTAATGCAGTATTTGTTATACATTGTGGTGTATGCAAAAACGCATTTAAGCATGTAATAATAGATTTGTCTCTCAAAATATAATTACACATAGTAAATACAACACTGTAGTAATTTGTGGATGGATTCTTATGCTTGATTATACATGTTGTATATATCTTTATGACTTGGATAACTGCACATTTGTATAACTTTAAATTGGTGGAAGAGCAGCTAATCATTATACACTGTGGTGGATGAAGATAACAACGAAAAATTTAATATACTTATAAAAGTATATATTTGTAAAACTAAAACCATAAATAATAGATACAAAACTGTGTTATAGGTATGCTTGGTGGCTGGCACCTCCACTGCTATCACCAATCACAGATGCAACCGCATTGCAGGCATGGGAGTCTGCAATCATACGGTTGGTCTTCTATACCAGGTGGCACACTATGTGATGCTAAACCTCTCTGTTGTGCCACCTGGTGTTTCGAAGACAGCAACAACAGTGGCACATACCACAAGCATATGGGATACGTCCAGATGATTTGGAGAATTTGAACGTAAGGCATATTTCTTCGCCGAGTCCTCGCAAGAAACGCAAGTAATTTCTTCGTGACGAAGGTGTTCGATCCACGCTTTGCAGGGTTATTCCAACACCACTGCAATATGTTTCATTTGTGCAAGACTTTGTGGACTTTCTTGCTCCCTATGATGATTTGCAGAACATTCAGTTGTTGAATATGTTGCCAGCTAGTAATGAGGACATTGAACTTGTTGACTCGGTGTGTGGCCCTGTTCCAAAGGGGAGTATGTTGTTGTATCAGCAGAGGCCACCAACGGTGTCTGACTCTACTGATGATGTTGATGCATCCCTGTTACCCTGACGTTTCTCTTCCCTCATTGCACTCCACATATGCACATGTACCAACTTTAGCAGAGGCCACCAGGTGCAGACGAAGGCAATGCGGTATGGGCTTTGCCGTCTAGCAGTATGTGGCCAGTAAGGTATGTCATGTTTATTCATGTGGATTTGTTGTCAACCCCTCTGCCCCTCACCTTGGTTGTACACCCGATAGGAAGGTGTATGACCCCAGTGAGGATTTCCCATATGGCTTACTAGAGATCAAATGCCCCCAGGTTGAATCCTTCCGTGAAGCACAATGTCTTAAGGTGTTTAATGACACAATGGCATTGAAGCGAAACCATGCTTACTACTATCATGTGATGGGGCAGATGGTTATAACTGGGGGTGCATGGTGTGACTTCATGGTATGGTGCATAAACGACTTTCACACTGAGAGGGTATATTTTGATGCCAGTGTGTTCAATGAACATAAGATGAAACTAGACATGTTCTACTTGCAGCACTACCTAACACAGGTTGTCTGTGAGGCAACTGCATGGGAGTCATTCAGTAGAGGAGTGACAACCAGTGTGAGATGGTATATTTTAATAGTCATAACAGTTCGTTTTCAGTCTGTTACACAATCATATACAGTGGGTCACTGAAAGTGAGTGAAATTCAAGTGTACCATTCAGTGTAACAACGTACATTGTAATAATGACAACACAATGTTCAGCATGTTAAGAAACATACAGTGTGTCACTGCAAATGAGCTACTTTTTCACTGATTTATGTAATCTTTATTCTGTAATATTGTTGGTTCCAAAGGTGAACAAATAAAGTTAGTGTGCAAACATTTTGTTGAATGTGTCTTTCAATGAAATCATGACCTCAATATAAAGGAAAATACTGCCCAAATTTAGTTGATTGAACCTACAATACTTATTGGAATGACCCCATCGAAAACATGATATTCCCGAACTCTTCTGATTGCCCTTTCTACGTGAATCTTGGGTTGCGACCACTTCTTCACCACTGAAGCTCTTCCTTTTGGATGTTAGGAAAGGGGGATGACCAAATTGGCACCCACATCTCAAAGTTCCTTCTCTATTGTGAATCCTTTGTCAACCATGACACTGTCTCCACTCTCTAACAGTTCCAAGATACCAGATGATTTGGTAATTTCTTTGTCCGATATGCTCCCTGTGTACAACTTACTCACAAACGACACTACTCCTGCTGGCGTTATTCCTATTAGCCCCTTCAGTGTCGTTGTCGCTTTGTAGCTAGAGAACATTTGTCAATTCACAAACAGTGATGATGGTGTCTGTGTTTTCAGTTCAGTACAGTCGAATATAACTCGAGTGTTTGGGAACATAGCAAACCATTCTGGCATGGATTTCTTAATCTGGTTCCTAGACGGCCAAATGGGAACTGTTCCAAACACGAAATATAAGTAGTTGGCCCAAGTGATAAGAATTCTGCTTACAGTAGACTGAGAAAGCTGAAACCTCACAGCCAAGTCCTGTTCCCTGAACCCTTGTCGTACAAAACACAGAAACATAAAGAATTGATCAATATGTGGTAACTGTTCTAATCGCAAAGCATTCATCCGTATGGAATTACTCTGATCACCTCGTCTGCGCTGAATTTGTGTCCAGGTCACCATTTTCTCAGCAGTAGGTTCCAGTGCAATACATACTGCATGAAATACTGTATAGCATTTAAATCCGGTATAGAAACGTATTAACTCTGGATCTCTACTAATTTATGTAGAACAAACCGCTCATTTTCTAACATGTTAATCTTAGCCTCCAACAGTTCAATATGTTCTCTTGCCGCTTTAAGCTGGTCGAGGTCAGAGTCGGTGCTGGCACATGGTAGTCGTGGTCAGAGCCTGCTTCTTCGATGATGTTAGCAAAATACGTTTTATTTATTAAACCGCATATTAATTAATATACTGAAACGATGACATACTTGAAACCAGATATGTGTTGAAGCAAATTAATTGACCAGGTGTATTTAAGTGAACTTATCATGGTAACTTAACAGCCCAGATCAGTGCATACATTTATTACGCATGTCACAGTTAACTATGTTGGACCGACACGCGACTGGCAACAATCAATCAGTCAACTTACTTAAGTAGTTTCGTTTAGTCTTAATGTGCACGCAACACACATGATTACTCTAATCCATGTTGATTCAACAAGCCTGACGTTGACTAACTATTGACAACACAGGTTGCGGAAAACCGTCACAAAATGAATCCGTTTTTGTATTTGCTGACTCTCCGACTGCGTTAGCCGTCTCTCTTTCCCTCCGTCTATCCGTCTCTCCGTCTCAACGTCTCTTTGCCTCTCGTTCTCTCCTTCTCTCCGTCTCCCCGTCTCTCCGTCTTACCCTATCCGTCTATCCCTCTCTCTGTGTCCCCGTCACTTCGCCTCTCCGTCTCACCGTCACTCAGTCACACACTCTCTCCGTCTCTGCGTATATCCTTCTCTCCATCCCTCCGTCTCTCCATCTTTGTGTATATCCATCTGTCCGTCTGTCCGGCTGTCCGTCTGTCCGTCTCTCCTTCTTTCCGACTCTCCGTATCTCCGTCTCTCCGTCTCTCCGTCTCTCCGTCTCTACGTCTCTCTGTCTCTCCGTCTCTCCTTCTCTCCGTCTCTCAGTCTCTAAGCCACATTTCCCTCTATTCATCTCTATATCTTTTCGACTGTTCTTCTGCTCGTCGTCCGTCTTCCTGTTCGTCGTCATCGAGCTCTGCATCAGAAGAAGCGATACAACTCTCATCGAAGGAGCCAGTACAATTTTCATCTGTTCTTCTGCCCTTCGTCCGTCATCCTGGTTATCGTGACCGCATTAGCAGTAGTGGTAATAACAGCAATATCAGAAGCAATAAAATTATCAGTAGTAGCAGTATTAAGTTGCAATAGTTGGCTTCCGTAGTGCGTCTACTTTCCCAGAACTCAGTTTATTCTTCCGCTGTGCTTAGCTGTGAGAGTCCTTTTCTCCCAAGACACTGGATAGATATCTAAAATAAGTATTTTATTGTAGCGATCACGTTTTAACAATGTTGTATTTTAAGTGCCTTTGAACATGTTTTTATACCCGGAAATATGGCACTAAATATATAATATTTATTATTATTGTATATGCAGAACATATTCGCGGTGGACCACAATATGTCTTTGTATGGTTTATGAAGGCATCCGTGAAACTGGTTCACGTTCGCCAAAGTCGCCATGGATAACCGCCTTTGATAGACGTGTGTCCGGCAATCTGATCACATGACCAGCCCATCTCAGTTATAATAGTTCCAGCTTTTGTAAATATACCTGCAAAGCCAGCCTGGGTGAATACAATGGTTCGCCGATTATTTAGTTAGTCGCTAGTTATTAACATAGTTCAAGGGCGTACCCAGGGTTGACATAAGATGGCGCTGGTGCATGGCGAAACGTTGTAGCGGTGGATGATTGTTTGTGTGTTTTGGATGATTGTGCCCGTGTTTAAGTCTATACGTGTATATCAGTATGATCTTGAAGACCTACTTAGCTTCAGGGAACCCAAACTTTACCTTGGAGGACACTTTTTCTGTTGACAACACGGGTCATACACAACACAACACAACGCCTGACGCCGCACACGCAAGCGGGGGAGACGCGGGGGCGCACTCTGTAGATTTCGCCGGCGCAGCCTTCGACCTCCACTCCCTGCTATCGTTTTAGCAAATGTGCGATCACTGAGGAACAAAACAGACGAACTCTTTTATTTGTTGACATACAAACGAGAATTACGAGACGCCTCTATACTGTGTTTTATGGAAACGTGGTTATATGCCACGACCCCTGACGCGGCAGTGACACCCCTCGGTCATGCTCTGTTTAGAGCCGACTGATCGAGCAAACTGACGGACAAGCAGCGGGGTGGTGGCGTCTGTTTTCTTGTGAATCAGCGGTGGTGTAATGTCACTCAGCTTGTCTCTTCTTCGTGTTCTCGTGAACTGGAAACTCTAACTATCAATTGCAAGCCGTTCTATTCCCCGAGAGAGTTCTCTTCGGCCGTGCTGTTGGGTGTTTACACACCCCCCTGATGCCAGTGCTACTAAGGCAGTCAGCCAGTTGGCTGCTCAGATGGTGGCAGCAGCATCGACTTATCCTGACAGCGTAGTCATCATTCTGGGTGTCTTTAATCACACAGACTGTAAGTAGGCGGTGGTGTTATTTTGCAAATCTGATTTTTTTGATGGAATACCCCCCTAAAAATATGGACATATTATACCTGGGTGCAAAACTGCAAAATATTTGCCAGTTGTCTGATGCTAACCCCCCTGTACATACCCTCTGAAAGTCAAGACCCTTAAAAAGTGGTCGAAAATGGTTGAACAGTATGCTACTTTTTGTTGTTCAATGTGAAAATTACAGTGTTTTGCAGGCATTTTAGGTCAACTGAAGAATGGAAATATAAGTATCTACACAATATGTTACTCACGGAATGTATAATGTATATGGCTCCCTCTGCTAGAGTTGGGTTAGTTCACCGGCAGCGCCATCTGTATAAATTCTGCTGACAGGCGAAATTGTGTCTTATTTAGTCGTATTATTTCATTATTTATTATATATATTTCAATTGTGTTAGTGTATGCCATTTTATTAAGTTCACAACGTAATGTGTATGTAATCTTACTTACATGTTAATTATCGGTAATTTACGACTGATTGCAGATTGTACCTCTCTACTTGTCACTGGCAACCGCCTGGCTAAACGCTACGTCATGGAAAATAAAGCGAGCGTTAAATAATTAATTGACACTTGAAATCATGACAACACAGCTTTAATCCGCCACTTACACAATAAGACATATAACTATAAGGCACGATAAGTATAATTTAATTCTTTTGTTTCATCATTGGAGAAGATGCACATACTAGTTACTACAGCATTAATACTTAAGGATTTGAAAACCTAAATGTATGGCATAAGGATGAATCATATCCTTGCAGGCTAAGTAACCATGGCTGCTGACACACGCTGCACAAGATCACAGTCCAGGAGCACACTTATTGCTGCAGACTATGTAGAGAAGGCCGAGTTTTCCCATGGGATTCTTCCAACTGACAAAGCTGTCATACAGAACATGTATCTGCTGCGACCAAAGTGGGCTGGCCAAGCCCAACGCTCGAGGGATGCAGCAGCGAACCTGCTAGCAGAATTGATTGAGGAGCACTGGCTATTCTGCAATCTATACACCATCCACACTAGACACATCAAGAAACACATCTTGAAGCTATATGGGGAATTTGTGACTATGATCCAGACTCGGAAACACAGACAAAATGCCAGTTTCCTCAAGAGAACGGAAGCATTCAACAAAAAGGCAGAAGGAATGTTTTATATTTTCTGCCACGTTCCTGTGGTAGGCAAGTACCTGGAACGAAAGCACGGTGTGAAAATTAGTGATATGGAGAGGGCATTTCTTCAAGACCAGAGAACTAAACGAAAAAAGTACTGCGAAGACTTTGTTGATCGCATGTGGATGGAAAGAGTGGAACACAAAAAACAGGATATGCAATGTCTCAACAAAATGAGGGAAGATGCCGAAAAGAAACAAGAACTAAAGAAAATAGTTGTCTGATTTGAGGACATTGAGCAACGAAAGGATGGTGATCAGTATATGAACACAGATCTACCATTTTCCGGGAGCTCCAGTGATGAAGATGAAGATCCTACTACTACTACTGCTACAACTACCAGAGCTGAGACCCGGGGGAAGAAGCGGCGCCTGTCGTCTACAGTACTCAGCCTGGATCTGAACTGCCCCCCAAATATCGGCATATCCGCGAGAGCGTTTGGAAAGTGCAATCTGAGTTCTATGAGACTATTGATAAGCTAAAGAGCTGCTACCACATGTCTGAGCCCCAATCTGCAGCAGCTGTCATAACAGTTTGGAACAAAATGTTCGGAAGAACTTAGAAGCTGCACGAGCAGCCAGAGATCATTGATTTGGACACCCTGCCTGAATCCAGCAGTGTCAGACAAACAGGCAAGAGCATCGAAGCACTGGCATTAGACGAGATTGTCAAGGAGATCATGAACTCTGAGTGTGATGAACAGATTGAAGTGACCTATTCTGACGATGGATCCAAGAAGCAAGGTTCTGGGTCATTTTCCGTCCAGAGCATCACTATGAATGGAAAGTACAGGTCTCTACCTACCATGAGCATAGCTTCAGAATCCAGAAACAACTTAGCTGCTCTCAAGGTGGCAGTCCTCGAAATCCTTGAAGCAGCAAATGGTATACCCCAAACGTGCCGTTGCTGTTTTTATCACATCCGTGATCTTCGCCGCATTCGCCGACATATGTCGCTTTCTGTCGCTAAGACTATCGCAACAGCTCTTGTTAGCAGCAGATTAGATTATTGCAATTCCCTCCTTCATAATATTGCTATCAAGGATATTGCAAAACTACAAGGCGTCCAAAATTGTTTAGCAAGGGTAGTCACACAATCTCCTCGATTCTCCCGCTCAGTGCCACTTCTAAAATCACTGCATTGGCTCCTCGCATTATGTTTAAGATCTGCACAATCACCTACCAAGTCCTTTCATCCAAACAACCTAGTTATTTACACTCAATGCTCACACCAGCCAGACAAGCCAGACAACTTCGGTAGTCTAGTTCGAAGTTGCTATCTGTTCCTAGTGTTAAGACAAAAGCTGGAACTCGAGCTTTTTCAATTGCCGCGCCAACTATATGGAATTCGCTTCCCGTTAATGTTAATTTAGCAGAAAATATTGTTACATTTCGTCGTCACCTAAAAACTTATCTTTTCAATATCGCCTATCCTCCCTAGCTTCCTAGCACATCCATCCATTTGTTGACGAATTTCGCCTAGCACACGAGTACGAGAATGCTTAATCCTTTGGTTTTTGTGCGCCACTGAGCTCGGATTGGCTGAGGATATTGGCGCTTAAGAAGTTATTTATTATTATTATTATTAAGTCTAATCTCCTTGAGAAAATTGACTTTATAATAACAGATCAGACAGTGCACAACTGCAGTGTCGATGAGATTGTAGCGGAAACTCTACACTCGGAGCACATCCCTGATCATCTGTTCTGCAATGTACACCCAACACTGATGTTTAACAGAGTTATCACCAAGCGGTGGGCAGAAATAGAAAACATGCTCGGTAGAGACAAGATCTACTCAAATTTCTGGTCATTGCAACAACAACGGCTACAAGCGTCACCGTGCAAGCCCTTGACTGTCTGACTCGGCTCATCAATCATGATTTTGACCACAAGCCATGGAATAAATCAAATGAATTTGACCTCCACATAGCCCCACGACAAAACAAGTCTGTCAGTCTGAAAGATGAGCGCTTCAATCGCTTGACGCGGACTAGTGAATTTGCCTCTATCATGTGGATGATGCGGCATCCTTCCTGCAGAAGTACGAGGATGCCAGGAATCAGTTAGCCTGCATCGTCATATGCTTCTTGGACTTGGACTTCTTGAGGGTCATGTACTGTGCAGGGGCTCTCATTGGGCTTCATCTGGTTGAACCGTTCTTGTCTCTGACCACGTCACCTGACACAACCTACACCAAGATCATCCCAGTGTTCCAGCGGCTGTACCAGGAGGTGATAGATATAGATGCAACTACTCTCTTGACAGTAGATGAGCCAGCCTTCAAATTTGTGTCCACTGAGAGGTTCAAGCATGCTAGGTACGACGAGGACATATGTGACGTCATAGCCAAGGTATCCGCCTCTTTTCGACCCCAAGTGATATCGCTCCTGAAGATGGTTCTGCCCAAACTGGCTGCTGGCTTCCAGAAGCAAAAGGGGGACATATATAGCTTTGGGACCTACGATGAGACTGCAAAGCAATCACTTTCCCACATGGACACACAGAAGCTAGAGAAGGCACCGATCCACAACTTGGCCGCAGAGCGGAGTGTCGGCTTCGTGAACTACGAACTCTCGACCAGGGGTGCCAAGCAGCTTGCCAGCTCATCTTCAGCACAAGTGATAGCCAAACCGACATATCTGATTGACCGACGACAGCCAGGGTCTTTCAGGAACTAGGTAAGAAAAGGAGGTAGGATACCATAAATCATCATCATGGAACACAAGACAGCAAGAACTGAAGAAACAAGGCCTGCGGGACAAGGAAATTGCTTTAGCAGTGGATAGGAGGAAAATCAAAGACTTGGATGCACTCAAGGCCATGGGAGGCCCATTCACATCAGCTGATGCAGTTGTTGAGTACATTGCAGCCACGCACATATATGAGGGAACCAAAATAGCATGTCTCTACCTGGAGATTCGCTATGCTTGTGACACATCATTTTCCCTACCAAAAACAAGTGATCTGTTCCGCCTCGTGAATGACAACAGGAAGCTCCCTATCAACACGTATGTGGTCAATGTGAAACTGTACTTGAACAAGATGACTTCGAATGCAGCGGTCACTCTGGATGACTTTAGCCAGGCTATGGATGTCAATGACAGTAGTGACGCCCATACTGCACTTGAGCAACCAGCATTGTGGGGCGTAGTGTTAGTAGTGCCCTCGCTTTGAACATTATTAATATACATTATGGCAGTAATCTATCATTAGTTTGTTTATACAATGTCTACTGTGTACCTGTCTGTTGTACAAGTACAAGTAATCAAAATGTTTTATGCTGATTTTCTTAGTTATTATCATCATTTTGAGTTTATTTTTAAAGGCAAAATATGCATTTTTGAAGGAGTCCCAACATCAATGGGTATGTACATGGGGGTTAGAATCGATCAGATGATCAAACATGGCTATTTTCCCACTTAAACAGACACTCTCCATATTTTAGAGGGGGTACCTAAAAATAGTTGCACTAACACCACCCCCAACTTGAAGAAGGTACTGCCCAGGTACAAGCAGCACGTAAACTGTGCCACACGCAATAGCAATGTATTGGATCAATGCTACACAGTCTTTAAGGATGCGTACCGTGCCATCGCCAGGGCTCCCCTCGGATAATCTGATCACGCAACGGTTGTCCTCATCCCCACGCAACGACAGAAACTGAAAACGTTGAAGCCAACAAAGAAGACTGTAAAAAAGCGGACGGATGAGCTGACTGAAGCTCTTCGTGGATGCCTGGAGTGCACAGATTGGGACATGTTTAAAGAGGCATGTCGTGACCTAGACGTGTACGCTGACACCGTGACATCTTTGTCAGCTTTGTTTTTATATCGCCAGTTAATTAATTTATTCATGTATTTATTATTTACTTAACTACACGTATACATTTTATACTAGTTTTAGCATAGTTGTATAATGTTTCTGATTGTATGTTTTGTGTGTGCATGATGGGGGACAGGGAAGACCAGCGTGTATGTGTGTTGACGACACAACGCCAAAAATTCCTCGTACATTTAAAATGTTACTTGGTAATAAACAGTCTGAATCTGATTCTGAAAATCTGAATGAAAAACGTGTTGGGGGGTTTCAAAAAGGGTATTACCAGTGACGCGGTCTCGGTTGGCTCCACTGTGACATCGGAAGACGGGGAGAAGTGTGCATTTGAAAAATTTCGCCGCTGCGCCGCAGTACCTTCAGCTTCTCCCCGTTGTTATTCCCCGGCTGTGAACGCATGACATCCGAACACGGGGGACAGTGTTGTTCAAAACCCTAACCCTGTTCCCGAGCCTATGGGTATTACCGTCATCCTTCCGTGTACTCACAGGCATATTGCCATGATTTTGATGATACAGCAGTGCAGAAATTTGGAGGGGTTTCCGGCCAACTAAAACAAACCCAGGGTACGCCCCTGCTGTACGATTCCGTATGGATCATACACTAGTGAGGAATTTTAGGGGGTTTCCGGGCAACCCAAAAAAAGCCCGCTGGGTACGCCACTGTATTTAACTGCACCATGACATTTAAGCTTAATTGTATGGACAAGCAACGATTATGTCACTGATGCAAGCATAACTTGCTAATACACACATCCCATGCATATATCAACACATTTTGTAATTAGATTTTCATATAGTAACATATTATTTGGCAGAGACCGGGAAAGCAGCAGCTAAAGCGAAATATATCTGCGTTACCAGTAGCCAGATCAGGTGTTTGAGTTGGAGACACTGCACAGACAGGGAAACGTATAAACGATGGCTCTAGGAATCGCACTTGATGCACTTATTTATAACATTACATTAGTCCTACGCGGAACAAATTAACAATTTACTGGGTCCAATGGTCGTGGTGCACTAAGCGCGTTCCCGAAGATAACATCGCTGTACACGAGTAATATTCACATTACTATTAAAATATCATATAGTATTCAAAGCGTTGATACATTAGCATGATGTTTAAAGTAGCGGAACGATCTTGATAACGAATAAGCGGATTGTACTCTTCAGGGAGTGCACTAGTCTTTTGTGTCAAATGTGTGCGTGTTCATGCGTGTGTACGTGCGTACAGATGGGTGAAAGGTTGCGTGCGTGTGCTTGCGTGTGCGTGTGCGTGCGTGTGGGTATCCCAGAAGAGCTACACACTTTGACACGTACGAGCGAATACGACCAAAACAAATAGAACAAGCACTATTCAAAATATGTCGACCATTTTTATCGCCAACTCACTAATATAATAGTCCATTATATTGTGTGCAGAAGTTTGACCAATATACAATGGCAATTAAAAACAGACACATGGCATCAGACAATTACAGTGCAACAGATGTTATGGATCTCCATAAAGTACGTCATTCGCAGGGGGACGGGGTGGGTCATGTACCATTAACGGTGTGCCTCTATCATTCAGTGTGGTTCTAGCTCTCACAAGGAGTTCAGCAGAGTTTTCCAGTAATCCTCCATTCACCAACAGGTACATCAGTGAAGGATCAGTGAGCCGGAGTCTTACGAACGGTGGTCGCCTGCCGACGGCACATGTAGCGCTGAGCACTAGTCTCAAAGTGTGACCAAGTCGTCTTGACCTCCCTCTCCTCTCAGTTTCCAGGATGTCAAAGAAGAACCACAGAGTGGAGACTGTTATGAGTATGTTTTGGTGTTTCTCTACAGGACACACAGAGAGGGAGGGAGGGAGAGAAAGGAGAGAGAGGGGGACAGAGCGAAAGGAGAGAGAGGGAAGAGGAAGAGAGAGGGTGGGGGAGAGAGGGATGGAGAGAGAGGGGAGAGAAACATACATACATAGAGAGAGGAGACAGTAAAAGAAGAGAGAGGGAGAGATTATTAGAAGGTATTGAATTAAGAATGAAAATATGGCAAGTAGCTAGTTATAAAATGTTATGGAGGTCAATTTTGTATTACTGTCAGATAATAATTTATTGTGTATAAAGACATTGTACACGTGATTTGCTTGTTTTAGTTATATTATCAGTTGTGATAGTTGACTGCGTTTTCGACAAGCCACGGTACAACGCAGAGTACAATTTACCTATTATTCCAGAAATGAACACATATGATAAATGAAAACTGGCACGCAAAGGCAATACAGTTCTACTGATTAAATCCGTCTGATAACATATCAACGCTTTGCATAATCTATTAATATATAATTTGAAATGGAATACGTAAGGTACAACTTTTCCGGTAAAGCGTATAAAGCATCCGACTAATTGGGCGTATGAAATTAATCCTTTCTCGGTATAAAAGACAATTGATCGGGAATGAATGCTTTCAATAATAAATTATAGGTTAGTTGCTAATTGAAATAGAAAGCTACATTATCACGGCGACATGCTTCCTCTACCTACAACGTGGGGGTTCGTAAATGACTAGCTTGTTCTATGTATGTATCTGGATATGGATGCGGAATGCATAACTTATTATTGCTACTGGACAAATTGAGCTAATTTGAAACACAATTATAGCCACAGAAGTGCGGTGGGTGAAATTCGAGTGAGATTCGTAACTAGCGATGGCACCAATACAGGATGCGGGGAATACATCGCCTGTTATATTCAGGCAATAATTGATTGATTTTACTGTTAAATTTTGCGAAGGAATTTAGCATTTTGCAATACACTACACATAGTGGCTACGTGCTTTGTTCACTCCAATGTAAATATCAGTTCCATAAAATTAAAGGTAAGTTCTTATATTGCGCATATCCAGTCATCGGGACTGCTCAAAGCGCTTTACACTTTACTCCTTGGCAGACCTGTTCAATCGAACACCATCTCGACTTCTCTGAGGAGCATCCAGCCATGCTGCAATTAATGCGCAAAAACTAATCGTACACAAATATACACAACTGTCTATAACCAGGTACTTATTCATACAGCTGAGTGAAATGGAGCAACATGGAGTGAACGAACTCGCCCAATGTTTGACACCGCAGCACAGGATTCGAACCCGGGTTCATTCGGTCGAGAGTCCGAAACTCTGTCCACTGCACCACTTCGCTCCATAAAACAATGTGTAAATATTATTAATCGTTCTGACCTGGTCGGTTTATATAGGCAAGGATATAGATAAATGCGGATAAATGGTACAGCTTGGCTATCTATCAAATTATAGTTAGTTAATATATACCACTGCGCTGTAATACCGTTCTAGAATAATGCGAACGAAAAACACCATTAGAGGAAAACAAATAAGAGTTATATTATAAACCTTACTGCGAATGTTTGAAATATGCAAACAATTGTGTCTTTTTTTCTGAAAACATATTAGATTATTAATAGCCATCTGACTAAAACGAGTGTCGTTCCATGTCGAGGAACATTTTACTTCAAGAAAGCAATGATAACCGTCGCTCAACATACTGACAGTTCCGATGCGTCGTTTGATTCGCATCTGTTCTGTCGACAGACGCGACAGCATCAGAACCACCTCTAGTATTAAGTTGCAATAGTTGGCTTCCGTAGTGCGTCTACTTTCCCAGAACTCAGTTTATTATTCCGCTGTGCCTAGCTGTGAGAGTCCTTTTCTCCCAAGACACTGGATAGATAACTAAAATAAGTATTTTATTGTAGCGATCACGTTTTAACAATGTTGTATTTTAAGTGCCTTTGAACATGTTTTTATACCCGGAAATATGGCACTAAATATATAATATTTATTACTATTATAGTTATTATTATTATATATGCAGAACATATTCGCGGTGGACTACAATATGTCTTTGTATGGTTTATGAAGGCATCCGTGAAACAGGTTCACGTACGCCAAAGTCACCATGGATAACCGCCTTTGATAGACGTGTGTCCGGCAATCTGATCACATGACCAGCCCATCTCAGTTATGATAGTTCCAGCTTTTGTAAATATATTTGGAAAGCCAGCCTAGGTGAACACAATGGTTCGCCGATTGTTTAGTTAGTCACTAGTTATTAACATAGTTCAAGGGCGCACCCAGGGTTGACATAAGATGGCGCTGGTGCATGGCGACACGTTGTGGCGATTGGTTGTGTGTATTCGATGATTGTGCCCGTGTTTAAGTTTATACGTGTATATCAGTATGATCTTGAAGACCTACTTAGCTTCAGGGAACCCATGAACTGTAAGTACAGACCAAACTTTACCTTGGAGGACACTTTTTCTGTTGACAACACGGGTCATACACAACACAACACAACGCCTGACGCCGCACACGCAAGCGGGGTAGACGCGGGGGCGCACTCTGTAGATTTCGCCGGCGCAGCCTTCGACCACCACTCCCTGCTATCGTTCTAGCAAATGTGCGATCACTGAGGAACAAAACAGACGAACTCTTTTATTTGTTGACATACAAACGAGAAATACGAGACGCCTCTATACTGTGTTTTATGGAAACGTGGTTATATGCCACGACCCCTGACGCGGCAGTGACACCCTTCGGTCATGCTCTGTTTAGAGCCGACTGATCGAGCAAACTGACGGACAAGCAGCGGGGTGGTGGCGTCTGTTTTCTTGTGAATCAGCGGTGGTGTAATGTCACTCAGCTTGTCTCTTCTTCGTGTTCTCGTGAACTGGAAACTCTAACTATCAATTGCAAGCCGTTCTATTCCCCGAGAGAGTTCTCTTCGGCCGTGCTGTTGGGTGTTTACACACACCCCTGATGCCAGTGCTACCAAGGCAGTCAGCCAGTTGGCTGCTCAAATGGTGGCAGCAGAATCGACTTATCCTGACAGCGTAGTCATCATTCTGGGTGTCTTTAATCACACAAACTGTAAGTAGGCGGTGGTGTTATTTTGCAAATCTGATTTTTTTGATGGAATACCCCACTAAAAATATGGACATATTATACCTGGGTGCAAAACTGCAAAATATTTGCCAGTTGTCTGATGCTAACTCCCCTGTACATACCCTCTGAATGTCATGACCCTTAAAAAGTGGTCGAAAATGGTTGAACAGTATGCTACTTTTTGTTGTTCAAAGTGAAAATTACAGTGTTTTGCAGGCATTTTAGGTCAACTGAAGAATGGAAATATAAGTATCTACACAATATGTTACTGACGGAATGTATAATGTATATGGCTCCCTCTGCTAGAGTTGGGTTAGTTCACCGGCAGCGCCATCTGTATAAATTCTGCTGACAGGCGAAATTGTGTCTTATTTAGTCGTATTATTTCATTATTTATTATATATATTTCAATTGTGTTAGTGTATGCCATTTTATTAAGTTCACAACGTAATGCCTATGTAATCTTACTTACATGTTAATTATCGGTAATTTACGACTGATTGCAGATTGTACCTCTCTACTTGTCACTGGCAACCGCCTGGCTAAACGCTACGTCATGGAAAATAAAGCGAGCGTTAAATAATTAATTGACACTTGAAATCATGACAACACAGCTTTAATCCGCCACTTACACAATAAGACATATAACTATAAGGCACGATAAGTATAATTTAATTATTTTGTTTCATCATTGGAGAAGATGCACATACTAGTTACTACAGCATTAATACTTAAGGATTTGAAAACCTAAATGTATGGCATAAGGATGAATCATATCCTTGCAGGCTAAGTAACCATGGCTGCTGACACACGCTGCACAAGATCACAGTCCAGGAAGACACTTGTTGCTGCAGACTATGTAGAGAAGGCCGAGTTTTCCCATGGGATTCTTCCAACTGACAAAGCTGTCATACAGAACATGTATCTGCTGCGACCAAAGAGGGCTGGCCAAGCCCAACGCTCGAGGGATGCAGCAGCGAACCTGACAGACGAACTCTTTTATTTGTTGACATACAAACGAGAAATACGAGACGCCACTATACTGTGTTTTATGGAAACGTGGTTATATGCCACGACCCCTGACGCGGCAGTGACACCCTTCGGTCATGCTCTGTTTAGAGCCGACTGATCGAGCAAACTGACGGACAAGCAGCGGGGTGGTGGCGTCTGTTTTCTTGTGAATCAGCGGTGGTGTAATGTCACTCAGCTTGTCTCTTCTTCGTGTTCTCGTGAACTGGAAACTCTAACTATCAATTGCAAGCCGTTCTATTCCCCGAGAGAGTTCTCTTCGGCCGTGCTGTTGGGTGTTTACACACACCCCTGATGCCAGTGCTACCAAGGCAGTCAGCCAGTTGGCTGCTCAAATGGTGGCAGCAGAATCGACTTATCCTGACAGCGTAGTCATCATTCTGGGTGTCTTTAATCACACAAACTGTAAGTAGGCGGTGGTGTTATTTTGCAAATCTGATTTTTTTGATGGAATACCCCACTAAAAATATGGACATATTATACCTGGGTGCAAAACTGCAAAATATTTGCCAGTTGTCTGATGCTAACTCCCCTGTACATACCCTCTGAATGTCATGACCCTTAAAAAGTGGTCGAAAATGGTTGAACAGTATGCTACTTTTTGTTGTTCAAAGTGAAAATTACAGTGTTTTGCAGGCATTTTAGGTCAACTGAAGAATGGAAATATAAGTATCTACACAATATGTTACTGACGGAATGTATAATGTATATGGCTCCCTCTGCTAGAGTTGGGTTAGTTCACCGGCAGCGCCATCTGTATAAATTCTGCTGACAGGCGAAATTGTGTCTTATTTAGTCGTATTATTTCATTATTTATTATATATATTTCAATTGTGTTAGTGTATGCCATTTTATTAAGTTCACAACGTAATGCCTATGTAATCTTACTTACATGTTAATTATCGGTAATTTACGACTGATTGCAGATTGTACCTCTCTACTTGTCACTGGCAACCGCCTGGCTAAACGCTACGTCATGGAAAATAAAGCGAGCGTTAAATAATTAATTGACACTTGAAATCATGACAACACAGCTTTAATCCGCCACTTACACAATAAGACATATAACTATAAGGCACGATAAGTATAATTTAATTATTTTGTTTCATCATTGGAGAAGATGCACATACTAGTTACTACAGCATTAATACTTAAGGATTTGAAAACCTAAATGTATGGCATAAGGATGAATCATATCCTTGCAGGCTAAGTAACCATGGCTGCTGACACACGCTGCACAAGATCACAGTCCAGGAAGACACTTGTTGCTGCAGACTATGTAGAGAAGGCCGAGTTTTCCCATGGGATTCTTCCAACTGACAAAGCTGTCATACAGAACATGTATCTGCTGCGACCAAAGAGGGCTGGCCAAGCCCAACGCTCGAGGGATGCAGCAGCGAACCTGCTAGCAGAATTGATTGAGGAGCACTGGCTATTCTGCAATCTATACACCATCCACACTAGACACATCAAGAAACACATCTTGAAGCTATATGGGGAATTTGTGACTATGATCCAGACTCGGAAACACAGACAAAATGCCAGTTTCCTCAAGAGAACGGAAGCATTCAACAAAAAGGCAGAAGGAATGTTTTATATTTTCTGCCACGTTCCTGTGGTAGGCAAGTACCTGGAACGAAAGCACGGTGTGAAAATTAGTGATATGGAGAGGGCATTTCTTCAAGACCAGAGAACTAAACGAAAAAAGTACTGCGAAGACTTTGTTGATCGCATGTGGATGGAAAGAGTGGAACACAGAAAACAGGATATGCAATGTCTCAACAAAATGAGGGAAGATGCCGAAAAGAAACAAGAACTAAAGAAAATAGTTGCCTGATTTGAGGACATTGAGCAACCAAAGGATGGTGATCAGTATATGAACACAGATCTACCATTTTCCGGGAGCTCCAGTGATGAAGATGATGATCCTACTACAAGAGCTGAGACCCGGGGGAAGAAGCGGCGCCTGTCGTCTACAGCTACACGTACTCAGCCTGGATCTGAACTGCCTCCCAAATATCGGCACATCCGGAAAGTGCAATCTGAGTTCTATGAGACTATTGATAAGCTAAAGAGCTGCTACCACATGTCTGAGCCCCAATCTGCAGCAGCTGTCATAACAGTTTGGAACAAAATGTTCGGAAGAACTTAGAAGCTGCACGAGCAGCCAGAGATCATTGATTTGGACACCCTGCCTGAATCCAGCAGTGTCAGACAAGCAGGTAAGAGCATCGAAGCACTGGCATTAGACGAGATTGTCAAGGAGATCATGAACTCTGAGTGTGATGAACAGATTGAGGTGATCTGTTCTGACGATGGATCCAAGAAGCAAGGTTCTGGGTCATTTTCCGTCCACAGCATCACTGTGAATGGAAAGTACAGGTCTCTACCTACCATGAGCATAGCTTCAGAATCCAGAAACAACTTAGCTGCTCTCAAGGTGGCAGTCCTCGAAATCCTTGAAGCAGCAAGTGGTATACCGCAAACGTGCCGTTGTTTTTTTTATCACATCCGTGATCTTCGCCGCATTCGCCGACATATGTCGCTTTCTGTCGCTAAGACTATCGCAACAGCTCTTGTTAGCAGCATATTAGATTATTGCAATTCCCTCCTTCATAATATTGCTATCAAGGATATTGCAAAACTACAATGCGTCCAAAATTGTTTAGCAAGGGTAGTCATACAATCTCCTCGATTCTCCCGCTCAGTGCCACTTCTAAAATCACTGCATTGGCTCCCCGTGCGGTATCGCATTATGTTTCAGATCTGCACAATCACCTACCAAGCCCTTTCATCCAAACAACCTAGTTATTTACACTCAATGCTCACACCAGCCAGACAAACCAAACAACTTCGGTCGTCTAGTTCGAAGTTGCTATCTGTTCCTAGAGTTAAGACAAAGGCTGGAACTCGAGCTTTTTCAGTTGCCGCGCCAACTACATGGAATTCGCTTCCCGTTAATGTTAAATTAGCAGAACATATTGTTACCTTTCGTCGTCACTTCAAAATCTATCTTTTCAATATCGCCTATCCTCCCTAGCTTCCTAGCACATCCATCCATTTGTTGACGAATTTCACCTAGCACACGAGTACGAGAATGCTTAATCCTTTGGTTTTTTGTGCGCCACTGAGCTCGGATTGTCTGAGGATGTTGGCGCTTAAGAAGTTATTTATTATTATTATTATTATTAAGTCTAATCTCCTTGAGAAAATTGACTTTATAATAACAGATCAGACAGTGCACAACTGCAGTGTCGATGAGATTGTAGCGGAAACTCTACACTCGGAGCACATCCCTGATCATCTGTTCTGCAATGTACACCCAACACTGATGTTTAACAGAGTTATCACCAAGCGGTGGGCAGAAATAGAAAACATGCTAGGTAGAGACAAGATCTACTCAAACTGTCTGGTCATTGCAACAACAACGGCTACAAGCGTCACCGAGCAAGCCCTTGACTGTCTGACTCGGCTCGTCAATCATGACTTTGACCACAAGCCATGGAATAAATCAAATGAATTTGACCTCCACATAGCCCCACGACAAAACATGTCTGTCAGTCTGAAAGATGAGCGCTTCAATCGCTTGACGCGGACCTGTGAATTAGCCTCTATCATGTGGATGATGCGGCATCCTTCCTGCAGAAGTACGAGGATGCCAGGAATCAGTTAGCCTGCATCGTCATATGCTTCTTGGACTTGGACTTCTTGAGGGTCATGTACTGTGCAGGGGCTCTCATTGAGCTGCATCTGGTTGAACCGTTCTTGCCTCTGACCACGTCACCTGACACAACCTACACCAAGATCATCCCAGTGTTCCAGCGGCTGTACCAGGAGGTGATAGATATAGATGCAACTACTCTCTTGACAGTAGATGAGCCAGCCTTCAAATTTGTGTCCACTGAGAGGTTCAAGCATGTTAGGTACGACGAGGACATATGTGACGTCATAGCCAAGGTATCCGCCTCTTTTTGACCCCAAGTGATAACGCTCCTGAAGATGATTCTGCCCAAACTGGCTGCTGGCTTCCAGAAGCAAAAGGGGGACATATATAGCTTTGGGACCTACGATGAGACTGCAAAGCAATCACTTTCCCATATGGACACACAGAAGCTAGAGAAGGCACCGATCCACAACTTGGCCGCAGAGCGGAGTGTCGGCTTCGTGAACTACGAACTCTCGACCAGGGGTGCCAAGCAGCTTGCCAGCTCATCTTCAGCACAAGTGAAAGCCAAAGCGACAGATCTGATTGACCGACGACAGCCAGGGTCTTTCAGGAACTAGGTAAGAAAAGGAGGTAGGATACCATAAATCATCATCATGGAACACAAGACAGCAAGAACTGAAGAAACAAGGCCTGCGGGACAAGGAAATTGCTTTAGCAGTGGATAGGAGGAAAATCAAAGACTTGGATGCACTCAAGGCCATGGGAGGCCCATTCACATCAGCTGATGCAGTTGTTGAGTACATTGCAGCCACGGACATAGATGAGGGAACCAAAATAGCATGTCTCTACCTGAAGATTCGCTATGCTTGTGACACATCATTTTCCCTACCAAAAACAAGTGATCTGTTCCGCCTCGTGAATGACAACAGGAAGCTCCCTATCAACACGTATGTGGTCAATGTGAAACTGTACTTGAACAACATGACTTCGAATGCAGCGGTCACTCTGGATGACTTTAGCCAGGCTATGGATGTCAATGACAGTAGTGACGCCCCTACTGCACTTGAGCAACCAGCATTGTGGGGCGTAGTGTTAGTAGTGCCCTCGCTTTGAACATTATTAATATACATTATGGCAGTAATCTATCATTAGTTTGTTTATACAATGTCTACTGTGTACCTGTCTGTTGTACAAGTACAAGTAATCAAAATGTTTTATGCTGATTTTCTTAGTTATTATCATCATTTTGAGTTTACTTTTAAAGGCAAAAAATGCATTTTTGAAGGAGTCCCAACTTCAATGGGTATGTACATGGGGGTTAGTATCGATCAGATGATCAAACATGGCTATTTTTCCACTTAAACAGACACTCTCCATATTTTAGAGGGGGTACCTAAAAATAGTTGCACTAACACCACCCCCTACTTGAAGAAGGTACTGCCCAGGTACAAGCAGCACGTAAACTGTGCCACACGCAATAGCAATGTCTTGGATCACTGCTACACAGTCTTTAAGGATGCGTACCGTGCCACCGCCAGGGCTCCCCTCGGAGAATCAGATCACGCAACGGTTGTCCTCATCCCCACGTAACGACAGAAACTGAAAACGTTGAAGCCAACAAAGAAGACTGTAAAAAAGCGGACGGATGAGCTGACTGAAGCTCTTCGTGGATGCCTAGAGTGCACAGATTGGGACATGTTTAAAGAGGCATGTCGTGACCTTAGACGTGTACGCTGACACCGTGACATCTTTGTCAGCTTTGTTTTTATATCGCCAGTTAATTAATTTATTCATGTATTTATTATTTATTTAACTACACGTATACATTTTATACTAGTTTTAGCATAGTTGTATAATGTTTCTGATTGTATGTTTTGTGTGTGCATGATGGGGGACAGGGAAGACAAGCGTGTATGTGTGTTGACGACACAACGCAAAAAATTCCTCGTACATTTAAAATGTTACTTGGTAATAAACAGTCTGAATCTGATTCTGAAAATCTGAATGAAAAACTTGTTGGGGGGTTTCAAAAAGGGTATTACCAGTGACGCGGTCTCGGTTGGCTCCACTGTGACATCGGAAGACGGGGAGAAGTGTGCATTTGAAAAATTTCGCCGCTGCGCCGCAGTACCTTCAGCTTCTCCCCGTTGTTATTTCCCGGCTGTGAACGCATGACATCCGAACACGGGGGACAGTGTTGTTCAAAACCCTAACCCTGTTCCCGAGCCTATGGGTATTACCGTCATCCTTCCGTGTACTCACAGGCATATTGCCATGATTTTGATCATAGAGCAGTGCAGAAATTTTTGGAGGGGTTTCCGGCCAACTAAAACAAACCCAGGGTACACCCCTGCTGTACGATTCCGTATGGATCATACACTAGTGAGGAATTTTAGGGGGTTTCCGGGCAACCCAAAAAAAGCCCGCTGGGTACGCCACTGTATTTAACTGCACCATGACATTTAAGCTTAATTGTATGGACAAGCAACGATTATGTCACTGATGCAAGCATAACTTGCTAATACACACATCCCATGCATATATCAACACATTTTGTAATTCGATTTTCATATAGTAACATATTATTTGGCAGAGACCGGGAAAGCAGCAGCTAAAGCGAAATATATCTGCGTTACCAGTAGCCAGATCAGGTATTTGGGTTGGAGACACTGCACAGACAGGGAAACGTAGAAACGATGGCTCTAGGAATCGCACTTGATGCACTTATTTATAACATTACATTAGTCCTACGCGGAACAAAAGAATAATTTACTGGGTCCAATGGTCGTGGTGCACTAAGCGCGTTCCCGAAGATAACATCGCTGTACACGAGTAATATTCACATTACTATTAAAATATCATATATTATCCAAAGCGTTGATACATTAGCATGATGTTTAAAGTAGCGGAACGATCTTGATAACGAATAAGCGGATTGTATTTCGGGTTATACTCTTCAGGGAGTGCACTAGTCTTTTGTGTCAAATGTGTGCGTGTTCATGCGTGTGTGCGTGCGTACGGATGGGTGAAAGGTTGCGTGCGTGTGCGTGTGCGTGCGTGTGGGTATCCCAGAAGAGCTACACACTTTGACACGTACGAGCGAATAAGACCAAAACAAATACAACAAGCACTATTCAAAATATGTCGACCATTGTTATCGCCAACTCACTAATATAATAGTCCATTATTGTGTGCAGAAGTTTGACCAATATACAATGCTACAGATATTATGGATCGTCCATAAAGTACGTCATTCGCAGGGGGACGGGGTGGGTCATGTACCATTATCGGTGTGCCTCTATCATTCAGTGTGGTTCTAGCTCTCACAAGGAGTTCAGTAGCATTTTCCAGTAATCCTCCATTCACCAACAGGTACATCAGTGAAGGATTAGAGAGCCGGAGTCTTACGAACGGTGGTCGCCTGCCGACGGCACATGTAGCGCTGAGCACTAGTCTCAGTGTGTGACCAAGTCGTCTTGACCTCCCTCTCCTCTCAGTCTCCAGGATGTCAAAGAAGAACCACAGAGTGGAGACTGTTATGAGTATGTTTTGGTGTTTCTCTATAGGACACACAGAGAGTGAGGGAGGGAGAGAAAGGAGAGAGAGGGAGACAGAGCGAAAGGAGAGAGAGGGAAGAGGAAGAGAGAGGGTGGGGGAGAGAGGGATGGAGAGAGAGGGGAGAGAAAGATACATACATAGAGAGAGGAGACAGTAAAAGAAGAGAGAGGGAGAGATTATTAGAAGGTATTGAATGAAGAATGAAAATATGGCAAGTAGCTAGTTATAAAATGTTATGGAGGTCAATTTTGTATTACTGTCAGACAATAATTTAGTGTGTATAAAGACATTGTACACGTGATTTGCTTGTTTTAGTTATATTATCAGTTGTGATAGTTGACTGCGTTTTCGACAAGCCACGGTACAACGCAGAGTACAATTTACCTATTATTCCAGAAATGAACACATATGATCAATGAAAACTGGCACGCAAAGGCAATACAGTTCCACTGATTAAATCCGTCTGATAACATATCAACGCTTTGCATAATCTATGAATATATAATTTGAAATGGAATACGTAAGCTACAACTTTTCCGGTAAAGCGTATAAAGCATCCGACTAATTGGGCGTATGAAATTAATCCTTTCTCGGTGTAAAAGACAATTGATCGGGAATGAATGCTTTCAATAATAAATTATAGGTCAGTTGCTAATTGAAATAGAAAGCTACATTATCACGGCGACATGCTTCCTCTACCTACAACGTGGGGGGTCGTAAATGACTTGATTGTTTTATGTATGTATCTGGATATGGATGCGGAATGCATAACTTATTATTGCTACTGGACAAATTGAGCTAATTTGAAACACCGTTAATTATAGCCACAGAAGTGCGGTGGGTGAAATTCGAGTGAGATTCGTAACTAGCGATGGCACCAATACAGGATGCGGGGAATATATCGCCTGTTATATTCAGGCAATAATTGATTGATTTTACTGTTAAATTTTGCGAAGGAATTTAGCATTTTGCAATACACTACACATAGTGGTTACGTGCTTTGTTCACTCCAATGTAAATATCAGTTCCATAAAATTAAAGGTAAGTTCTTATATTGCGCATATCCAGTCATCGGGACTGCTCAAAGCGCTTTACACTTTACTCCTTGGCAGACCTGTTCAATCGAACACCATCTCGACTTCTCTGAGGAGCATCCAGCCATGCTGCAATTAATGCGCAAAAACTAATCGTACACAAATATACACAACTGTCTATAACCAGGTACTTATTCATACAGCTGAGTGAAATGGAGCAACATAGAGTGAACGAACTCGCCCAATGTTTGACACCGCAGCACAGGATTCGAACCCGGGTTCATTCGGTCGAGAGTCCGAAACTCTGTCCACTGCACCACTTCGCTCCATAAAACAATGTGTAAATATTATTAATCGTTCTGACCTGGTCGGTTTATATAGGCAAGGATATAGATAAATGCGGATAAATGGTACAGCTTGGCTATCTATCAAATTATAGTTAGTTAATATATACCACTGCGCTGTAATACCGTTCTAGAATAATGCGAACGAAAAACACCATTAGAGGAAAACAAATAAGAGTTATATTATAAACCTTACTGCGAATGTTTGAAATATGCAAACAATTGTGTCTTTTTTTCTGAAAACATATTAGATTATTAATAGCCATCTGACTAAAACGAGTGTCGTTCCATGTCGAGGAACATTTTACTTCAAGAAAGCAATGATAACCGTCGCTCAACATACTGACAGTTCCGATGCGTCGTTTGATTCGCATCTGTTCTGTCGACAGACGCGACAGCATCAGAACCACCTCTACCCATCGGTCAAATATTCGAAGCCAGTGGGTCCTATCACAGAGCGCCAATTTATTTCGTTACGCTCAGTATTGATTTTCGAAGGCGATTGTACGCTGCGTCATATCACCGTCAATGTCCAAACAGCAGCATATTATCGCAATGCCTCGGTGACTGTCACCAGTCTGCGATTAGGCGTATTCTCTGAGTCTGTAGTGTAGCCAATATAACAGCTGAATAAAAACATGTCGCTACACCGTTCAAAAAAACAGATTCGTCGTCCAACACCTCAACGGACACCCGGGATTCTTTTTCGAATACTGCTCTTAGCAATGGTCTGGGTTACACAATCAGAAGGTAAGGTTTACGATATATGAAAATGTACCGACATTTGTGATGGTTTGAAAGAACGTAGTCTGTTTCAAGTTTGTCATGTATTAATTACTATTATATTCTTAAGATTATACTACCTTTGCTGAACGTATATTGCCCGCCAAATTGCGTTTAGTAAGCCCATAACAACGGTCGCAATTTCAAGGCACGACCATTCTGAAATAGTAATCAAAACATCTAGTTTCAAAAAAGGTTTGTTGGCTGAGTTAGCTGCTGTACTCTTTGATGTTCAACAACACTCACTTTCACTCTGTCAACATTAGAGAATTCCACTTAGAAATTACTACTCTCGCTAATTCCGGGTTGACGAACAAACTACGTCCCTTTAAAATGTCCCGAACCATGAGGCCACTCGACTGGTATTGATCGTCGCAATGACCGACGTGTGCAATGGACACCGCATAACCTAGTGTGCGTAACCATCTTGGAGAAAACACCGCACGTGCACTGGCGTACTGACAGAGAGAGAGATTGTTTCCTTTGCGCATTCTATTGTGTTCTCTTCAGATGCTGGAAGCCTCCGATCCAGAACCCTGCTTGTTTGTCAAAAAGAGAATATATTGAAGGTTCCGTTGGACACGACATCGACACCGCCACGATATGGTCCACCAAATGAATTCATTACAAGTGGAGGTAAGTCACACGATACAATGATATATTACTTAAAGGTGCCCCTTAACTGGATTACCCCATCACAAATCCGGTTATTGTTTTGTCAGGTCAGATATTATGTGAGAATAACAAAAAGTAAAACGAGTAAGTTTTTTTTATAGCGCAGTATCCAGTCATCAGGATTGCTCGAAACGTTTTACACTTCACTCCCTGCCAGACTTGTTCAATCGAATACTATTTCGACTTCTCTGGGAAGCATCCAGCTACGCTGCAATTAATAAACGAAGACTACTCATACACACATATCCACCATTGTCTATAGCCATGTACTCACTCATAAAGCTTAGTGAACTGAAGCAACGTAGAGTGAACGAACTTGCCTACGGTTTGACACCGCAGCACTGCATTCGAACCTGGGTTCTCTCGGTCGAGAGTACGAAGCTCTAGCCACTGCACCACTGCGCTACATAGTCGTAATAATAGCTGTGCATACTTTGGTTTGAATGGTTGACCATATTGCCTCTGATTGTTACATGTGGTAACGTACTAAAACCAATTAGGTACTGAACTAACGTTTAGCTTTCAACCTTCTGCATATGTTACGTTGTTCTCGCGATAGCCAACAACATAAGCGTATAAACGCGAACATAAACGCATCGTGTATTCCCGTGAATATTCCAATGTGGAGAAATAACTTTAGTTGACACGTGGTCCAAACATGAGTACGTTAATACTTTGTCCGTTGTAGAAACAAACTACCAAGTCATTGAAGACCACTTGGCATGTATGCTTGATGTACATTATGTTTTTGTTGAAGCTGATATACGAACAATGGCGGTGGATGAATGCCGTGGCATTATTTACTGGAGTGATTCCGGCAACATTGTGAAGACTTCACTTGATAACCCATACCAAATAGAAGTCATAGTTGATGCAGGCAAGTCGATTTGTAATATGATTGGTCATATAATGTAACATGGTATATTAATTAGTGTACCAACATTATACACTTACCGATTTTGATAAAAGTGGCAAGCAACAGTGGCGTTGTTAAAAGGTACGGTGGACTGAAGAAACGTGAGAAATTTTTAACTATTATCATGGTAATCGAACAGCCTGGATATGCTTAGCAGACGAAGCAAACTGGCAGTAAATGCATCACTGCTGTACATTGTTATGTCTCTTTTGTGTCCTGTGCAGGGGAAGTGCTCCTTGGTCTTGTTATTGACCCACCGGGAAGCAAGCTGTTCTTTACCAATAGGGACAACAAAAAGGTTGAGGTGGTCAATTCGGACGGCAGTAAGCGTATCACACTGATCAACTGTACAGGCAAGCCCGCAGGTTTGGCGGCGGACTTTAATGAGAGGTACGATATGTATTGGAATTATGAATCATTCCATGGAGGAAATGACATAATTATTAGAGGCAAGATTGTCGTGCGATATTGATTAAAGGTTCAATTTCGATATGATATCAATAGTATTGTTAATAATAATAACAATAATACATTATTATTATTATGATTAATGTGATTGCTATTATTATTATTGTTATTATTATCATTATGACTGTTACTGATATTGTTATTGCTATTGCTGTTATTTTTGTTGTTATTATTATTGTTTGTTGTTATTGTTGATGTTACTGTTTTTGTTATTATTATTGTTATTATTGTCGTTATGATTGTTATTGTTACTGATGTTGATATTGATATTGCTATAGTTATTGTCATTATTATTATTGTTGTTATTATTATTGTTGTTGTTGTTATTATTATTATAATTATTGTTATTGTTAGTGTTGTTGTTGTTGTTGTTGCTGTATCTCAGTCTGATGAGCCGTGGTATTATCTCGTTATTTTAAATACATTTTTAGAGTGCTGTTTTATTCAACAAATTCACCCACTCGTATCTACAAAGCCAGCCTGGATGGAAGTGCAAATACAGCGATCGTGTCAACAGGCTTGAGTTACGTGGTGGGGGTTGCTGTCTACGTCAACAAAAACAGGATATATTGGACGGATCACCGTAAGTTGTTATTCTTCTTCGTTGATCACTCTCTACACTGAATGCTGCCGTCCTCGTTAGTGCCTCCAGATCACTGTAGAGCTTCTCCTTCAGGGGGTGTCCTCTGGCCATACTATCCGTCTAGGGCCATCTTGTTGTGGGCATAGTTGGATCATTGTTACTGGTCATCGGGATATTGTCACAGGAGCATATTTACTGACCAATCTATTTTTGCTGAGATGTGAGTACATTGTGTTGTGTCCTGTTCGGAGACTGTAGAATCTGAACAGAAAGTTCTGTCCATATTCTACATAACATACATATATATATATTATTATCATTAATTCAGTGTCCTACAAACAGAACAACGCCGTGTCACATTTGCGTCATTTTATTTGGCAACGTTGCGATCCTGTCGTTGTCTTTCTGATTTCAAAGTGTTATTGTACGTTACATTATTTCATAATGTACGTTACCTTATTACTTAATGTACGTTACATTATTACGTAATGACAGTATTACATAAAATATGTGTCTTGTATTGTTTTTGTAGATGTCTGATTAGTCGAATTAACTGGTTGTATATATATATATATATATATATATATATATATGTATTATTCATAAATTGTGTGTGTGTGGTTTGTCTAGTACCAGAGGCTAAGTTCAAGGGGGCAGATTCAGACTATTTAGGACAATTAATTGTAACCGCGGAAATGGTAGCTAAGAAAATAAGGGCTATGAAGGATAATAAATCACCTGGAGTGGATGGGATTCCGCCCAAACTACTATTGGAAATTGTAAAACAAATTAGCGTACCGCTTGCAACAGTTTTCAATTTGTCATTAGAAGAGGGAGTGGTTCCTTTAGAATGGAAAGAGGCAAACATTATACCGTTATGTCCATTGTGATATTGCATCTGATAAAGGTAAGTTGTGGAGTAACAGTTATTATTAATTCAGTATCGTACAAACAGAACAACGCCGTGTCACATTTGCTTCATTTTATTTAGCAACTTTGCGATCCTGTCGTATATATACAACCAGTTAATTCGACTTATCAGACATCTACAAAAACAATACAAGACACATATTTTATGTAATACTGTCATTATGTAATAATGTAACGTACATTATGTAATAAGGTAACGTACATTATGAAATAATGTAACGTACAATAACACTTTGAAATCAGACAGACAACGACAGGATCGCAACGTTGCCAAATAAAATGAAGCAAATGTGACACGGCGTTGTTCTGTTTGTAGGACACTGAATTAATAATAACCGTTACTCCACAACTTACCTTTATGAGATGCAATATCACAATGGACTGGTAGTTTTAACTATACTGAATTATTTATGTACGTATTTAAAGAAGACTGCCTGGTACGTCGCATACCCGGGGGGGACACTGCATGCATATACTAGCAGTACTGTGGATGTGCCGACTTCAAGGGTCGTTTTTTTACAGAGGCTCCCTAGATCAAGGGTCCGTTTTTCACATGTTCTCCCTTAAACAAAGGCCAACATTATACAGAAGTTCCCTAGACAAGGGTATCATTTCGAGGAATTCTCCCTAGAGCAAGGCTAGATTTTTATCACTGCATTCACAGCCCGGGGGGCACTGACTATACTAGCAGTACTGTGGGTGTGCCGACTTCAAAGGTCGTTTTTTACCGAGGCTCCCTAGATCAAGGGTCTGTTTTTCACATGTTTTCCCTAGAACAAGGGTATACTTTTTGAAATTGGATGCCCTTATCAAGGGTAGGGGTATGTGACCTTCGGCTGCACACCCCTACCCAAATGTAAGGGTAGTGCCCCCCCGGGGTCGCATATCTATTTTGTTATTCCCTTCTGCTGACGGAATATCAATTTATTTTGTTACAGGTGCTGAACATATAGAATGCTCCGACTACTCAGGAGACAGCAGAGTAGTATACGATACGACGGGCAAACCGTTTGGAATTACGGTAGAAGGTGACGTCGCTTATTATGTACAACGCGATCCACCAAGGTAGTAAATACAATGTGTAACTTCGCATTCCCCCTTCTTAAGAACCAAGGGTAGTAGTAATAGTATTCGTCCTTTGGAATGTGCTCCACCACAATTTGTGAAGCCAATGTTTTCCCGTAGGCATTGAATGCTAATTTAAGGCAACCTTTATAAATTCATTATAGTTATGCCTTAGCAATAAGAAAACTGATGTTGTCATTTTTTCTATTAACCGTTAATGAACAAAGGTCACATGTGTGTGTGTGGTTTGTCTAGAATCCTACTACTAGAAAGTGAGCATGATTGTTTCAAACTTTCTATCATTCTGACCCACGGACACATTATGACATCATTGATGGGTTAGATGAGACATTTGGCATCTATGGTTGCTTGGGTTGATTTTATCCCCAAACCACTACACCACCCTAAATGATCACGGGGTGTGCAGTATATAAGTGCTCCTACTTGATGACATCGCCCAGTTATTCCAGAAATCAGTCCAACTTCGAAAATAACTCAAGGGGATGTATATTGTTATTATCTGCCCTGCCCGCCAACAGCAAATAAAGTTCGTACGGATTCCCAAAGAGTTTACATTATCATGTATTGTGATGTGATTGGGTAATGTCTGGACATATATTTCCACGTTTTAAATATATGAAAACCCCATGAACGAACTGCACCGCGCCGTTGGAACGATCTGCCAAAGTGTATCCGTGTCGCTAACTCTCTTAACATGTCCAAGACTCAATTTAAACACACACACACACACACACGCACGCAGACACACACACACACACACACACACACTACACATATATATATATATATATAAAGACAACATTTAACAATTATGTATAGTACCGTTTTACTCTAATACATGTCGTCACTATCACGTTTTTTTGTGGAAATGCATTGGTAATAATCTATCTTAATTTTACTAATCGGTCGGTGTTACGGTAGTTACGTCAGGAATTTTGCCAGTAAAGGGAGGAAGGGGGCAACGTATAGAAACTGCAAGAGGATGGCGATCAACGCACTAGTTCAGCAGATGTGTGAAGAAGAGGGGGTGGGATTCACAGATTTATGGGGATACTTTGTTGGGAGGGAAGATATGTACATGAGAGATGGCCTCCATCTTAGTGGAAAGGGGGCAGCAGTTTTCTCAGAGAACCTGCTGCGATCTGTTGACAGTGGGACAGGCTGCATCTATTTAAACTAGATTCGCAGGGGGGACTCACAGAAAAGCCTGAAAATGAAGGCATAGATAAAGACAGCACAAATAAATAAGCAAATAACAGTCTGGAAAACTCTTCTGAAGCTGGATATAAATGTGTTTGTTTAAATGCAAGTAGTATAGTAAACAAAAGAAATGAAGTAAACATTATGGCAGAAGATATTGACCCTCATATAATAGGTATAACCGAATCCTGGACCACCACCTTTATATCAGATGCCGAATTGGGACTGACAGGATATGTAATGTTTAGAAAAGATAGAATAGGAAGAAAGGGAGGTGGAGTTATTTTATATATTAAAGAATCTATCCAGGCTTATGAAATAAAATTAGAAAGAGAAGCAGATTGCGAAGAAGCTGTTTGATGTAACATAGATACAGGAAACTCAACGTTAACAGTTGGGTTAGTTTATCGAAGTCCAAACATAAGCATAGAAGAGAATGAAAAAATACAAAACGCTATAAGGGAAGTAAGCAAACGGGACTGTATTATTATGGGGGATTTTAACCACGGACATATACAATGGAAATCTCTTCAGAGTATGGGGAGTGAGGACCACAAGTTTTTAGTGTTAGTTCAAGATACTTTCCTTTCTCAACATGTGCTAGAACCAACCAGGGGTGAGAATGTGTTAGACATAGTTTTGTCCTCACAGAATTAATTAGTTGACAATGTCAAGGTACGTGAGCCACTGGGGTGTTGCGATCACAACCAGATACATTTTACCATCAAAGTAAAATCAGAAAGGAATAGTATAGGAGAAATTTCCACAAAGGAAGGTATAAGGACATGATGAAATATTTAGCAAAGATAGACTGGAATAACACACTGCAAAATAAGACAGCAACAGAATGCTGGAATATATTAAAGATTGAAATTAAGTGCATAGTCGACAAATTTGTACCCTTCAAAAAACAAGGGAAACGGTCCAAAAAGAAACACTTATCGAAAGAAGCCATTAGAAAAATTAAGTATAAACAAATGATGTGGAAGTCATATAGATGTACTGGAAATGATGAAGACTACAACAGTTATAAAGAAGCACTTAACCAAGCTACAGCTGAAATTAGAAAGTCAAAGAGAAGCTATGAACAACAATTAGCTAGTAATATAAAACATGACAGCAAGAGTGTTTATCCATATGTTCGAAGCAAACAGAAAGTTCAAGATAAGGTCGGTCCTCTAGAAGATAGTGCTGGAAATATAACATCAGAGGGATTCTTAATGGCAGAAGACCTGAATGAGTACTTTAGTTCAGTGTTTACCAGGGAAGATATTAGTTCACTGCCAGTATCAGAGGCTAAGTTCAAGGGGGCAGATTCAGACTATTTAGGACAATTAATTGTAACCCCGGAAATGGTAGCTAAGAAAATAAGGGCTATGAAGGATAATAAATCACCTGGAGTGGATGGGATTCCGCCGAAACTACTATTGGAAATTGTAGAACAAATTAGCGTACCGCTTGCAACAGTTTTCAATGTGTCATTAGAAGAGGGAGTGGTTCCTTTAGAATGGAAAGAGGCAAACATTATACCGTTATTTAAAAAAGGTTCGAGAAACAAGTCAGAGAACTATAGACCAGTGAGTTTAACATCAGTGATTTGCAAATTATTAGAAAGATTAATTAAAGATCACATGGTGAATTTTCTTGTTAAACAAAACTTGATAAACCCATCTCAACATGGTTTTTTTTAAAGCGAGGTCATGCCTAACAAATATGTTATGTTTTTTGGAAGACATCACTAAGTGGGTAGATAAGGGATCACCAGTATATATAGTCTACTTAGATTTTCCAAAAGCTTTCGACAAAGTACCACACCAAAGATTACTACTGAAACTAAAGGCCCATGGCATAGGAAATGGTATAATAAACTGGATAGAACAATGGCTGATTGACAGAAGACAACGTGTAGTAGTTGATGGGGAGGCTTCAAACTGGAAATCGGTATTGAGTGGGGTACCACAGGGATCATTATTAGGACCTATATTATTCTTAATATATATCAACGACTTGGATGATGAAATAACAAGCCAGGTGTTGAAATTTGCGGATGATACAAAAGTGTTTAGAAGGATTAAAAGTGATGGAGATAGACAGTATTTACAAGATGATCTTGACAGGTTGATCAAATGGTCTGAAAAGTGGCAAATGCTGTTCAACTTTGGGAAATGTAAATGCCTCCACACAGGACATGGGAACGAAGAGGTAGAATATACAATGGGGGGTACTGTACTAAGTACTACTGTATAAGAAAAGGACTTAGGGTTAACCATTAGTGCTGATATGAAGGTTTCAGAGCAGTGCAGAATTGCAGCTTCAAAGGGAAATCAAATTCTTGGATTAATTAGGCGAAACATAACGTATAAGGAAAAAGAGCTAATAATACCGCTGTACAAAACAATAGTTAGGCCTCATTTAGAATATTGTATTCAAGCGTGGAGGCCATATCGCAGGAAGGACATATATATGCTAGAAAGAGTGCAGAGGAGAGCAACTAAAATGATACAAAAACTGAGGGATCTTAGTTACGAAATACGCCTAAAAAAATGCGGTTTAACAACACTAGAGACCAAGAGATTGAGAGGAGATCAGATAGAAGTGTTTAAAATATTGAATGGTTATGAAAATATTCATAGAATTTTTTTTTTTTCAATTAAGAAAGATAGAAGGACTAGAGGACATCAAGTTACATTAGCAAAGGAGCAGAGTAGATTAGATATAAGAAAGTTTTCATTTTCAAAAAGGACTGTAAATGAATGGAACAGATTATTTGCTGATTGTGTGGGTGCTAGTAGCGTGAATATGTTTAAAAATAAAATCGACACATACCTCAGACGGGCGGGATACACATAGATAAAAGGGTCGGACTCTCGATAAGCCAAAGGGCTTCCTTGTCCACCTGCCACCTAGAGTTCATTCTCTGGGTGGCAATCTTGTTAAATCTTGTTAAATCTTGTTAAACTATGTTACTTTTAGATGTTGAAATATTGTCAGTATTTAGCCGATCTTTTATCTCATATCAGTTATCTATGTAAAAATGTACATTTAAATTCTGTATAATATACTTATTCATTTTAAGTGTATGATAGTATTATGGTTTATATATGTTTTATCAATGTTGTCTTTTAAGCGCCTCTGAACAAGTTTGATTATCCGGAGACATGACGCTATAAAAATATGATTATCATTGTCATTATCGTTATCGTGTGGCGGCTAAACAAGGCAGTATTCAGAACACACACAGACATGTGTGGAATGGGTGATTGATTGACCGAAACAATGTTATCGTCTATGTAATGATGGGTTTCTTTCTTGCAGTATCAGGTCAATCGAACTGACCAGTGGACGTCGGACTGTTCACGATATTGGATCATACGGTAGTAACTCATTCCGAACAGGCATGGCCATGCTGCACGGAGGCGGGGGCGAGTTGATCAGTGGTACGTCAGGTACTTGGAAGTAGATTGCTTACATTTCCATTTCTTCATATGTCTGCCTGTGCTTGTATTGGTCTGCCTACGCTCCGCTTCCTTCATTTTCAAGTGGGTCGCGTGGACTGTTTGCCATTAACATGTATTTGAGAATGTTGTAGTTGTCGCAAAGAGATATCCAGTTTATACTGAAAACGAAAATGGTTGACGTCAAGCCACTGCTACGTGACCTTGACCTGTTATTTCTGATAGACGACTGAAACAAGCAAGTTCCGAGGTAACAACAATTCAGTTATTTTGTTTAGTCCTTCTCAATAATTTTCATGTCTCGTGTAAGGTACTGTTTCATAGACTAACGCTTGAAACTTATGAGTTTTAACAATCATTGTAAATTATGAAAGCCAGTACAGGGCGAAGCGGTATTTCGAAATAAATGCCTCGTTTTGGAGGGCATACAAAGGCTAGTAACACAAGGGTGAAATCGGGACTGGGCAAATGTGACCTGAATAGCAACCTTATTAGTGGCACTAATTTCATACACTTTACTATTACAAAAATAAGTTGTGACTGTCCCAGGGTGACCTTAATTGCGAGGTGGCTAATTTACTGAGGTGACCGAGATTCTACAATAATGTCTACATTACAGGTACTATGGGAAAACACGGGCATGACCGGGGTGGAAGATAGGACTATACAATACATCCAACTGACCAGTTGAACGTCAACCACCAGCAGTCGTGATGTGAAGTAACGCACACGTGACAATCCGAAACTGGGCGAGGTATTCGATACGTGAGCATCATAAAAAGGGGCACAAACACACCCAAAAATGTGTCCTATTAAAACGTTTCAAACAGTCTTAGACATGTGCTCACTTATTTATAATATCAACAAGACGTATATGTTCACTTCTGTTTAACTGCATCCTGGGAATCAATCTCTCCGATCGCGTAATTTGCATCGTTTACATTAAACATCATTTACTTAGAACACAGATATCCTACGCTGACGAAATGTGTTTTGTGTGTGGTGCGCTGATTCGAGAACAGTTATTGTGTGAGAAACACAAACCGGAGGAAGTTTGAATTAGAATGGAGGGTATATCTTGATAGAAACCGTAACCTTCGCAATTTAAAACGGTGCTAATCATCCATACCACTGAGAAGATAGGGTGAAACATGTAATGTCCTACTGTTTCACGTTCATAACATCTTCATCAGCATATGCATTTGTCCTAGAGTTACAATATGTGTGTGCATTCGTGTATATTTGTGTCAATTAAATCCAGCGTTATCTGCTATTGAAGACATTCACACGTGTCATCCTTAAACAACTTTGGCTGTCATACCGTTTCAGATGGACAGTCTTGAGATCAGCATACCGGAGAGAAGAGCGATGAAGGTTCACTTCGAGAGATACACCTCCGCCACACAGTAGACACGGGAGACTAACAACCACACGCAAACACTTCAATGAAGACGTGGTGGTCAAAGACTTATTTCACGATGGAACCGTTTCATTAAGATAAAGAAATCCTAAGAACAGTCATCACTAAATAGAGTATGTTGTTTTAGTCTAGGAGCTCTTTCCAAATGCAAAATGCCGCCGCCATATCACCGCGGACAATTTTCGCGACACACCAACGAAAGGGACCTAGAGAACCGTCCTGGTGTCGACAGTTTCCAGTATAAAGATCATTCTTGTGGTTCGTAATTGATTTTAAAGAGGAATTTGAGGTGTGTTAGCCCTATAAGATTTTTAGTTGCACAGTTCCGGTGTCACGCTTACAGCGTGATTTTCAAAGGGTCATCCGAAATGTAAAATCTTACATTTATATAGCTTGATACATTATTTTTTAGTTAACAACTTTAATCTGATAAAATATAACACATCAGTTAATATGACCTGTCACAGAAAAAAATTGTGTTGTGTACTTAATGGGATTCCACATGTCATAAGCTTTAAAATTAATGATGTTGTTGAAATACCTTCAGTAGTTCTTGGTGTATAGAATACATTAAAACAAACGTTAAAAAAACGTTTTGAAAAAAAAAGTAATTTGTCTCATACTTACTGTTGTCTTTTAGTCTGTGGGTTCAATTATCAATCCATGCAATTCTCCCAAAATCATAAACTTCATGAGATATGAACAATTTGTGACCCGATTGTAGAACATACGCCTATGCGACATAATAACTGGTTCATTGAACAGGTTCCAAATACATAAAATATAATTGCAATATATCTAGAATATACCAGCGGCGGATTCAGAGATAATATTATAAAAGGACACAACATTTCCACTGGCGGCCGAACCAAATGGCGCACAAAATTGGTCGCTCACGCGCCGCCGTAACTTCTCGCTCGGCTTGACTGGTAACATCGGAAGACGAGACGGCGATGCTGTTGAAAAGAATTCGTCGCTGCGCAGCCATATCTTCAACTCTTCTTCAGCTTCTCCGCTGGCTCGCCTGGCTTCGCCTGTGACATAGGAAGATGGGGTCCTCGGCGTAACTTCAGCTTATTGTATCCTGAACGGGGGACACATTTCTAAGGGTCAAGGGGGCACGGACATGTGGACCCATTCAAATATGTCTACGGGCACGCCAAATTCCAAAGGTCTAGGGAGCACGTGCCACTCAGGCCCCCTGGATCCGCCTACGTATGCCCCTCCATACGGTTCCTCACAGATATCCTTTTATCAACCATATGTACATTGTGGTACAGTGAGACCAGGTAGTTAGGCGGATTAGCGCAAAGATTGTGCATTTTTGTATACAATTTTGACACATGCATGCATATACTACTGGGGGCCATGAGGATTTTCTGGTGTAATTCCTAGGGTCCCTTTATACAGGAGAGTTACGACATGAAGCGTCCCGGAAAAAGCGGGTCATGTGACATATGGGGGCCATTTTTTTGTCTCCAAATACTCTGTTGTTTGCTATGTCTGACAACACGACCAATGCTGGTGAGTAGTATGGTAAGAGGCTGACAGCCCCAAATCAACTAAAATGTTGTATTCGCCAGAGGGTGATATTTGTAGTCCATGGCCTATCCGCCAGGTGGCGCCCCTTGACTGTTGACCTTGCTATTTGACCCAACGCTTTGCGTTTACAAAGTAGTGAAGATGACGTCATGCCCCGCAGTTTTGATGATTAGTGTTGTAGTGAAGATGACGTCATGCCAATGAGCGAAGTCGTTGATGGTGGTTGTGAGGGCGCCCCCCTTGGGTGTTGGCGCAGCCGCTTGTGGTTTTTTTTGTACTGGTTTATTTTGGAAGATTATATGTGGCAGCAGCGCCGCCTTTGGGTCTGTGGAGACCTTTGGGTTATTGACTGTTGGAGAGAGCGCAGCGCACTGCAGGACGTCGTCGTCGAGTGTTTAAGAGAGCGCGTGGCGGTATGAGGTTTGGATAGTAGGCTAGGTTGTGGTGAGGGTTAAGGCTTGTTGAATGAAATGTTATAGGAATTCGCCGAATCGATGTCTACTCGACATGTTGTGTGCGAGAGCTGGTCTACGGTTAGACCTGTGTTGTATTGGAGTGGAAAATTCCACGCTAAAAGTAGAAGCGTCGACCGACGCCGTGTTGTCGGCCGAGCGCGCGCGTTGCGACGGGCGCCGGGCGACGCGTTCGGCTGAGTGCACGCGTGCTGTATCGTGCGCTGGGCGACGTGTTATCGTTTGTAACGGTGGACAGGGCCTTTAACTGTCGTCGGTGTGTAATAGCAAATTACGCGAAACGCTGGTAAAACGATGGCACGCTCGTCGGGCGCCGGGCGACGCGTTCGGCTGAGTGCGCGCGTGCTACGCCGTGCGCTGATCTCTTATCTGCTAAAGTCTTGGTTAGTCGCTTTCGCTCAAACAAACGCGACCACCGAATCTCAAACAAATACTACAACCGAACCTCAAACCAACGCTACAACCGAAGCTCAAACAAACGGAACAACCGAAGCTCAAACAAACGCGACAACCAAGGCTCACACAAACGCGACAAACGAAGCTAAAACAAACGTGACAATGGAAACTCAAACAAACGCGACAACTGCAGCTCAAACAAACGCGACAACCAAAGCTCAAACAAACGCGACAACCGAGGCTCAAGCAAACACAACAAACGAAGGTCAAACAAACGCTACAACCAAAGCTCAAACAAACGCGACAACTGCAGCTCAAACAAACGCGACAACCAAAGCTCAAACAAACGCGACAACCGAAGCTCAAGCAAACACAACAAACGAAGGTCAAACCAACGCGACAACCGAAGCTCAAACAAATGGAACAATCGAAGCTCAAACAAACGCGACAACCAAGGCTCAAACAAACGCGACAAACGAAGCTCAAACAAACGTGACAATGGAAACTCAAACAAACGCGACAATTGCAGCTCAAACAAACGCGACAACCAAAGCTCAAACAAACGCGACAACCGAAGCTCAAGCAAACACAACAGACGTAGGTCAAACAAATGCTACAACCAAAGCTCAAACAAACACGACGACGGAAGCTCAAACAAACACGATAAGCAAAGCTCAAACAAACGCAACAACCGAAGCTCAAACAACCACTACAACCGAAGCTCAAACAAATGCGACAACCGAAGCTCAAACGAATGCGACAACCGAAGCTCAAACAAACGCGACAAGTGGAGCTCAAACAAATGCGACAAACGGAGCTCAACCAAACGCAACAACCGAAGCTCAAACAAACGCGACATCTGAAGTTCAAGCAAACTTTACAACCGAAGCTCAAGCAAACGTAACAAACGAAGGTCAAACAAACGCGACAACTGCAGCTTAAAGAAACGCGACAACCGAAGCTCAGACAAACGCGACAACCGAAACTCAAACACGACAAAAAGACCGGCAGATCCTACACCGACCGTCTGTGTCTCTTCCGCTGCCTGGCCTTGAGTCGAGGGTGCAACTTGCGCGGGTTAGAGACGGTGACGAAGGCGCTCTATGCCCACTACAAACCGTCTTCCAAACGAACGTGGTCGTGTACCGGCTGTTCGAACCGGAAGAAATGGAGACGACAGACGCTTAGCCGAAAAAAACAAGGCGTCGATCGACGCTTCTACTTTTTGCGGGGAATTTTCCACTCCACTACAACATAGGCCTAACCGTAGACCCCCTCGCGCACACAACACGTCGAATAGACACCGATTCGACGAATTCCTATAACCTCTCATTCCTATAACCTCACATGTCTTAACCCACACCACATACTAGCCTGCGATCCAAACCTCATACAGCCACGCTCTCTCTCTCTCTCTCTCTCTCTCTCTCTCTCTCTAACACGCAACTACGCCGCGGTGTCTTCACCGACCGAAAGGTGGCGCTGCAGTACACTGCGCTCTTTGTAATAGACTGAAGGTTAATATCGGTGAAACAAAAATATGGTCTAAGACAAGATACGTAACATTCCTACATTTAAATTTGGTAATGTGGATCTTGATCAAGTGGAGATTATATTTCTTTGGGTATTTGCTTTAATTGAAATGGATCCTTTGTTAAAGACAAAAAACTGCTGAATGATGAAGCTTCAAAGGCTAAGTATTCACTCATACAAAAGGGCGGGCGACTAAACCTACCAACTGAAGTGATGCTTAAATTAGTTGACAGGTGCATAGAACCAGTCTTATTGTATGGTTGTGAAGTGTGGGGCTACGAAAATGTTGATATATTGGAGAAAGTGCATACTAAATTATGTTAATTAATTATTGGAGTGTCTAAATTCTTTCATAATATGCCACTATATGGAGAGCTTGGAGACATCCACTGTCAATCATTATAAAACAAAGAATGGTTTGTTATTGGACAAGAATATTAAAAAGTAGTGAATAAAAACTTAATAAGGTCATGTACACAATTTTACATAATCTTGATTCTAAAAATATGCACTGATCACTTTGGATTAAATGTGTTAGTAACATCTTTCAAAGTAGTGGTATTAATTATATATGGTTAACACAGAATCATAAAATAGATGCCAAGATCATACACAAATGCAAATGTGATAAATTTAAGCAACTATGGCACTGCAGAATTGTAAATAATAATACTGTGATTTATCAACTTTTTTAATCTCCCATGGAAAAGAAAGATATATCGAAACCCAATCCGAACACTTAAAAAAGCATTATTTCAATTCAGGATAGGAATGTATAAATTGCCTGTTAATAACCGAAGAAACTTTAATATACCTAGTAATGAGAGACTTTGTAAATTTTGTGAAGGAGGTGTAATAGGCGACGAAATTCACTTTTAATATGAATGTACCAAATAGGACTTCTTGAGAATTAAATATATGTCTTCATGTAATAGATTGAGTCCTAATGTAAATAATTTTGTATATATGCTACAGACCAATGGTCCATACATAATTCACAGCCTTCTTGCATGGTTTAAAACTGTATGTTCGATGTTTCGCCTAGTGTATGTTATCCAGGAACCTGTATAAACATGACTTTACACCGTTAGTATTTTACACTGATGGGTAGTTATTATCCAGTTTGTTAATATTTATATTTTATATAATGATTCCTGTTATGTGTGTGTGTGTGTGTGTGTGTGTGTGTGTGTGTGTGTGTGTGTGTGTGTGTGTGTGTGTGTGTGTGTGTGTGTGTGTGTGTGTGTGTGTGTGTGTGTGTGTGTGTGTGTGTGTGTGTGTATTTGTGAAATTGTGATCCTCGGTGTACCACAATATGTGGTGAGAGTGAATAAAATGTTATTCTATTCTATTCTATCCTCTGTCCAACACACAATGACGCCACGGTGTATCCACCGACCCAAAGACGGCGCTGCCGCAACACAGAAACTTCCAGAATAAACTAGTACAACAAAAACCAACAGGCGGCTGCGCCAACCCCCAAGGGTGGACCCCCTCACAACCACCATCAACGACTTCGCACACCGGCATGACGTATTCTTAACTACAAATCTAATCATCAAAATTGCGATACATGACGTTATCTTCATAACAAATTAAACACAAATCGTTGGGTCAAAGGTCAAGGTCAAGGTCAAAACGTCAAATGGTGCCACCTGGTGGATAGGCCAAATAGCACCCTCTGATGAATACCCATTTTTTTGAGATTTTTACCCAATTTTCCCTGATTTGGGGACTGTCAACCTCTTACCATACAACTCTGGTGTTGCTTCATTATGACGGCGTGCTGTGCATTTGGGTGTGCAAATCGGTCAGAAAAGTTTATAAAATGTATCTAGATTCCGAGGAAACACCACAAAATAATGTAGGTGAACAAAGTCAGGCGAACAGGATGGAAACCGACGCGTCTTCGTTATGTGTCAGGTAATATTACTAATAAAGGGTTTCAACGAAAATTTCACATGGCTGATTTATTTTGTTTTATATTTTTATAAAATGGCAGTTGCCATGGCAAACTGAAATGTGAAAGAAAAATCATAATCGAACAAACAGTTTTCGAGAAATGTTTTTTTTAAAAGTAAAAATTAATGCAACAGCTACGGCCTACGTAGTTTGCTTACTTCGTTGTGTGTCCGACTCCTAAGCTGGTCGAGTTCGTGCATCAACCAGTTCAGTTTTCCCTTTTGTATGAATGCGTCGGTGAACATTATTGCTGACCTGGAAGCTACAGTGGTTAATAAAGCTGTTTGGCATGTTATTATAATCATTCGATGTAAACGTTTGAGGAAATTCAGGTTTAATAAAAGTACATATTAAAAGTATTACAATATACACACCACTCTGGATAAGTCGAATCTCCAGTACCACATGGCAGTACTGAATGAATGTGTACAACAAGTCCCATCCTCTCACATATAAACTGAATGAATGTGTACAACAAGTCCCATCCTCTAGCATGCAAACTGAATGAATGTATACAACAAGTCCCATCCTCTAGCATGCAAACTGAATGAATGTGTACAACAAGTCCCATCCTCTAACACGTAAACTGAAACAATGTGTACAACAAGTCCCATCCTCTAACATGTACACTGAATGAATGTGTACAACAAGTCCCATCCTCTAACACGTAAACTGAATGAATGTGTACAACAAGTCCCATCCTCTAACATGTAAACTGGATAAATGTGTACAGTATTGAATTATGTAACTCATATTTAGGCTCATTTTCCTAAAATAAACTTTGCTTATTTCCAGGTACAATTTGACCACAAACAGTTTGAAAATAGCCGAAGTGATGGAAAGAGGAATTTGAAGACCTCCACTCAACAGTGCCATTAATTGACAATGTGTTACCTGAAAAAAGACGGTGCCTGACGTTGTTCTACCATATTTTTCAGTTTGGCATCTGCTGGGAATCTGTAAATCTTTACATGCTTCAAATGGATGTGTGCATCTGATAGCTTTCTGCGTCAAAATGCATATTTGTGCTACTAATTAGACAGTGTGTTACCTGACACAGGAGTGAAGAAGGAGTCTGACTTTGTTCTGCCACATTAGTTCCGTCTGGCATCTGATGGAAATATGTATATCACTACATGTTTCAAATGGATTTGTGCAGCTCGTTGATTTGTGCATCTAAACGCATAACACCTCGTTAAGTGTTGCACAGTAGGAGAACAAAATAAGATTCAATTGTTCTCTTTATGTTTTCTTCTTTTCATATTTGCATTTAAAATCAATTTAATAAGAAAACGTTGAGACGAAAAGGTAACTTTGTATTTCCACATTAGGTACACATAGTATTAATGCTTTTCACTACCAATTCTTTGAGGTCTTCTTCATTAGTAGAGTCAGTGAATAAAGCCAGATGTTCCTTTTAAACAGGTTTTAATGACATTTAGGCAATATGAAAATAGTTCCTAATATATCAACAAAAAAGAATGACACCTGCGGTTTAATTTTTTAAGCACGCTGGTGGAGGTGTTAGTGACTGTCAAAGGGCATTTTTTAAATAATCGACAACTTCAGATGTGTATCTAGTATAATTCTTGCAAAATAAAGGTTTACATCATAAATTGTTAATGCGTGCGCTGCGTAGTAAGCAGGACTAATTTTTGCTTACTTTACATGTACGCGTATGTTATATTTTTAATCAGTCCCGTTATTCAGTCATTTACAAGAAATTACGTTTTGGCAACGAAAAATAACACTTTCAAAGTCATATACTCTTCATATTTCGATGATTGTATTCTAGAGCATATTCTTTAAAATGTTTGTTTTGTTATGTGAAATATCTTGGGAGTAGAGTACAATGGTTGCCTTTACAATACGACTATTTTTAAAACTGATATAAACATTTGCAACACAATTATAAATTTAGGGAACCGTTCTAGTTAAATTAACTACGTAATTAGGATTGTGAAAGCAGTGTTAAAAAATATTTGTTTCCTTCAAAAAAGTTTCCCGTTTTAGCTTTTTAATTCAATCTGGGGACATTTTATTTGTTGAAAAGGGGGGTTTGACAGAAACAAATACAATGTTTTACTTAATAATACGTACACTAAACGATGGTCAGAACAAATTGCACGACCAATGCAACTAAAAACATGTTGCATCCAGCTGAGATATGTCTCTTGTTATAACAATCATGCAATATTGTATTGTTTATATTCTACTATGCCATCGGTAATAACATTATAATTAGTATTCATTATCTCTATACATTTATTATTTTACAAACAAATCTTACATGCAAGGTACCAACACCAATGCAAAATTACGTATAAAATTGTATTTATATTGCTTACAACATGTACATTTGTGGCGCAGACAAGAAAGTTTAACAACTTGCAACAAGATATACATGTATTAAAGAGGTGACCGTAATGCGAGGTTTGACTGTAATCGCCTTCAATTATAAGCATTCCAATGTTATGATAACGCTATTCCCTTATCTTTTTTTCGAACATTGCAAAATCACGAAGAAGTGACGTCAGTCAACGTCACTATGTCTTGTTTATTATCCTGATCATCGGCGATGCATCCGGTATGTTTGTGTATGATTTACTTCGCCATAATCATACTTTGCTGCGGGCATCGGCTGTTACTGGAGAAAGCACGTGACGCAGTGAGTTCTCATGTCGTCGACTACGACAAGGGCATACCATTATTTCATAACATACGCCAACGGCAAGGTGAAATATGTCAAAATCGCATGGATACTAAATACGACACAACGGACGCGCTGTCAAATAACACAGGTGGAGGCTGCGTTATATGGTGCATCAAACATACAATCTGCACGGCTTTTGTTGAGGTAAATAACACATGCAAATATAGTATCAGCCAATCGGAAGTGTTGTCTTATCAAGCAAAATCAACGTACGTAAGAATACTTTTCCGATGTCCCCAGTATTACCGATGTAGCGACGGTAAATGCTTGAACGGAGCAACTTGCAGGGCAACTATCAGAAACGGGGATGGAATAGAATGCATTTGTGCTGAAGGCTGGGAGGGCTGGTATTGCGAGACACGTATCAAAACTTGCATTGAACAGCCGTGCAGGAACGGTGCAACTTGTCAAGACAATCCGAATGGAGGTGTCAGCTGCACGTGTCCATATGCTGTGACGGGCACTTACTGTGAAACGCTCGTCACAACCACCACAACCACCACCACGGCCGCTACCACCACCTCAACCACCACGGCCGCTACCACCACCTCAACCACCACCGTCGCCACCACCACCACCACATCAGCCACCCAGATCGCTACCGCAACAACAACCACCGCCGCCGTCAACGTTTCACAAATTGGCAGGGCTCCTATCACGGCGAACAGGACAGCTGATGGCGGGATGAATACCAAGACAAAGATAGTTATTGTTGTGGTTTTCGCTACGGTTGCGGTTGTCGTCGCCGGCGTTGCTGCCACTGCTGCTGGATTAGCTGCAGGTGTAACTTCTGCATCAGCTGGAACTGCTGCAGCAGCCGCCGCTGGAACACACGCTGCTGGGGCAACAGCAACTACTGGAAAAGCAGCGTAAGTGAGGAATTGATGGGCCATTGTCCAAAAAACTGTATAATTGATAACAGAAATAGTGTATATCGTCTCTCTAACCGTGAATTTAAAACCAGGCCAACGAAAATGTCACAATAGATTGCCCACACTAAGACCTTTTTGTTCTTCTATGGTGTGCTAGCTGTCATTTGATTAAATAACGAAAACAAGTTGAGTCTCTCTATCCCTACATTCATGGAGTCGATTCTAGTCCTCTATGTATGGGGTTAAGGCGGTCGGCTGAGAACGCAATATTTTAATCAGATGTCTACGTCATCCATATGCGAACGAGCAATTCATATATATATATATAATACTATATAATAATATATATATAATACTATATTAATATGCTAACGATGGAGCATCCACTCGCTTCTTTTTATATTCATTACGTTCGTCAGACCATGGGTCTGTGATTTACAATTGGCAATGCATTTGAACGCAGAAACAACATGGTATTTGTTATTGAATGTAGCGATGATCCGGTTTCTTGGTTATTAATGTTGGGTATATTTACCTCTAAAGAAATTGTTTGCGTTTCTCTCTATATAATTTCATCATGAAAGTTCTGAAAACAAACGGTTACAAACATTGGATTTTTAACAACACACAACCAAGGAGAAATAAGGAGAATGTCAACACCAAAGAAACCAACAGAAGACAACATGTCACAGTTGTACCCCATTCCAGTAAGCTGTCTGAACAATTGGCAGAGATTTTCAAGTCCTGTGACGTACCAGTGTACCACAAGCCGGTCAACATCCTGAGGTTCCTGTCGGTACACCCAAAAGACAAAACAGACAAGGCAGCAAATTGTGGGATGGTATGTGACATACAATGACCAGAATGCGATCAACACTGCGTAGGAGAAACAGATTTAAAGAACATATGTCGTGTCGTCAACGATAAGCGAACACTTGTTGAACACAGGCCACCAGTGTTCGATGAAAGACGTGAAAATCTTAGACCTCAAGAAGAACTGGAAGAGGAGAAAGATGAAGGAGGCGATTAACATATACAGGGGGAAGCCTTCACTGAACAGAGACGTTGGCCAGGAGCTCCCGCCAGTCATGCTACAGCTAGTGTCACATGACGTAGGTCACGTGACACGACCATAGATTCAGTCTATTGAAGAAGGCCGCGAGATGCGGTCGAAATTAAACAGAGAAAACAAAATTTCTTGAGAGGTAATTGTACCCAACAACCTGGTATTTGGTATTCATTTTTTTCTTCATTCGTCAGTCATTCCCCATGTGGCGCCCCGAGACTATATTACAATTATGATATGTTGCACGGTGATGGCATATCACTATCACTACTCGTATAAATGCAAGTAAACACCAGACGTCAAACATGTCAAACGTAATTTCAACTTAACCATAGTCATATACATAAATTTCATTCAACCTAACCCCATCACTAAACCAAACCGTAAACCTAAACTTAATGTACCACAATATGTAATTATTACAACTAAAAAATCAGCTATTCTGACTTGTTTAAATAAATAAATATATATCGGTGTATAAGCTAATAAAATTACTAACAACATATCAATTATAATAATTCCTTAATTAAATAAATTAATTTAATTTACTTAATTGTATAATGCATTACAATCATGATGTTAAACATACTATATAATGTTAAAATAATGTTATGTATATTGAGTGTCTATTAGAACTGCCTAACCAATCACTATTCTCTTGTAGGGCTGTAAATATTGGCGAAGTAGGGGGTAAATTTGGAGGCGCACTGGTGACAAAATCTCCCAAAACTGTACTCTTGGCAAGTAAAGGATCAACAGAACATGCTGAACAAAAAGAAGAAGAAGCTGAAGAAGAAGTCGACGTCGACATCGCGTGCGATGTGGAACCCACCGAAGGTCTGTGTGGTGCAATGACAGATAATGAGACTTCTCTTGGTGAGATTCTGTCGTCTGTCGTCTCCGGCTCGGAAGAACCCAACAAAGAACGTGTACAACCCTCTGACAGTGTCTTCCTTACTTAACACTTGCTACCTCAGGATTAAAACGCCACATCGCAACCAGATAATATAAATGTGTGGAAGAAATACTTTGTGGATTTCCCACTGCAGCTCGCCGAGAACGATGAATGTATCCATTGCCGCATTGTTGAAGAGTAAACTGTGACAGTATCGCAGGAATCGAACAAATGCAGGAATGTGGCAAATACTTTATCGCCAGTTTGATATATGGAACGCACAGTCGAACCTCGCTTTAAAGTCCCGTCTGTAATAAAGCCATCATGCAATTGTCGCCCTGAAACAGCCCCAAAGTATTTCTGTAACACTAATGCATAGGAAACTATGCTCGCTATTACAGTCACCTCGCTATTCGGGTCACTTTGGTCCCGTTCCGAGGGTGACCTTACATCAATAGCACATCAATAAGCAATGGCATGTCCAGTAAGCGTTCAACCAAGTGTTCGACAGTTTCATATTTCAAGTATCCTTTGTCAATTGATTTCAGGTCTAGGTGGTTCGTTTTGTGTATACCTAGTTCCTTACGTTATAGGCATTGGTGTCAATTCTATCAGCCGGTCACGTGTTTTCCATACATGACTCTCCAATACACGAAAAGGCGAATAACGCATACATTTGCGTATAATAGTGAATACGCCACTCAGACGTTATGTGACACTGTTAAAATATGCTTCCCTTTACGATAAAAGCTAGAGGAAGTATAAAACACGTTTAGTCGCCCACTAAGTCGATTTGGATTCATATCGTACAGTCGGTAAAATAACACATTGCAACGTCACGCAATACTAATAGATTCTTCTTTTTGTGCATAAGTATTCATTTCAATTGTATACTGCCCAGTGCATTAAAAAACTTCCACATATGTTCGTCCGATTTATTGGAAAGAGATACGCATCACTCTTTCTTACACCGTAATTGATATGTCTTTCGTAGCCGATAATTTAATAAGTGTGTGCCTATTTTCATCATATTCAATATTTATTATCCAGGCTGACCCGCTTTCACACTTTGCAGACTTAAATATCTGAGTATCTTAGCATAACATTTACCACGAAAATATTGTACGGTTAGTTTCTCCATCATTCCAGTACTGGGTGGTAAGTAATGCTGCAATTTGTCATGCCGCACACGGCACTCACATTGCAGTATCGATCATTGCTTCTTCACTATCTGCAATTTGTCATGCCGCACACGGCACTCACATTCCAGTATCGATCATTGCTTCTTCACTATCTGCAATTTCGGCACTTTATTACGGGCGATGCAACATGTATGCGATGCTTATATATATATATAAGCTGAATAAGACAGGAAACACCCTATTGGTGTAATATGTGTACCTTTAGGATTTGATCTACACTCCCACTGGCAACAAATCATTCGAGTGTGAAATGGACAAAGGACACGAAACAGGCTGCGTTAATGTGCAATTTCACACCGCTTCAAAGTCACGACTGAAACTGCATTCATTATCAGCTAAGTGTGGGATAAATTAGACATAATAACGAAACGTTAAGTCTAATAAGTTTATGCAATACATTCAGAGCTTCGAACGTATACCTGAAACTGTGTTCGCCTGTTACTTAACCTGATATTATACACGTATGTGTTTTTTTGTATTTCGATGGCACTCAGAAAATGTTTCATGAATTTGCAGAGTTAACATGAATAAGACAATTATTGTGATATGTTCGCGGTATCACAAATATCCTTTGTTATTATATATATATATATATATATATATATATATATATAAGAAAACGTTATATGATATATATATAAATAAACATATATCCATCGTGTGTTCATTCCAACTTCCTACCCAAAGGGTGTGATTGCGATTATTAATGAAAGAACTATACTGTGTCCACGAAGCATTCACGTTTCGGAAAACAGTATTCCTAGAACGCTGTATCAAGCGTTGTGTATCAAACAAACTAGCCATTTTAAGTACGTTGCTATGCATAGCCCTTCACGTATAACATTTTCGGCACTTCAGCCTCAGATTTGCTGTTGTCGTGGATCTTCTGGGATTGACCGTTAACTTGTTGCATCGTAGCGCACACGACATATCAGCTGTTTGTGTAAATATAAATTTTATGAGCTGTAGTCTCAGTAGCAGTTATCAAACACATAGTTTGTTCTACGCGAGAAGAACTTTGTCCGAATTGTGTGCCTTTTTTACTTGCAACCATCGCATCGCCTCACAAGCACCTAGTAGAGTTGAATTGTTTTCATCTTAAACTGCAACAAGAACTATAACTTTATAGGGCGGACAAAAAAAGTTGTTGTTCTAAACACATTATGCATTGTGGCATTAATAATGCAATGATAAAAGTATTCAAGATGCTAATGCATTGACGAAATTATTCCCGCCAAATCATGTGTTTGAATATACGCTGTAAAAACGCACTTCTTAACCTTTTTGGTCGCGACTCAAATTCCGGTCGCAGACATTGCTTGGCGACCCATGCCTTCAAACAGTTAACTTTATTTTTTTTAATGGACATATAAGTGGCATATAAGTGAATTATACATGAAAACATTTTATTAAAGTTGCTTGTTGAACTCGGAGGAATCACTAGGTCAACGCCGTTCATTGGTTTATCGACATAAAAATAGGACACCACTTGCAACTAAGTGTATCGTTTTGGCGATAGAGCACACCCGTTTAATCTCACGACCTATCGGTTTATTTCCGAAATATGCCGCCAGACCGATATTTCACGGTTTAAAAATGAATTACTCATTTTCAAGCCAAATATACAACCTAAACAACATTTCATATGGAAAATGCAATAAATCAGCAAATATATCCTAACATTGTTTAATGAGTCCTGATTTTTCCCAGTGCGCAAGCGGAACAAAAAAGGAGAATTCGTAGTCATTGGAGACTCTTTGCGACTCATTCAAAATGGCATGGTGATCCAATTTTGTATCGCGACCCAGGGGTAAGAACCGATGCTGTAAAATTAAATGGAACTTACGTACTTGCTTAATCCTCTTCGTGTGTGTTCACACATAAGGCCTACACCAAAGAACGCCAATGTTATCTGTCTGCTGCCAGCTTCATTACTTGGTCCCAGCTCCACCCAAGTGTCTTTCTCTCCCGCTCCACTGATCTCATCCATGTCTCCTTGGGTCTCCCCCTCGCTCTCTTGCCACCAGGGGTCCAGTGCATGTCAGCGGCATTCTGCAGACGTGCCCGATCCATCTCCATCTGCGGCGTTTAACTTCAAGATAGATGGGCTGCATGTATGTCCTTTCGTGGAGTTCCTGTTAGAGATTTTTATTTGGCCAGTAGATTCGTAGAATCCTCCTGAGACACTTGTTTTGAAACACTTCCAGCATCTGGCATATACCTTTGGTGACCTTCCATGATTCCGCTGCATATAACAGCACACTCAGGACGTTGCTCTTGAACAGGCGGATTTTGGTTCTGTTGCTGATCTTATTGGTCTTCCAGATGTTCTTAAGTGCTGCAAATGCCCCTCTTGCCTTGTTGATCCTTGCCTTGACGTCAGACTCCGAGTTTCCATCTGTTGTCACCATGGCCCCAAGGTAGGTGAACTCGGTCACTTCTTTGATATGTCTTCCTTCAATTGTGATTGGGTCGGCTATTGTTTCGCAGCGCCTTTGTTTTGTTGGTGTTGATCTTTAGCCCTGTTTTCCCAGCATTTCTGGCAAGTTCCTCACTTTTTCTTTGGATGTCTCCGTAGCGACGTGACAAGAGAGATATGCCATCTGCAAAGTCTAGATCACCTAGTGTATCTGTGAAGGTCCATTGGATGCCAATTTTCTCTGCTAGTGTTGTTTGTTTCATGACCCAGTCGATCCCAAGACACAAGAGGAAAGGGAATAATATGCATCCTTGTTTCACTCCGGATTTTATTTCAAAATCTTCTGTCAGGTGTTGGCCGCAGATGACCTTGGATCTAAAGTTGCTATAAAGCAGTTTGATTATGCTCATAATTTTTGGAGGGATCCCATATTGCCGGAGTATACGCCAGAGAAAGTATATGTGGATCTGTCGAAAGCCTTTTCAAAATCGACGAAGTTTACATAGACCGGAGTGTTCCATTAACTGTAACCATTACTTTATATTACCATATATTACCTATGTAAACACATGCAGTTGGACATTTGTTAAAACGTGTTGTAAATAGTAGTCGCTTATTTCCACACATTACATTGTTTTGTTCGTCGTATGCATTGTGTTGTCCGGTAGTGTGTGTCTGCATGGGTGGGGGAATACATATATTAACAATATTAGTGTTAACATAAACAAACAAAGGTAAATTAAACATAAATTTTGTTTTTATTTATGATGCGCGCGCCCTTCTTATGCCAAGAGGCAATGCTTTTGATTTTATCAACTACCAACATTCACAACATTTTGTACAATCCTCAACAGAGTCACGGCTTTGCTATAATCCTCAACAGAGTCACGGCTTTGCTACAATCCTCAGCAGAGTCACGGCTTTGCTACAATCCTCAACAGAGTCACGGCTTTGCTACAATCCTCAACAGAGTCACGGCTTTGCTACAATCCTCAACAGAGTCACGGCTTTGCTACAATCCTCAACAGAGTCACGGCTTTGCTACAATCCTCACCAGAGTCACGGCTTTGCTACAATCCTCAACAGAGTCACGGCTTTGCTACAATCCTCACCAGAGTCACGGCTTTGCTTCAATCCTCAACAGAGTCACGGCCTTGCTACAATCCTCAACAGAGTTACGGCTTTGCTACAATCCTCAACAGAGTCACGGCTTTGCTACAATCCTCAACAGAGTCACGGCTGCGCTACAATCCTCAACAGAGTGACGGCTGCGCTTCAATCCTCAACAGAGTCACGGCTTTGCTACGGACGTTTCGATAAAGGAGGCTATTTATAAACGAATTGTAAATCACCGTCCAGACTGCAAAAATGTTTAACAACGACGGAAAATATTTGTCTTTTCCTATATCTACAACAATGTACAGCCACAGTAATTGTTAGAAGGTTATATGCTAAACATTATAATCAGAACATTTCTACCGGATCGGAGCGACTTGGCGGTTAAGGATAGGATATTTCCTACTTCAATGTGTCCCGTGATCGAACCAGTTTGTGCTGCTACTCGAAGTATTTGTCCGGTTGAGTAAACAGTCATGGCGAGCGGCATCATAAGTCCGAAAACGAGGCTAAATATTAATGAAACTGCAGCATTTGATGGAAGTGTTGACGGATCTTTTTTCCCAGTGCACACACATATTACGATTCCAACCTGTTGCTCTTTGTAATAACACGATGGCTGTCACAACACCAGATATCCAAACACCATGTACCACCGCACAGCAGCGATACCGAGTGACTATCTGTTCACAATGCAGCGGTTTCGTTATGACGACCAAGGTGGTCGTCATAACGAAAGCACACGGTCACCCAGCAGAGGCTGTGCATAGAGTTGAAGTTGAACCAAAGCGAACCGAACACATTTCGTGAAACTTGGGAAGAAAGTAAACCATGTTGCGTACGTTTGGTGTTAGTTACGAACACACGGCAGCGCTGATGGGCGTCGCGGTACGTCCGTTGGCGAGATCAGACAACGTGAGCGAGAGCATGAACAACGTCGTGCGATCTCCACGGAGTAGCGAGTATCTGATAATCATAGCAACCAAGATGTCGTTCAACGTGATATTCAGCACGAGCACTGCATTGATGATCGCAGGCCTGATATCGTCGATATCGGTGATATCGATTTTTAAATAATGCTTGAATACATGATATAGTTTATTGTTTAATATTCCTTCCACGACACATGTGTCGCCCACAGCCTTATACGGTGTTTGCCATTCAAAAACATGTATGATGCAGGCAACCAATACATGTCCTGAAAGCCCTTGGAGGGATCTATTGGCAAATGATCGTTAGCCTGATTTTATCATTAACGGTGAGAGAGACAAAATACACAATCGTTTATCAATTGCACACTTTTGGTGAAATAGATCCATCTGTTGAAATACTGGATAATATTGGAACATCTAGTGAAGTAGAAGAACACATCTTTGTTGTTCGATAATATCCATAAAAAAAAATGCAAAAACCTTTTTGACACATTTATCAGAGTCCACTTACGGCACAGTTACATGTGTGCATAAAACACACGGCCGAGTAGCTATTGGTGGAATGCAGCAGTGCGTGAAACTCCATTGTTCAATAGAACGAGACCAGTAAACGTTTCCGCAGAGGCTGCGTCAAACGTGCAGATTGACGCTCCGCAATCCGTATCAGTGAAAGCTACCAACAAAATGACAGCAGTACAAGCGAAGAATATCAAAGGTGTGTTTTTGTTGGTTGCGAGGTCAATATATGTTAAATTATCAGTTTATCTGTCATCTTTTCAGTTTTTCTTCTGGTGTTTGTATCGATCGAGCGTTGTATTGCCGTAGGCGACCGCATTCATTCAACTTGGATTCAACACGAGCGAATATAGCTATAATTGGCATAGCTGTGGCTGCAAAGATATCCACAGCATCGTCAAAATTGGCCAAGGCTGTGGGACATGAATGGTTTAGTCACGGTTTTTAAATATGCATGCCTTTCTCTAGCATTGTTGTTATGACTACTTGCTACACGCTTATTGCGGCCTCTAGCATTGTTGTTGTGACTACTTGTTACACGCTTATTGCGGTCTCTAGCATTGTTGTTATGACTACTTGTTACACGCTTATTGCGGTCTCTAGCATTGTTGTTATGACTACTTGTTACACGCTTATTGCGGCCTCTAGCATTGTTGTAATGACTACTTGTTACACGCTTATTGCGGCCTCTAGCATTGTTGTTATGACTACTTGCTACACGCTTATTGCGGCCTCTAGCATTGTTGAAATGACTACTTGTTACACGCTTATTACGGCCTCTAGCATTGTTGTTATGATTACTTGCTACACTCTTATTGCGGCCTCTAGCATTGTTGTTATGACTACTTGCTACACGCTTATTGCGGCCTCTACCATTGTTGTTATGACTACTTGCTACACGCTTATTGCGGCCTCTAGCATTGTTGTTATGACTACTTGCTACACGCTTATTGCGGCCTCTAGCATTGTTGTTATGACTATTTGCTACACGCTTATTGCGGCCTCTAGCATTGTTGTTATGACTACTTGCTACACGCTTATTGCGGCCTCTAGCATTGTTGTTATGACTACTTGCTACACGCTTATTGCGGCCTCTATCATTGTTGTTATGACTACTTGCTACACGCTTATTGCGGCCTCTAGCATTGTTGTTATGACTACTTGTTACACGCTTATTGCGGCCTCTAGCATTGTTGTTATGACTACTTGCTACACGCTTATTGCGGCCTATAGCATTGTTGTTATGACTACTTGCTACACGCTTATTGCGGCCTCTAGCATTGTTGTTATGACTACTTGCTACACGCTTATTGCGGCATCGCTTTGTCAAAAGTCAGAGCCTCTCGGAACGAAATCGGAGTTTTAAACAAGACGCGTTCATCTCAAACTGGAACAGCACGTTTGACAACGTCAGAAGGAGATTATATTGCACGAAGCAGTAACCATGAACCTGCCTATATAACGACCAATGCTAAATCAAGTGTACATATTGTCGCAACGCCATCAGTTCCTGTTAACGCGGCCAACACAATGACTACAACACAGGCGAAAAATATGAACGTTCTGCTTTTGTTGTTCATCATCGCTGTTGTTTGTATCGCCTTATGTCATCATCGCTGTTGTTTGTATCGCCTTACGTTATCATCGTTGTTGTTTGTATCGCCTTACGTTTGCCGCAGTGGTTGTTCAACATTGGCGTTGATATTTCTTCGACTGCGCGGCGAATAAACGTTGTAAACTCTGTCGTCAATCCGTACCTTTACGCTGCCATCAGTCGCTGTTCCGGGAAGACGTGCGACAGTTGTACCGCCAGACATGCGTCAATCTGTCCGCGTACTTTCTTAGAAACGTACAGAGTAGTGAGTCATGTTTGATTACATGTGTCGGTCGCATTACCTTGCAACGTGGTAATAATATTCAGTTGTTGACACAAATGGAATTTTTACACAATACGAAAATATCGATATATTCAACAACGTCGTCAAATACATGTTTACGGTTACTTTATATGTGCTTATGTGCAAATGTAAAGTACTTGGGTACTGGGTAATAGTAACAAACAACCATGATTGGATTGTCGGTGTTTTTTTCAAACCAATATTTAGATTTTTGCCATAGAAAGGTACGCAAAATAAATAGGAATACGAGCCGCTGAGAGTGTCTTCTTAGTATGTTTGCACGTTCGGAATTATGCGTCGCCTAATAAATAAACTTGCTATTTTCCTTCTAGTCAGGATAGTAAATATAGTACGCACACACACACACACATGCACACACACACACATACACATACACACACATACACACACACACACATACACACACACAGTATGAACTGTCTAACATGATATGTCTGCCCGTAGCAACGATGAGGACTTGTCGAGGATAGCAGACAATTTAAGTTATTTCAGTTATAACTTCGTCGCTATGCGTAACTCTATTTCCATATCCTATAGTGAATGACGGTCACGTGTATTCTCCGTGAGTTTCGCACCTAAATACGTGTACGTAAATATATACAGGATGGCACCCATAAGTGAATACGTATTGTTTCTGACGTTATTTCACAACATGAACGCTTTCGTTTAATATCCAATGTTAGGTAGGTATCCAGGAATATTTATAAATTAATAAGACAGGGAAACCACTAGTAACTCTACATACAGTAATTAACGTTTAAGAACCATTCAACGCAACCTCTGATGAAAATCAACCAGTCAATCGACGTATATCAGTCAAAGCGTTTACTTGTGAATACACTGAATGCATTTTGTACACCTAAAAGTTGCTTTCTCAATATGAGTACAAGATGAATACCTGTTCTAATTCCGACACCAAGGAATAGTCTTTGTCAATTTGCTCGACGATGTTAGCATAAGTAGCTATTTTGTTTATTAAGCCACGTAATAGTTGTTCCTTTGAGACACGACATACTTGAAATTAGATATGTGCTGGACCGAATTAATTGACGATTTAAGTGAACTTCACAAGCTAACTTAATTACCCTGCTCAGAGAATAAATGTGTTCTGCGTGTCACAATTAACTACCTAGGATCGACACGCGAATCGTAACAACCAAACGTTCAACTTACGAAAGTAGTTTCGTATAGTCTTTATTTGCACGCAGCACAATTGATTACCTTAATCCATGTCGATTCAGTCTGTCTGGAAAGCCATCATAATATGAACTCTAACATTCACCTATCATCTGCATTTGTTCCGTTTATGCGTTTGTTATCTCTCTTCTTTCCATCTCGCTGTCTATCCGTATCCCCATCGTTTCTTCTCTCCTTCTCTCCGACTTTCCGCCTCTACGTCTCATAAAAAGGTATACACGTTAAAAGGCAAAAGTGAATTATTAACATAAAGTTCATGTTATTCGTTGTGCCATCACTGCACACGTCCTTCCAATTTCAAGAGAGACACTGCATTTCGTTTTTATTAACTTCCAATATTCACATAATTTGCTACAATCCTTCAACCTAATCACGGCTCTGCCATGGAACTTTTGAAAAAGGAGCAAATGAAGGAGGCTATTTAAAAGAGAATTGCAAAACGCCATCCAAACTGCAACAAATGTTAACAAAGACGGCAAATAATTTTCTTCCTCATAATTATAGCAATAATAGCTACAGCCAGAGGAATTGTTAGGAGGAGATATGCCAAACATTTAATCAAAACATTTCTACCGGATCGGATCGACTTGACGGTTAAAGATTTTCCGACTTCATTTTGCCCCGCGATCGAATTAGTTTCTGCTGCGATTTGACGGTGAGTTTGAAGAATGACGCGACATATTTGTTCCCGTTGAGTAAACAATAATGGCGAGCGGCCCTACAACACCAAAAACAAGGCCAATTAGTAATGAAATTGCAAAACATGCTGTATGTATTGTTGGATCCGTTACTGTATGCACACGCGTCTTACGATCCCAGCCCGTGGCCCAGAGTGACAAATTGTGGATGGTAACAAATGTAAAAATATACATGTATAAAGATGCCGGTAAATATAATAATTATTAATATTTACAAGATTGTATATATATATATATATATATATAATGTGACTAAAATACATGACATATTTGCAGAAATATTAAGATAATTAAGTAAAAGAATATATATTATGATATATGAAATGGTATTAAAATATAAATAATAATAAATTAATTAAAATACATTATATAATTTACATAAATTAATTGATTAAATACATGTTCATAAAAAGTATCCTACAGCACAGTTTCTCAGTCGATGTACGCCTGCTTAAATAGATACGTTTTAAGGTAAGTTTTGAATTTATTCAAAGTCTCTATTTGACGAACGTTTATTGGCAGAGCGTTCCAGAGCGTAGGTCCAGACACGGAGAAAGCTCACCTGCCGTAACCCTCGTAGCGCGGGACTACAGATGTAGATCAGCAGATCGGAGGTTGCGGGTGGGCGTATACGGTATTATAAGATCTTGGATATACGCTGGAGCAAGACCATGTAACGCCGTGAAAACAAGGATCAGCAGTTTGTACTGGATACGCCAGCGAACTGGAAGCCAATGCAGTTCGACCAGCACATGTGTTATGTGCTGGTGCTTTCGGTGTGTTGAGATAAGTCTTGTCGCTGAGTTCTGTACCATCTGCAATGTGTTCATAAGTGCCTCGGTGATGCCGTACAGTGCCGCGTTACTGTAATCCAGCCGCGATGTCACCAGGGCGTGGACTAGTGTCTTACACGCATCAGTAGTAAGACAATGTCTGTTTTTTTAAATTGCGTAGAGATGGTAGTACGATGACTTGCACATCCGTGACACGTGTGACGACATTTTTAGTCCAGAGTCGATTGTAATCCCGATGTTGCGAATGGTCGGTGACAGAACAATGTTACATCCGCATACACTAACACACGCCTATGCTGCGCAGCTGGTTGATTAACATCGAGTGGTCAACAGTATCAAACGCCGCACTCATATCGAGCAGCACTGCCAGCACACCTTTCCGTTTGTCAAGGGAATGGAGATGGTCATTCTGAATGCGCACCAGTGCTGTCTTAATGCTGTGATGTTGTCTGTACGCACTTTGGAAAATGTCCATCAAATTGTTGTCGTCTAGATGCTGACGAAGTTGGACTGCTACGTGGCGCTCCAGTAACTTTGAAACAAATGACAAGTTCGGTATAGGCCGGTAGTTGTTCATCGAGTCTGAATCAAGGTTTGGTTTCTTTAATAGTGGTGTGATCACAGCATGTTTGAAGATGGCCGGCACTCGAGCGACATGTTGAAGATTGTAGCTAATGTCGGCGCAAGAATGTCAATGTTGGTTTTCACGAGTGAGGTAGGAAGTGGATCGAGAGCGCTTGATTTTGTTGGACACTTCCTTACCAAAGAGAGAACGCCGTCTGTGGTGATGCCGTAAAACACATTGACTGTGCACGACTGTTCACAATGCACGTACTCAGCGTTGACAGTTTGCAGGCGTCTACTCGCTAACTGGCTGTGAATGTCTAACACTGTGCGTGTGAAATGCACGAGAAAGTCATCTGCCAGTTGTGCTATACCAGACACAAGACTGGGCTGTTTTGGAGTAGTTTTTCTCATCATCAAGTCTTCCATGATCCTGAACAGTGCTTTGTTGTTACGTGCACATTCATCAATTTTTGTTGTGTAGAATTTGACTTTCACAGACTGTATTTGCTGTTTGTATGTTTCACTCTGTCCAGTGTAGATGTCTCGGTGAATCTGCAGCTTTGTCAGTCTCCATTTCCGCTCTGCTTGTCGAAGCTTTCGCTTAGCAAAGCGATAATTCCATTGTGTGCCAAGGCCTGTTGGGGCGCATAGTAATTAACCGTGTGGTCAACGGAGCCTGGCTGTCTAACAGTTCTTGCAAGGAAGTGTCATACTATTGCGACAGGAATGCAATGTTGTTACACGGGCTTGTTGCCAGGTATGAACGTTCGAAATCTGATCTGAAATTCGTGCGATTAATTGCAGCATATTTTCGATAAGAAACCCGCTTCTTTGTTCGGTTCGGCTTTGGTGCTTGGAGCAGGCGGTGTACAGCGTGGTGATCGGTGAGCAGGGATCCCACCGTCACTGATGTCAGAACGCTTCCTGACGATGGTGAAATTACGAGGTCCAAAATATTGCCGATGGTGTGTGTCGGATCACGAACATGTTGCTGCAAGTTGGTGACGTGCAGGAGATCAGAGAAGTCGTTCGAGCCTTTATTTCCGGCCTTTCCATAGTGGATATTAAAATCGCTGCGATAATTAATCCAGTCAACTGTGCTGTGAAAAGTTCCAGGAGATTGGTGAACTCGGCCATAAACGTTTTGAAAGAAACACCGCCTCGCCTTGTGGATTGAGGTCTGTAAACGAGTAATAACCTGATAACACTTGATAGTGTAGCAAACACCACCTCGAGGCACTGGAAGGACAATGCTGGCCACTGTCGCGATAAGATCATGTTGATACACGACTTGTTTAAAACACCGATTCCCCCACCCCGTCGGTCGGGTCAATTTGCTGGTGTTTGGGATGTCCTTGGGGTCATCTGTCAGCCACGTCACTGTAAGCGCGATGATGTCAAGATCATGTTCGTGTATATAATCGGTTTATCGTAGCGGTTTCATTATGGCGACCACCTTGCACACGGTCACCCAGCACAGACTGCGCATGGAGTTGAAGAAAAACCGAACCGAACAAATTTCGTGAATCTTGAGAAGGTATTGAACCGTGTCGCATGCGTTCGGTGTTATTTTCAAAAACACGGCGGCGCTGATGGGCATCGAGATCAGACAACGTGAGCGAGAGCATGAAGAGCGTCGTGCGATCTTCACGGAGTATCGGGTATAATATCATCACAGCAACCACGATGACCTTCAGATTAATATTCCGCACGATCAATGCACTGATGATCGCAGACCCCACATCGTCGAAATCACTGATATCCGTGTTACTATGTAGCAGCTTGAATGTGTAATATAGTGCAAGGTAAAGGTGCGTTCTTATATAGCGCAGTATCCAAACGTTACGAATCATCAAAGCGTTTTACCCTTCACTCCCTGGCACATCTGTTCAATCGAACAACCTCACAACTTCTCGGCCACTTGTATGCAAATATCTGTCTATCATATCCACCACTTTGTGGCATGCCCTATTCCTTCTATGACATACGTACAATCCACAGCTTTTCATTCCTATGCACAGTAATGCACAACAAGTGGTGATTGGTCAATACCTCCCAACACACGATCAGTGTGTGTGGGGGGGGGGCGTGCGTGCGTGTGCGCACGTACGTAGGGTGTACGTTTTGTACACCCTACAATATGTTCAAGTCATTTTGTTTACATTAGTTGATGGTCATTCATTGTTATTTCAAAAGGGGCCAGCATGTTCTTAAAAATGTGAAAACCTGAAATTATTACAAAATGGGCTTCATTATCATTATAAAATGTTATTACATTATTACATCGTTTTATTACAAAATGGGCCTGTTTTATTACAAAATTGGTTGCAATTACAAAGTGGGTCGATTATTACAAAATGGGTCGTAACATTTAATTTGCCGGATGCTCTGAAAAGAGGATTCGACACTGCCGCGACGTGTTTTCTCAACATCAGGGATAGTCCAGGCTATACAACTGCGATACTAGCGCATACTGATGGTACATATTTGTGCTTTGACTCGCATAGTCGCAACAGCGAGGAGAAGTGCATTTCATATTTCAGATGGCACTGCTGTACTGCTCTGAATACTGTGGTGCCGTATATTAATCGCCTTGCAAAGTCACTAAAACGAGATGGTGTAACACCTTTCGAGGTCAACCCAGTCAAAATTGTCATACGTCTTCAAAAACGATTTTCTCAAGATGAATCGAACACATGCAACAAAACGCCATCAAAGACGATATGTATGACAACCGTGACCACTGCTACTGTAACAGAGTAAATCAAGTCAACTGATATAGGATATCGGGTCTTCGGGCGACCTCTCTACATCCATTAGTGATAATCTGAAATACGAACTTCTGACTAATCACGAATCACTATCCAGTCAGAATTCCCTATTGAAAACAAGATTTAACAAGATTTAACAAGATTGCCATCCAGAAAATTACTCTGGTTGGCAGGTGGACAAGGAAGCCTTTTGGCTTATCGAGAGTCCAATACTTTTTATCTACATATATCCCGCCTTTTTTAGGTGTGTGTCGATTTTATTTTTAAACATATTCACGCTTCTAGCACCAACACAATCAGGAGATAATCTGTTCCATTCATTTACAGTCCTTTGTGAGAATGAGAACTTTCTTATATCTAATCTACACTGCTCCTTTACTAATGTAGCTTCATGTCCTCTGGTCCTTCTATCTTTCTTAACTGAGAACAAAATGTTTCTATCAATATTTTCATAACCATTCAATATTTTAAACACTTCTATGTGATCTCCTCTCAATCTCCTGGTCTCTAGTGTTGTTAAACCACATTCTTTTAGGCGTATTTCGTAACTAAGATCCCTCAGATTTGGTATCAATTTAGTCGCTCTCCTCTGTACTCTTTCTAGCATATCTATGTCCTTCTTGCGATATGGCCTCCATGCTTGTATACAATATTCTAAATGAGGCCTCACTATTGTTTTGTACAGCGGTACTATTAATTCTTTTTTCTTATACGCTATATTTCGCCTAATTAATCCAAGGATTTGATTTCCCTTTGACGCTGCAATTCCGCACTGCTCTGAAACCTTCATATCAGCACTAATGGTTAACCCCAAGTCCTTTTCTTTTACAGTAGTACTTAGAACAGTACCCCCCATTTTGTATTTTACCTCTTCATTCCCATGACCTGTGTGGAGGCATTTACATTTCCCAAAATTGAACAGCATTTGCCACTTTTCAGACCATTTGATCAACCTATCAAGATCATCTTGTAAATGCTGTCTGTCTCCATCACTTTTAATCCTTCTAAACACTTTTGTATCATCCGCAAATTTTAACACCTTGCTTGTTATATCATCGTCCAAATCGTTGATATATATTAAGAATAATATAGGTCCTAGTACTGATCCCTGTGGTACCCCACTCAATACCGATTTCCAGTTTGAAGCCTCCCCATCAACTACTACACGTTGTCTTCTGTCATTCAGCCATTTTTCTATCCAGTTTATTATACCATTTCCTATGCCATGGGCCTTTAGCTTAAGGAGTAATCTTTGATGTGGTACTTTGTCGAAAGCTTTTTGAAAATCTAAATAGATGATATCTACTGGTGATCCCTCATCTACCCACCTAGTGATGTCTTCCAAAAAACATAACATATTTGTTAAGCATGACCTCGCTTTTAAAAACCCATGTTGAGATGGGTTTATCAAGTTATGTTTAACAAGAAAATCCACCATGTGATCTTTAATTAGTCTTTCTAATAATTTGCAAATCACTGATGTTAAACTCACTGGTCTATAGTTCTCTGACTTGTTTCTCGAACCTTTTTAAATAACGGTATAATGTTTGCCTCTTTCCATTCTAAAGGAACCACTCCCTCTTCTAATGACAAATTGAAAACTGTTGCAAGCGGTACGCTAATTTGTTCTACAATTTCCAATAGTAGTTTGGGCGGAATCCTGTCCACTCCAGGTGATTTATTATCCTTCATAGCCCTTATTTTCTTAGCTACCATTTCCGAGGTTACAACTAACTGTCCTAAATAGTCTGAATCTGCCCCCTTGAACTTAGCCTCTGGTACTGGCAGTGAACTAATATCTTCCCTGGTAAACACTGAACTAAAATACTCATTCAGGTCTTCTGCCATTAAGAATCCCTCTGATATTGTATTTCCAGCACTATCTTCTAGAGGACCGACCTTATCCTGAACTTTCTGTTTGCTTCGAATATACGCATAAAAACTCTTACTGTCATTTTTTATATTACTAGCTAATTTTTTTTCATAGCTTCTCTTTGAATTTCTAATTTCAGCTGTAGCTTGATTAAGTGCTTCTTTATAAATGTTGTAGTCTTCATCATTTCCAGTACATCTATATGACTTCCACATCATTTGTTTATACTTAATTTTTCTAATGGCTTCTTTCGATAAGTGTTTCTTTTTAGACCGTTTCCCTTGTTTTTTGAAAGGTACAAATTTATCGACTATGCACTTAATTTCACTATTTAAGATATTCCAGCATTCGGTTGCTGTCTTATTCTTCAGTGTGTTATTCCAGTCTATCTTTGCTAAATATTTCCTCATGTCCTTATACCTTCCTTTGTGGAAATTTCTCCTATACTGCTTTTTACTATTCCTTTCTGATTTTACTTTGATGGTAAAATGTATCTGGTTGTGATCACTACTCCCCAGTGGCTCACATATCTTGACATTGTCAACTAATTCTTTCTGTGAGGACAAAACTAAGTCTAACACATTCTCTCCCCTGGTTGGTTCTAGCACATGTTGAGAAAGGAAACTATCTTGTACTAAAACTAAAAACTTGTGGTCCTCACTACCCATACTCTGTAGAGATTTCCATTTTATATGCCCATGGTTAAAATCCCCCATAATAACACAGTCCCGTTTGCTCACTTCCCTTATAGCGTTTTGTATTTTTTCATTCTCTTCTATGCTTATGTTTGGACTTCGATAAACTAATCCAACCGTTAACGTTGAGTTTCCTGTAACTATGTTACACCAAACAGCTTCTTCGCAATCTGCTTCTCTGTCTAATTTTATTTCATCAGCCTGGATAGATTCTTTAATATATAAAATAACTCCACCTCCCTTTCTTCCTATTCTATCTTTCCTAAACATTACATATCCTGTTAGTCCCAATTCGGCATCTGATATATCAGTGGTGGCCCACGATTCGGTTATACCTATTATGTGAGGGTCAATATCTTCTACCATAATGTTTAGTTCCCTTCTTTTGTTTACTATGCTCCTTGCATTTAAACAAATGCATTTATATCCTGATTCAGAACAGTTTTCCAGGCTGTTCTTTGCCGATTTATTTCTGCTGTCTTTATCTATGCCTCCAGTTTCAGGCTTCTCTGTGAATCCCCCCTGCGAATCTAGTTTAAATAGATGCAGCCTGTCCCACTGTCAACAGATTGCAGCAAGTTCTCTGAGAAAACTGCTGCCCCCTTTCCACTTAGATGTAGGCCATCTCTCATGTACATATCTTCCTCCCAACAAAGTATCCCCATAAATCTACGAATCCCACCCCCTCTTCTTTACACATCTGCTCAACTAGTGCGTTGATCGCCATCCTCTTGCAGTTTCTATATGTCGGCCCCCTTCCTCCCATTACTGGCAAAATTCCTGAGAGGATAATCTGTTCTACTCTTGTCTTCTTTAACTTCTTCACTAACTGTCTGTACTTCTGAACTATCCCAGTTGTTCCCTCCCTCTCTGCGTTATTTGTCCCTACATGTACTAGTATAGACCCTCCCTTGCCATGCCCCAGTACCTTCTCTACCCTTTCAGTTACATGTTCTATCCTAGCCCCCGGTAGACAAACAACGACGTCCTCCCCCTCGCTTAGAATCTTATCTGTCTTTCTCATAATCGAATCGCCCATAAACACCCTCTCTTTCCTCATTGCCCCCCCAATCACTGCCTCGGTGTAGCTCTTTCTACGGTTTGCATCTGTCTGGTTGTAATCTTGTTCCCCTGTCTTCTGCTCTCCCGTCACAATCTCGTCCGTTCCATTCTTTCCTGACGCTGTTTCTCTTGTCACCTTTCTTCCTGTCATCGTCCCTCCCGACTTCTCTTCTGTCACATGTACTCTCACTTCCTTTCTTCCCGTCATCTTTCCTCCCATTGCATTTCCTTCTCTCCTCTTGTCTCTTTTTCCCTCGTACCTCTTTCTCTACGGTCACTTTCTCTCCTGCCACCTTCACACCTGTCACATTTCCTGCCGTCGATCCTCCACTTTCTTCCCCTCCGATCACCTTCCCTCCTCTCAGTCTCCTTTCCTCGGTCTTGTTGCCACTACTCTGCTCCTTCAGTTTCACAGTATTCCCAACTTTATCCCTGTCGTCTCTCTCCATTCCATCTGTCTCCTTGCTGATTCTCATCTCCACCCCCTTCACAATATCTACCAACCTAGCTACCTCTTTCTCCAGACATTTCACCTTCCAACACCCCACGCACTGAAAGGTGAATCCCTCTTCCTTGGTTTCTGTCCATGACTTCGTACAGCCGGATAAGGCAAAATCTACCCAACTGTGGCAGTCGCTGGGCCAACGCATAGGACAAACAGTCGATGGCAGTAGTAAGGAGGGTGGGAGCATTCCCGGTTTGACCCCAAATCCTTTGATGTTTGAGTTTTGTTATAAGTAGAATTCCTACGTTTTTTAGCAGCCATGCGCACTTAGGAATGTGTCAAAACAGAGTGATTGATGGGTTCCGGGTCCCTCCCCCTAGAAAGAGTGTGTCGACATCTAGTGACTAATCAGGCACTAATTAGGTGCACACTAGAGGCAGCACTAGCAATAACTAAAAATAGTAATGGTTATGTAATGGTTATGCGGAGTCACGTGCTTATATAGTAATGATCAGGTTTATAATACGCGGAAACAGCGGTGTTTGCGATTATGGTCGGTTAAGATAAGCCCGGAAAGAGACAAAACCACCCAAGATCAGTGATCGCCGTTTCGTAAATACGTGAAGTCGTCGTAGTAAAACACCGCATAGCTGACCATGACGTACTCAAAATGAACACCGGTTCGCGTATCAGGCAATGACAAAAAGACGATATCGCTACCGGCAGAAAGATACCACCGCGATGGCGCGTAGTCGTGGTATACGAAGTTTATACTTTATGTTCGGTATCGCGAAATTCATAGTCGTAAAGACGAGTGTAGCGAGCTCGTTGATGCCTGGCGTAAAATGAGCGGCTGAGAGACGCCCTATTGGCTACCAATAGGGCGTCTCTCAACCTTTTCGACACGCCGAACTTACTCATCAACAGGCTCCTCATACACTCGACTCTAACGGCCTCCCATTCAGCACTCGTTCTCGTTTTCACGATACGGGCACCTCGTCGCTTCGCTATATACCCCGACTACGCCGCTTTGATGTGCTGCGCACTGTCTTCGTCCGCGTGAAACATCGCTTTTCTAAACTGGTAAGCGTGCTCGACGGATTTGATATACTGTCCGTACGCCGCAATTCTACACGGATAGTTATTCGACAGGTACGTCATGAACTCCCCGAAACTAATACTCGTCGACGACATATCTACACGATGACACACTACTAACTACGGCAGCGCCTCACGCGTAACCACTATATACGAACGCGTCTTTTTCAGTCGCTAGGTGGACATGCTTTCTTTTTCAGACACTAGAGGGCGGCACACATGCTTAACCATTATATAATCTTAAGCA
>CM034544.1:21458252-21513928 GCA_020002185.1 Paraescarpia echinospica
GGCAGCCGCGAGTTCGACATGATAGGACGCCTGCACGTCGATGTGCTCAGGCAAAACCGGTACCTGCTGAACGGCGTCGATTTAAAGATGCGACTGGTGCGAAGCAAGGACGCCTTCGCGCTCATAGGCGACCTCACCGATCCGGGGTTCAAGATCGTCCTGCTGGAGGCCTACCTGCAGGTGCGCAAGGCCAAGTTGAACTCGGCCGTCCAGCTCGGCCACATCAAGGCGCTTACGCAGGGGACGGCCAAGTATCCGATGCGCCGCGTCGACTGCAAGGTGTCCTCGATACCGCAGGGCACGATGTCGCACACGCACGAGAACGTCTATCTGGGCATGCTCCCGAGACGCGTGTTCATGTGCCTGATCGACAACGACGCCTACAACGGCGCCTACGATAAAATCCCGTTCAACGCGAAGCACAACGACATAAACTTCTTCGCCCTCTTCGTCGACGGACGCCAGGTGCCGAGCAAACCGCTGCAGCCGGACTTCGCGCATCGGCGCTACATCCGAAGCAACATTAACCTGTTCGCCGCGGCGGGGAAGGCGTATGAGGACGAGGGGTTCGACATGACTGCGGCGAATTCGGCGACGGCTACACCGTCTTCGGCTTCGACCTGTCGCCCGACTGCTGCGACGGCGAACACTTCAACGTCGTGTGTAAGGGGAACCTGCGCGCCGAGATCCACTTCGCGCTAGCGCTCGCCCGGACGGTGAAAGTCGTCGTGTACGGGGAGTTCGAGACGGTGCTCGAAGTCAACAAGAACGGGAACGTCGTGTACGACTTCTGAGATGGACACGTTTCAGCTGATACGTCGCATGGCGATCGACGCGTACACTAAAAACAACGTCGTGTGCGTCGTGCCCAAAGACGAGCTGCCGGGGCGGCGGCTCACCACCTATCCGACAGCGTTCGTGTGCAACACCGACGACGGCGACGAACCGTGGGAGCACTGGGTGGCCGTCTACGTGAACGCCGACCGGCGGGGCGAGTACTTCGATTCCTACGGCCGTCCGCCGCGGCACGCCGACTTCCGCGCCTTCCTGAGCAGCAACTGCGACACGTGGACGAACAACGACAAGATACTGCAGAGCGGTATATCTAACGTGTGCGGACAATATTGCGTCGCCTACCTGCTCTTAAGATGCCGCGGAATGCCGCTAAGCGGCTTCCAGTGCCTGTTCGGCCCCGATAGGGTGGCCAACGACTGTCTCGTATTCGACTGGCTAAAGCCGCATTGAACGCTGCCTATTATCGCTTGCTATTATTATTATTATTAGACGACCGAGTATCCGAACCGACTTTGTCGGACCCGCCGGTCGCGGGCTCCTCGCCGCGCTAGTCAGGCAAGACCGAAGTAGTGAGGTTGTATTGTATTGCGTCGCCTACCTGCTCTTATTACGAGACCACTAAGCGGCTTCCAGTGCCTGTTCGGCCCCTGTCTACTAAAACCGCAATGAACGCTGCTTATTATCGCTTGCTATTACCGAAGTAGTGAGGTGTTGTAAATAAAACGATGAAAACTGTACCGAGTGTTCACATTTTTATTCCTACACACACACACATACATACATACCCTAGGGTCCTTAGGTAGGTCCCTACTCCAAGGGTCCTTAGGTAGGTCCCTACCCCTAGGTGGGAGGTCCCTTGTTACACGAGTATCGGCGCCGTGGTGACGCCGTCGTCGAGCACGCGACGTTTGGCGTAAAAGTTGCTCAACGCCCCGCGCTCCTGAATGTACGTCAGCACGGACGACTCTTTCACTTGGAAGCCGCGGTTCCAGCCGCCGTCGCTCCGTTGGCTGCGCAGCACGCCGAGGAAGGCGTCCTTGTCGACGTCGTTCTGACGCTTGCTCAGGCCCTCCGTACTGTACTTGTCGCCGCCGCCGCCGTTCGCCGCCGAAACAGTAGTACGTCTTGCTGCAGAGCGCGACGATCCCGCGACCGGACCATTCCTCTTTGAAGAGGCCCGGCGTTCGCTTGTCATACTGGCGCCGTCGCGCGCAACAGTCGGACGCGTCCCACGTTTGGCCGGCGAGGCGGCACCGCACGTACGATTCCGCGTGCGCGTCGCAGTGTTCCGACGGGAACCACTCGCCGCGGTGTCGAAAGTAGTGTTCGCGCTTGGCCGTCGCCAAGAGCTCGTCGAGGCAGCGCCCCGCGAGTCTCAAATACGCCGAGTCCGTGTCCATCGCGCAGTACTGGAACAGGGGGCGCGGAATGTAGGCGGCGATGAAATCGTAATAAAACTCCAGCATGCGCAGTTTGGCGTACTGATATACGAAGTAGCCGATCTGGAAGGGCAGCGCATACCGGACGGTTCGCTTGTTCAGCGCCACCTCGTAGAGGCCGTCGGGGACGACGACGTCAAGCTGACGGAAGCGACGATCGTTGATCAGGGTCGCGGCGCCGGCGGATGTGCAGAATTTGATGTCGCGGTGCAGGTCGACGAGCGTGATCGTTTTCCCGTAGGAACTGTTGCCGAGCAGTTTAAACGTGTCGGCGATGATGGCCTTGGCAGGGTCGGCGTCGCCCGTGCGTTGCGCGGTGGAGACCTTGTTGTCGAAGGGCCGAAAGCATGCGACCGGCTCGTACTCGACGATCTGTTAGACGCGCTCGACGACGAGGCCGTGCCGCAAATACCACCGCAGTAGCGGCGTCGCGAGCAGAATCTTAGCGCCAAAGAAGCTCCCCACGAGTGTGCGCTGAGGCCGGACGAAGAGCTCGTGCGTTTCGGCGTAGCGACGCATGAACGGGTTGAGATCGTCGCGCGAGATGTAGGCGTTCTTGAAGATCGGCTGCATCTCGGCGAAGGCATCGCGCAGCGCCTCCGGAACGACGATGTCGCACTCGACGAGTCCGAATAGCGTGCCGTCGAGCACGGCCTTCAGGATCGTCGGCCGCGACACGGCGGCGCCGCCGGTCCAGCTCCGCGTCGGCGGTGGCGGTGGCTGTCTCGTCGCGCGCCACTGGCACTCCCACATCTCCACGACGGCGACGAAGCGGCGTAGGCCGTGACGGCGACCGTCTCGGCGTACAGTTGGCTTATCGGCTTACCGTTCACCGCGTTCGTCTCCATTCCCGTGCACGGGCAGCCGTGGAAGAAGCACCCTTGGAACTGGTACGCCGTACGCGTCGCGCAACAACAGCCGTCGACCCGGTACTTTCCAACGCGCTTCTCGCGCCCGTTGAGCTGGCGACGTATGTGTGCCCCCGTCCGTGCCGCCTCCCACGTCAGCCACTCGACGGCCAGGCGGCCGTAGCGGTGCACGCGCTCCGGCCAAAAGGCGTTGTCCATGCGACGGCGCGTATACCAGCCGGTCGGCATCTTCTGCGTGATCGCCCATAGGTAGAGGCCGTTTGCATCGAAGCCGACAATCGAGCTGCAGGGCCGCGCCGCCTCGCCGTACTCCTCGCGCCGAAGAGCGGCTACGCCGGCCTCGTGATAGCGCGCGAAAATGATCGAGGGGCCGCCGACGATCTGCGATTGTAGGAGCCGGTGCAAGTCCTTGTTCGATTCGTTGAAGAGCGTGAAGTGGAGCGACGACGGCAGATCGTTGAATATGTACAGCAGCGTCAGGCCCGGTACGCTGATGGCGTCCTTGAACATGTCCATGAGGCGCTGCCGATAGAAGGCGAACTGCTTGTCGACGACCTCCAGGAAGGCACCACGTCCCTATTGTTATACCACACGAGGTAGTCCGGCAGCGTCGTTATTCCCTCGTCGCGCCATACCCGCACGCAACCCTCGTACTCGGCTTCGGAGATGCCTTCGCGTTTCAGGCGGCTGTAGAAGGCCTCGCGCGGCGACAGCTGGGTCTCGTCCAGTTTTCGCAGGTCATCAAGGTATTCATAGGGAAAGTGCCCCTTCGTCGCCTCGCAGCCGTAGGCCGTCAGAAACCTGGCGTAGCTGACGCCGGGGGCCAGGTAGTTGGTGATGTCCAGGAACTTGAGCGTCGCCGTCGTCAGGCACATGAAATTGTTCTGACGCTTGATCGTAAACGCCGACGAGATGCTCTGCGTTTCGCTGGTCATGAACAGGGGCGACAGATATTTCTTGACGACGTTCAAGTCGTACTTCCCCGAATTGAAGCAGAGGACGGGGAGGCGGCGCAGGTGCTTCCATAGGCGGTCGATGAGCACCGTGTATGGGCTCTTATCGCGAGCCGCCTCCGCCGCCGTCGCGTGCGCCCGCCATTCGGCGTCGAGCGCGTCGATCGCCTCGAAAGTCGCGTCGAACGAAAGCCGCAGAGCCGCGCACGCCGCCTCGCTCATGGCCTCCAGGGCGTCGATCAGGCGCTTCGCGAGTTCGCCCGAATCGCCGGACGTGACGAAGCAGCGCGCCGTCTCGAGCCCGGGGACGTTCGAAGCGACGCTCACGCTGAGTAGCTCGTGTCGCGCAATCCACCGGCATTTGGCGCTGTCCGCCGTCAGGTCGCGATCGTCGAAGTAGCACTCGAAATCGTAAGTCGCTCTGTACGGGTAGTAGCGCAGGCGTTCGTCCACGTAGACGCCCTCGTCCTCCAGCTGCTGAAACACGGACGGCGTCGGATGGTAGACGCCGCCGGGAAAGACGTGGTGAACGCCGCCCTCGCACGTCGCCTCGTGACGCCGCAGCCGATGGGCAGAGTGCCACAGCGATTCGCCGCACTTGCCGCATCGGTACGAACGACAGAACAGCGACACGTCGGTTATGAAGGAATAGTGCGTCTCGAACAGATTGACGCTTATGGTGGTCGGGTAGCGTTCTAGGGAGCGGAGGACCACTTCTGCAGTGGCGCCCTCCGCCGTCAGCCGATACACGGTCACATTCGTTTCGAAGGCCGCCTCCACCCGGACGGGGTCGTTTATCGGGACGCCGGCGAACGCACAGTAGGTTTGGCCGCCGGTGTCGTAGTCGGCGTAGAGCCTTAAGGCAGCGGCCGTCAAATCGTCTACGCGGAAGTCAGCGCCCCGATGCAGCGCCAGACAGCGGAAGAGGCACAGGTTGTCGGCGTACGGACGGCCGCGGCGATTGTTCACTAGGCTGATGAGCCCCGCGTTGTTGTGCAGATAGTCGTGGAGGCGCTGCTGGCGCGCGCACCCGATAGGATGGTTGATGATGGCGTTGAGGAAGAACGTAACGTTCGTTACCAACTCGGCGATCCACTTCGAGTCGGGTCGCTGCGCGATCACGTACTGCAGAACGTCGGGCTGCCGGGTGGCGTCGGGGAAACGTTCGAACGACGCGGCCTCGGAAACGAGGACGGGCGACTCGAGATAGCGACCGCAACAGTTACACGAAGAATGATAGTAACGAAGTCGACCCGTCTCCCTGTGCCGAAATATAAACCCATACGATAAGTTTATTTTAAAGGCCCGAGTCTGCGCCTCAAACATCAGTCGTAGTTGGGCTTCGTGCGCCGCCGTGCCCAAACGACCGGACAAATGGAAATTATACCTAGATTGGACGGGCCCGCGTACTACAGACGTACGGATGCTCGTCCAGTGTTCGCGCACGACGCGCTGTAGGTCATCGTCGACATCACGCGCCGACGACGACGACGACGACTGTGCATCGCTACATACATGGCGCAACCTATCAACGGGGGAGTGGAACGTTCGATTCCATGTTGGACACACCTCACTGTCGATGCCGCAAGTTTTCAGATGCCGCATCATACTTCTGCGATGGACGAACGATCGTCCGCATTTCGGGCACGCGTGCATCGTCTGAGCGGAACGCACGTTCGTTCTAGTCGAGCTCGGAACGCTATTAACTACGACGAATTGCGCCGACACCACTTATAAGGCCGCGCTTAACGACCGCTAGGGGGAGCTGCCACCTTTTTTTTCTGAACGGCGGTTTGTTTGGAGAATTAACTACGACGAATCGGCGACACCGCTTATAAGGACGGCGGTTTTCTCGCAGCGTTTGTTTGTTTGTTTGTTTGTTTGTTTGTTTCACTGGCAACGTAATGCACGGTCGTCGAGTTTGTTTGTTTTCCCTGGCCGTCAGGTGGCAGGCGGCCGTGGACCGATACAGCGAAGTGTTTGTTTTCGTGGCCCGACAGGTGGCAGCCGTCCGTACACCGAGGCAAAGTTTTGTGGCCAACAGGTGGCAGCGCTGACGATTTTGCCGTCCGTGGACCGAGGTAAAGTTTGTTTACAGGGACCGTCAGGTGGCAGCGCTGTCGACTACCACGTCCGTTAGCTGATTGAAAGAGAGAGATGTTGGCGCAGCAGCGGCGGAGAAACGACGACGTATTGAATAGCAGCAACGTTTTTTTTACCTTGCGATGGCGCAGAATGTCGACAACAGGAGGCGGGCATTTGTTTGTTTGTTTGATACGTTTTATTAAGCATCATACATCTCCACAGTAAGGCTTTATGCCACAATATACAGTAAAGAGGCTATATGCCACAGCAGGGCTCGGTTCTTCGTTTAAAATAAGGCTGCTATAGCGAAATGCAAATATAATAATAATGCTTTACGGCCACAACAGCGGTCTATAGACTGCTCGAAAAGAGAGAGATGTTGGCGCAGCAGCGGCAGAGAAACGACGACGTATTATAGCAGCAACGTTTTTTTACCTTGCGATGGCGCAGAATGTCGACAACAGGAGGCGGGCATTTGTTTGATACGTTTTATTAAGCATCTCCACAGTAAGGCTTTATGCCACAATATACAGTAAAGAGGCTTTATGCCACAGCAAGGCTCGGTTCATCGGTTAAAATAAGGCTTTATGCCATAGCGAAATGCAAATATAATAATAATGCTTTACGGCCACAACAGCGGTCTATAGACCGCTCGTTTAATTCGGCACTGCAACAGCGGGGTAAATACTCAGCACTGCTACAGAGCCTGCTAATGTTCATCGGCTTTATACCATAGCGAAATGTTCAATTCGGTCCTACTAATGTTCATCGGTGTACGTAAAACGGCTTTATGCCATAGCAAAATCCAAATATAATGTTCAATTCGGCACTTGTAAATGTTCATCTGTTAAAATGAGGCTTTATGCCATATGCAAATATAATGTTCAATTCGGCACTACTAAATGTTCATCGGTTAAAATATTAAGCGTTCGGCGGAGAAAACGTCGCCCCATCCGTAGGCGAGGTATTTGCAACAGGCAATGCTGTACGGCCACTTCCAAAAGTCGTCACCGCCCCATCAGACGACGAGGCATGCCCTTTTCAACAGGTACTGCTGTACGGCGACCTCCAACAGCGAGCGATCGAACGGCGCCGTCCAATCCGTCCCCATGAGCCAGTCGGCTACTTGTCGCATGAGGGCGCCCTCCGAAACGCGATCGACGCGTACGCAACGCTCTTCCAGCACCGAGAGGATACGAATTGCGGGTAACAACAACGTCTGCTGCAGAAAGCTGTCGAGTGCCACTGAAAAAAAAACATATATTCAGGGCCGCCACGTTTTCGTACAGAAGGTTGTACCGTCGGCTCGGCTTCCTTCCCCTATAGCCGCACATGTGAACGAAGGGGCACCCCTCCTCGGGAGGGCACTCACCACATTCTTGGCGCGCGCTGTCCATTACCAGTTCGCCGACTAGCTCGGCAAATGTGGACATCATACAGCGCTGCCGGCCGGCATACGAATGGAGGACGCTCCATTCCGAGTCGGACTGAAGTGTGCCCACGATCACGGGGTTTTTGTTGCGGGCCCACGGAATATAGTCCACTGACGATACAGACAGCACGTCCGCAAGTAGTGAAGGCGATGGCAGCGCTGCTACTGTTGTCGGCAGCACCGGGGTTAATGCAACGTACGTGGGCGCAGCGTCGCTCACCGGCGGAATGGGCTGTGTGTCTTCCTCAGTGGGGCGCGGCCAGCACGTCATCGCACCTTCTCGGTGTAGACGAAGAGGCGTTTCCTTCTTGGCGCGCTTCTCGGCGGGGACCGTCCACTCAGCATCTTCATCGAGAATACCACGCAAGGCAGCAGCAATTACAACGTCCTACAGAAAGCAACAACCAAGCGTTAGTCATTCAAGTGTGATGAACATCGTATACGTGCACCTCGGGCTCGCTCGCCTTCTTCGACAAGACCCGCACATCACGGATAGTATACGTGTCCAGTATACCACCCCACACGACCTTGTGCACGGTTGCCTCCAAGACTGTGCCGACCAGACTCGCCACAAAGCTATTGCGCAACTGGTCTGGCAACAGGCCGGACACATATTCGGCATCGTAATCGCCGATCGACAATATCGCTTCGTCGAACAGCGTAAGCCAAATACTGGACTCATCAACGTCCTCGTCGTCGCCGACGTCGCCGCCGTGTCTTTCCATCAGGACGCGCACCGAGAAATATGTCTTCGCTTTCGCCTGCACACCATGTACAGCGCACACCCGACCACCGCTTTCAAGGCCTCGCACTTTGCGCTTACAAACGGAACAGCCGATGTACGTACATTTACTTTTCCAGGTCACTCCAACGATTGTTAAGGGTGTAACAATCTTATACGTGCCATCGCAGCACGAACTCTTTCAGAGACACCTCGGGCGTCAGTGTGCCCGCACTCACCACGGCCTCGAACGACGACTCCGACTTAGACTTAGTATGCGCTACGTCGGCAGTCGGAATCATCACCCCCTTCGGGGCGGCAGCCGCCGAAGGAGGTTTCGTTTTGACGCCAGACGCCACAGTTGAAGCCGCCTTCAACTTGCTCTTCTTCGGGGCCTCTCTGTGAACAGGTGGAACCATGGTCAACAACGTTCTGCAACGGCAACGACACACCAAGTTATTGTAACGGTAACCAACATACAAAGTTACTGCAACGGTAACACCACCACACCGAAGATACATAGTCGTTCTCCACCCGGCCCACTATATAGTCGCTTTGCACGCGGCCCCCATAAGTGTGCACGCGACCCCCATGAGTGTGCACGCGCGCACCACGAAACAGCCAACTCTAACAAGGTTACTAAAACTGAAAAAAACCTCTCGGTCAGGTTAGTGCACAAACAGAACGTCGCTTTTATTTTCTAATATAAGCTCACCATACGATTCTCCAGTCCCTACTGTATATTATTGTCCGCTTAGTTTGCACGCATTTCACCTTTAACTGCTGTTTTAGAGACACTTACAAACAGTTACATCAGCGCGTTATATAAACAGTGACGTCAGCCCCTCATGCAAATCTACGGCGTACGTGTCTACACGTCGCCGCGCTAAAACAACTGCGCAACAACTGCAGAATTCATTTTTCACGATGGAGCCGCCCAAAGATGAGCGCAAGACTGACGAGCCGACCCCCCGACAACTACAAAACAGGTACATTTTCCTAACTCACCTAACACGGCTTTCCTTCGTATCACATTACTGATTTCTTTTTACAACGTTCACTAACTAACTAACTAACTAATTGTTTTGTTTACAGTGCGCCGCCTCCCCAAGCCGCCGAGAATAGTGTGCCGTCTCCCCAACCCGCCGAGAATAGTGCGCCGCCTCCCCGACCCCTACGCCCCGGTTACAGTGCGCCGCCTCCCCAAGCCGCCGAGAATAGTGTGCCGCCTCCCCAACCCGCCGGGAATAGTGCGCCGCCTCCCCGACCCCTACGCCCCGGAGAAAGGTACGTTCAACATTACTAACTAAATATAAAATGACGCTTCCAATTTACTAATAACTTCTTACCTTTATTTACATTTTCAAAGGTCATCTACCTTTATTTTACAGACGCCCTATTACGGGCTTTGATGAAGCTGCTTTCTTTTTCAAAGTGATTAATCTACCTTTATTTACAGACGCCCTATTACGGGCTTTGATGAAAACTATAGTTGCTTTTCCAGGTTAACGTGCGCCCCTCTAAAAGGTTATTTACAAGCGCCCCGTTACAGACTTTAATGAATACTGCTTTTTCAGGCCCCCACTAAAACAGACGCACCATTACTTTAATACTTTTCATACTTGCAGACGCCACATTGCGGGGTTTGACACGATCCAGATAGGGCAGGCGCAAACCCTTACACTCCCCTCTCGACGGAATGGATTTATACAGCCGACGAGAATACCCCCGTTCGAAATAATTTTAGTGGACCTAACCCCGCACAAAAATAAACCTGGCGGAACATTGTACATTGGTCGGCGCCGTCGTCACACGCCGCCTACCGAAAATTAATAACACTGCTGCTTTCCTTTCCCCCACAGAACGAACCTATATATCATATCGCCAGAACTCGTTCATCGGACGTACGCCATAGGCCGGGGCGTTGTCGTCCACTTCGTAGAGCCAGCACATCGCCAAATCATTTTCGCATCAACGCCACCTTCACGTCCGACATTATCCGTCGAGCCAAGACAACACACCGAACCACAAAACAGCGACGACGACGAACTATTATTTCTCGATATCACCCCCGAAACAGAAGAAGAAGACACTTTCATCGAACCATTCTCATTTGCATCCATATTCCCAAGGCCTCGTTTTCTCGCCCCATCATTCGCTCCACCCATGCCAGCCCACCTTTCCGTCCATTTAGGCTATCCTCCACCACCACCCGGTCGCCAAGGATTCGGGCCTCCCCCATCCGATCACCCCCATCAACGATTTCAACCACCCCAATAGCACCGACATGTTCATCATAATTTAAATAAAATTCTCTCACCGTTTGTTTCTGTCTTTCTTTTCTCACAATACGCGCCACCAGCATTCCAACTAATGCACAAATAAAACCATTCCAACTAATGCACTGACTATATTCCAACTAACGCACAGCCAGCTTATTCGGACAGCCAACAACAAGCACCAGTACAGCATCCCAGCAACAATAACAGGTCTTCGGCACCACAAGCCTAATGCACAAGTATCAGCTGTTACCGAACGCCTGCCTATGGCCAATTAGCACACATAGCACACCGCGTATGCTGGCGCACAGCCAGCTGACAGCCAAAATAAACAAACCCCGCTTAACGCTTAACGCTCATACACTGCATGACAATACACGCCGACATACGATTCCCCCATTCGGCAGTGAGTCGTGAAAACTAGGCCACCAGGTACTACGCCGCGCAAACTAATCCGTCCGATTAGCCTCGCTGATCCCACCAGGCACGCCACTGCACAGCGTTACAGCCTAGAGGCCCCTAGAAGCTTCTAGAAGCTTCCACACCTCACACAGTCCCCGTATACCTAATTAATACTAATTAGTTGAGAATTACTATGTTTAGTTATTGCTAACGCTCTCCTCCAATGATTGCGCTACTCACTTGTTACTAATTAGTACTTAATTACCCTAATTAGTCACTAAATGACTAATTACTATTTTTAGCTTCTTGCTAGTGCTCCTCTCTAGTGATTGCGCTACTCACTTGTTGCTAATTAGTACTTCTTAATAGTACTTATTTACACTAATTACTTACCTAATTAGTGCCTGATTACTCACTAGATGTCGACACACTCTTTCTAGGGGGAGGGACCCGGAACCCATCAATCACTCTGTTTTGACACATTCCTAAGGGCGCATGGCTGCTAAAAAACGTAGGAATTCTACTTATAAAAAACTCAAACATCAAAGGATTTGGGGTCAAACCGGGGATGCTCCCACCCTCCTTACTACTGATGGCGCGGGAAATATGTCCGGCTCGCAAAGGGGAACAGCAGCAAGAATACGGGAGAAGAGTTCAACGGCTATATACACACAGTGTTCTAGCCACAAACTGAACCTTGCTTTAGTTAAAGCAATGAGTATTACCGCCATTAGGAACATGATGGACATTGCACACAATCTGATCAGATTCTACAATTTTTCGTCGAAGAGGCAATGCAATCTGGAGAAATGGATTGAGGAATTCCAGGGTGGGGCAGATAAGGTGAAACTAAAGGAACTCGGTCGTACCCGGTGGGTTGCACGCCATGATGCGTTCAACATCTTCGTCGGTTTACACGTCAACTCCCTGGAGGAAATACGTAGCAGCAGGGAGGAGTGGACTGCCCAATGCGCTAATGAAGCTACGGCGCTTCATCGTTCCACCATACCGTTTCCCTTCATTGCTGCATTGATAACAACACGTGATATCATGGCATATGCACAACCAAACAGTGTCAGTTTGTAATAAGAATCAATCGACATTGCCAAAGCAACTGACCATATTAAGACTGTGATATAACATAGCAATACCTATGCTTGACCAGTTGCTAATGACTTTGTGCAGTAGATTTGGAGAAGGGCAGCATGACTTCACTTGCGCATTCAACTTAGTATCATCACTGATCCGACACACGGCCGAAGAAGTCTTCTTTGAAAACATAGGCGAGAGTTTAGCTGTTTACAAGGGACATCCGCCAAGTCCATGTAACATGGATTCAGAGTTACACTGTTGGCAAAGACGATGGCGGCAGGATGATGTCACTGTGCTGGCCAACAATGCAGCGTGTGCGCAGAAAGCTGCTGACAAAGCTTTCTTCCCCATTGCGCATACCGCATTGAAGCTGTTGTGCACCCTTGGCGTGACAAGCTGTGAATGTGAACGCAGCTTCAGTGCCCTAGGGAGACTGAAAACGTACTTGCGGAGCACGATGCTCGAGGACCGCATGACTGACTTGGCCTTGCTTCACATACACTGCGGAAATAAATAGACGAAGACGCCATAATTTACCGGTTTGTTCAAAAGCAACAACGGCGAATGGAACTATGCAATATTTTAGCAGATTAATGTAGATTGATAAGCCGCCAAGTGATTGATCATTTGTATCAGGTCACATTGTAGAGTTACTGTACAACGTTACGTGCATGCCTAGTAGCAAAGTGAAGCTAGATCAGAATGAAAGAGCTACTTAATAATTTACGTAGTATAGACTATTATCATTTGAATGTCATAATTAAAGACGCAAAACCTGACGTGGATTATGTTGCAATGCTTTTATTCTACATGAACCGTTTATGAACTTGGCTTTTATTATAGACCTACACACATCTATCCACATTCTGCATAGGCTGTGTCTACGGTTTGTGTACGGGTGGGATAGGAGGAAATCCATGCAGCGGACCCCCCCTACAAAAACTGCTGGATCCGCCACTGATGTGTGTGTGTGTGTGTGTGTGTGTGTGTGTGTGTGTGTGTGTGTGTGTGTGTGTGTGTGTGTGTGTGTGTGTGAGAGTGTTTGTTTGTTTGTTTGTTTGTTTGTTTGTTTGTTTGTTTGTTTGTTTGTTTGTTTGTTTGTATGTGGATGTACGCCTGCATTCCCGTTTATCACCCACTAATCACCGCTGTCCTGTACCTTGATATCCAGGTGTTGACATTATTGTTCGGTGCTTTTAGATATATTTTAGCATACATTTAATATGATTGCATTGCGTACAATGTTTGTTTATTAACTGCAATTTTGCGGGCGTTTGTTACAACCAGTAATGTAATAATCGACCAGTAATGCAATAACGATCGATAATGTAATAATCGACCAGTAATGCAATAATGACCAGTAATGCAATAATCGACCAGTAATGCAATAACGACCAGTAATGTCATAATCGACCAGTAATGCAATAACGACCAGTAATGTAATAATCGGCCAGTAATGCAATAACGACCAATAATGTAATAATCGACCAGTAATGCAATAACGACCAGTAAGGTAATAATCGACCAGTAATGCAATAACGACCAGTAAAGTAATAATCGACCAGTAATGTAATAAAAACGATGATGGAGATTATGACAACGATGATGGAGATTATGACGACGATGATGGATATTATGACGACGATAATGGAGATTATGACGACGATGATGGAGATTATGACGACGATGATGGATATTATGACAACGATGATGGAGATTATGACGACGATGATGGAGATTATGATGCTGATACAAATACTACACATTCCATATACCCGTGAAGATGGGTGTTTTTTTAAGCTGGGTGCGCGGTACGTTTTGACCCGACCCCCAATGATAATTGCCAGTTTGCAGCAACTGCAGACCAGTTACAGGGGATTGGCATTCTGCGGTCGGCGCAAACCTCTAGACAAGAAATTACACACGATTTTCGGGACATCCTTTCGCATCAAATTGTACTACACAGGTGGCCAAATGCAGTATTTTGGTGAACGTAGACATGGAATGCTGTAAAAGGTTTGCCCCCAAAAATGATATCTACATATATCTAGGATCGTAACCTGGGTGGACAACCTTGAAAAAAAGTTACTGGAAACACAACACTTAAACAACATGCCCCTATACGCTAAAGTGTGATTTTTGTGGTCATCACCAAATATGTAATTTACACTGCTTCTGAAAGTATGGTGACGTTCTTACAATCTGTATATGTACTAGTTACGTCAATGTTACTAATGCTGCTAAATTGTGCCAAATGAAAATTAAATCGACTTGGCCAGATAAGAAATTGTGGTTCAAAATGCATTACGTTTCAGATTATTTTTTGGTATTTTTCAAATGTAATTCACACATGTTTGTTAAAATGAGTCCCATATGTCCCATTTGTTTTACGTTAATTTCTCCTATGAATATACTTTACCGAGGAACGAACGGTGTTAGAATCCATGACTTTTAAATCAAAATGTAGGCAATTTCCTTCCCCTAACCTCTAAACACAACAGTCAAACAAAATAAAGGAAAATCGCCGTGTTCAAATGTTAAAAGTTTTTTAAATTTCACATTTTAACATATTAAATAACATTGCTTTAGGTAGCACTAGTTTATGAGTAGACTGAAAACAGTTATCTCCAAATTAACAGAACATAAGACAATCTTGTCATCACAGGTCAGGTAGGGCGTAAACAACCATTTCTCATGCGTAACCATAACAGGGATTGAAAGTATTTATCGTTGCTCAGCAAACACAAATTTAACAGAACAGTAGCTATCTATGTCCACATGTTTGAACATAGGTTGTGCATAAGCCTACTTGCGCTGTTGTTTCTAACGCCGCGCCGCCCTCGATGTTGGTGAGTTTTCTGGATGATTGTCTATACCTAGCAGAAATGTGACAGATCAGAATGGTTGTGTCGGGAATGGTAGCCATGATTTTCTCCAGTGTGATGTTGAGATGAAAATACTGACACCCTCAATCTGTCTGACTTCCTCTGCCGATGGCAGGTGGTCGATATTTTCGACGATGATTGCAGTTGTTGCATTGAAGCTTCCATCCTCTAATGTCTTCCTTCTCCAGTCCAGATTGTCCATTGCAAAGACGTGCTGTGTGCCGTGATTGTGAGACATGTTCTTTGGGATGTACACCCCTTCTGTTGCGTGATGTTGGCACATTGTGAAGTTAGTTGACGCTGCAAACTGTCATAGCAGATCCCCGTACCAAGCCTGTTGTTCAATGTGATCAGTGCCTAGCTACGCGTCTTGTTGTACACGTAATAGGCAGTGGCAATATCCAGTGAAGTGGTTATCCCATAAACATGTTGTAGAAGTTGTTAGGACACGATAAGAGCCTTTCCTTGGAAGGTTCAACAACTGGTACCCGTCCTGAGTTGTGAGCATCTTCTTCTCCCTGTGGTAATCGAGATATTGCAGAGAAGCACACCAGTGAAGTTGAACAGAGATATCGGAACCATCTTCTCAGCTGTAAATACATGTTGGTGTGCTTTGCCTAGGGTGAAGTGCTGCACTCATTCTCTGCCGATGTTGAGGTATCCCGTCGTTGGTGTTTTTCTGCGAGTTTAAAACTCTTTTCAATCAGGTACACATTCCTACATTTTGCAAGCCACTCTGGTTTTGTCGCCCACCCATGTTTCCACGGCAACGTCATCGCGCAGCCTGCGGAAGGTTTCGTCCTGCCTAGCTGTCATTACCAAAACAAATTTCGGTGTTGTTTTGACCTGCACATTAAATAGTCCTTTGGTTATTTGTTCTTGGCATATTACACACTGTGCGTAGTCAACTGTAATTTTGTCATGCCGTCTTTTCTTTTATTGTTGCCGTGACAAGACTCCATCAATCACCCGTTTCATATCGGCTCAGTTGTCTGCATCACAAACCCCATGTGTTAAAATAATAGCATCATTTAAACAACTATCCCAATTAACGTTAAATAAGTACTATTCATAATATAATTGATCACCAAAAAATCTAAAATAGCCCCATTAATTTACACATTTAATGTGTTGTGTTTATTGTAATACAGTAAGGCGTTTCGTACAAACCGGGGCGTATTTGGACCTCAAATGTGCTATTAGACACAAATATTGTTAAACATCATATGCCTGAAATGATGTGGAATTACTTAATGAATGCACTAAGATATTAAATTTAGGCAAAATGTAGTTATAATGACGAAATCGAGATGGGCCCGGATTCAAAACATTGTCGAAACATCTTAATTGGGTGATGTACAAACTTAGGACACGCAACAACACATCTGCTTGCTAGAACCTCAGTCTCATATGCTACGTCTTCTTATTTAAGAAGTTTGTAAACATCCACGTACTGCTGATATTACTTTTTGACATGTTTGTGATACGAACTTGTTAATTTTCGAGCGGAAACAAACGAGTGTTATATAATAATATAATAAAATATTTAAACGGAAAGTGTTACAACGCTAGTTCATTATGGGTTTGGACGTCTTTAGGGGCTAATAATTTGTTTCCAGTAACTGTTTTTCATGGTTGTCCACCTAGGTTGTTATCCTAAATATACGTATAAATGTTTTGGAGGCAAACCTATGACAGCATTCCATATCTGTTCAACCCATTTGGCCCCCTGGGTATGCACCTCTTCAAAATTTCGTTGACGATAACAATCTTGACAATTACGTCATAACTATTGAATATAATTTAACATTCGGCGATCATACCGCACTGCAAAGAACATCATAATTCAGTTTGTTTAATTAAAAAATACAGTTGTGCGTGAAACAACGGTTTAACTATTTTGAGAAAGCCTTATTATTTTTTTAGAATAACCCTTAAAGTTTTGCGATGATCCAAAATAAGTTGAAACGCTTAGTCAGGTCTTTTTAATCAGCACCCTGATCCATTTAGTTGTGAGATGGCCCTATTTGTTAAGACCATTTATTTTTAAAAGACGATCAACACGTCGTTCTTTTTAAAGAAAAACTAGATTTTGTGACCTTTTTTGAGACAATCCCTTTATTGAGAAATTACTGTTTATTGCTTTGATTTAATCCCTTCACGCGTTGAGACGATCAGACAATTGTTCTTAACAAACACGTCTAATTTTAAACGATCCCTTTATTTATTGAGACGATAAGCTAGTTCATTATTAATGGCTAGTTACACTTTTTGTATGATTCCTTAACTTTGTTAAGAAGACCCTTTAATTTTTTGTAGATGGTCCCTCAATTTATTGCGACAATCAGCCCGTTAATATATTAATGACTTATTACATATTTTGTAACGATTCTTAGCATTTTGAGAAGTATACTATACAAATACTTCGATAACACCACCTGGATTTGATGACCCCGCATTGTGTTGATATGATCAGCTAGTTCATCATTAACGTACCTCGTAAAGACTCCTTTTAAAACTTATTCTTTCAATTGTGTTTTATATGATCCATAAATTTTAGTCATATTATAAAACATTTAAGTTCCCGTTATCGTTGAGATCAACCTATTATTTGATTGAGATTACCCTTTACTTCATGTTTTCAAATTACCCCTTAAATTGATCCATAATTTATTATTTCGTTTCTACTAATGTTATAATATCACTCACTAACATTGCATTTTGAGAATTCCCCATAAGTTTTTTGAGATTACCCTTTATATGGTTAGCATGGCTAGCCTTTATAAAGGTAAAACGATGATGAGGAGAATGTCATTGTCGTCGTCCTGATCATAGTAACAATTATAAGTGTCAACGTCATCGTTGTCGTCGTCTTATTGATAAGCATCATCATCTTCACCACTAAATAATGGCGCCTTCATTGTCTGCATCTTCCAAATCGTTTTAATTATAATCATTATTACCCTCATTATCGCCGTCTTCATCATCATTATTCACATCCTCATCATCCTCAGCAGTAGAATCATCATGTTCATCATCATCATCATTAAGATAACCCCTTAATTGTCTTCATCTTCCTTATCGTCATCCACATAATCATTTATTATCTTCATTAACACCGTCTGCATCGTCTTTAGTAACATCATCACCATAATCTCCATCGTCGTCGTCATAATCGTCTTCATCGTTTTTATTGCATTACTGGTCGTTAATACACTATTCTTAGATTATTACATTACTGGTCGTTATTACACTACTGGTAGATTATTACATTACTGGTCGTTATTACACTACTGGTAGATTATTACATTACTGGTCGTTATTACACTACTGGTAGATTATTACATTACTGGTCGTTATTACACTACTGGTATATTATTACACTACTGGTCGTTATTACACTACTGGTAGATTATTACATTACGGGTCGTTGTTACTCAATTACTGGTCGATTATTACATTACTGGTTGGTTATTACATAACTGGTTGTAACAGGCGATCAACACATATATTAGTAACTGACCTAGTTACCCAGCGTAAGTGAAAAGGCACTCGCCTGCGCTAAAACTGCTTTCAGATTATGACCCTCAAGATTCCCACGGTACATATTCAACCACCCCACTTAACCCAATAGATCGTTCACAAAATACCAGCCCCATACAGGCAAAAGTGACGGGGATTTGTCGCATTTTTAAATTGTAATCTTCATGAACCCCACCCCGAACGAATTTCAAAAAATATATAAATCGCAGAACAACGCTAATGGGCCCGCTAGATCACAAACACAATGTACGCCCCACACTTGCAAAACTAACGGAGATATTGGTCCACAGTAAGAAAAACAAACAAACAGACACACAGAGACAGACAGACAACCGTATTATTTTATAATATAGACATTGTATTATTAAATCAAGACCTGAATGCTTCCCAGAGAAGTCGAGATGGTGTTCGATTGAACAGGTCTGCCAGGGAGTAAAGTGTAAAACGCTTTGATCAGTCGTCACGACTGGATTCTGCGCTATATAAGAACATACCTTTACTTTACGGTAAACACCATAGATATGTGCATAAACTATGCCTTCCTAAACGCTGATATTCTAAACGTGAAATTTATCAATCCCTAACCTAATTGTTGGTCGTCTACGAGATGTGCATTTGCTTAGACACTAACAAATATTTATTATAAATAGTGTTGTGAACGTCCGGTTACATATTTTATCATACTTAGAAAGATGTTTTGTAAAGACAATGATGATAACTGCGTGTGTAATACGACATATTGTTTATGTCCGGGTACAGCAAACACGTTATTTGCACCTGTAGAAATGCTATTCGATCGAATCTGCTATTTAGATACACCAAATCCTTTCTTTATTTGATTTACACTAGACCCACACATTGTTTGTGTATTGTTCATTATAATAATATTTGTGTTTCCGGTTATCGGCCTACTCTGCTAATGTTGAAGATCATAGCCATTCCTACGATATGAGACTAAAAATACACCACTTACTGTATTGACTTAACAAACAACAAGCGCAATAAAAGCAAAACACATTAGCCACCGAACACATTTTGTGTATGTAAAAAAAACTGGGCGTAAGAAAGTTGGTGAATTCTTCTTAACAAAATGAATACCCAAGCATGTTCAATGCCTATCTACCCTAGAATACGTCCCATTTGAATATAGCAAAAGAAAAAGAAAGTATGCCTTAACTACCAAAACAAATTACCTTTAATACACTGGTGTTTATTAACTTAAGATATGTATGTATTTTTTTACAGCGCTGCGAACATTAAATCATATGGTGTTTTATAAAGTAAATATCATTAGTATCATTACTGAATAATATTACTAGTACTAAAATTATGAGATGTAACCGGAAATACAAATATAATACTTCCACGCCTTATACGTGCTTGCAAAGTTCACCAAGAAGTAGAACAGTACGTCTGTAAAAAAAGGGATGGCCGTCCCTACACATAGGCACCACCTGTCGAAAGGAACGTTAATTACTGCACATTTACGCTAAAGTGAATAACAGAAGAGGGCAGCGTAGAGTCTTAGTAACTACAGTTGAATCCGGTGGATATTAGCTGTGAGAGTGGACGCCATTTTGTATCGCTAAAACAATCCCAGTCTCATATTGCCAGGAGTGGGCGGGGCTTAAAGGGAATAAAAACATCTATTGCTTGAATTCATGTTACATTACATCCTGCTATCTATTTCCACGTCCACCAAGCAAAAAAATGAAAAAAATTCAATGAATTAGAAATTCCACATTTTATGCTGTTCATCCGGACATTTTCGAATATGCATATTTTTGGCGCGCTTTTCGGGATGCCGAGATGTGACGTCACTTATGACTCAAACTCGCATCAGGCCGACCCTTTCCATGCATTCAGAGCATGTTTACAAGTATAGTTTTTGGGTCGAAACGAGCGTCAGAATGAGTTATTGTGCAATTTTCCGACGTAATACAAACACTAGTCATCATAGAGGAACAAGCAGTTATCTTACGGTTCCACATGAATCGAATTTTATTCAAAACAACGTATGCGAATGGGCTTACAAGTCGACTAAGTTTCGCCGAGCTTGGGCTCGTTTTCAGAATAATTATATCGAATGCAACCAACGGGAGATAATGTACACCAATATACATACATAGCAAACATATATCGTATCCAGCTACAGAAAGTAACGTGTAAAATCTCATAATATCACTAGAATATTGATGTATGAAGGAGGAGTTGTACAAGTTATCATAACAACTGAAATCAGTCAGCGAATTTCTACCGGCCCTGATAGCTCACTTGATAAACGCGTTGGTTCATTGGAGTTTGTTTTACAATCGGGCGACGCCGGTTCAATCCTGACAGCATGCAAATTTTTGATTTTTTTTACACCTTTTTTGTTTATTTTTTCACGAAGTAATATAAACCAAATCATTTAGTATACTATGATGCACTGTTTATAAATAATTTTTATTTTTGTAGTCATTATTTATTCGCCCCAAAAATGAAAATATGGTCAATATATAACGATGTTTGTACATTTTATTTATCCAAACAAATATAATGTAATGGATATATAATTTATTAATTGTAAATATATTGTACAGTAATATATTGTAATTATATATGTGAAAAAGATTGTGATCTGTCTGGATAAATACAATTTAGAAACATCGTTATATATAATGACCATATTTTCATTTGTGGCGAATAAATAATTACTACAAAAATAAAAAATAAATTTACAAACAGTGCATCATAGTATACTAAATTATTTGGTTTATATTACTTCGTGAAAACATAAACAAAAAAGGTGTAAAGAAAATCAATAATTTGCATGCTGTCAGGATTGAACCGGCGTCGCCCGATTGTAAAACAAACAATGAACCAACGCGTTTACCAAATGAGCTATCAGGGCCAGCAGAAATTCGCTAACTGATTTCAGTTGTTATGATAACTTGTACAACTCCTCCTTCATATATCAATATTCTAGTGATATTATGAGATTTTACACGTTACTTTCTGTAGCTGGATACGATATATGTTTGCTATGTATGTATATTGGTGTACATTATCTCCCGTTGGTTGCATTCGATATAATTATTCTGCAAACGAGCCCAAGCTCGGCGAAACCTAGTCGACTTGTACTACAAGTTGTAGGCTCATTCGCATTCATTGTTTTGAATAAAATTGAATTCACGTGGAACAGTAAGATAACTGCTTGTTCCTCTATGATGACTAGTGTTTGTATTACATCGGATTATTGCATAACAACTCATTCTGACGCTCGTTTCGACCCCAACATTATCCATGTAAACATGCTCTGAATGCATAGAAAGGGTCGGCCTGCTGCGAGTGTGAGTCATGTGTGACGTTAAGATACCACGTGATCGCCTAGCTCATTAAAATTTTATTTTCCGCGGGAATCGCTACACAGACAGGTTTAAAATCGAATTTATGCTACAAATGTATTTTTCTGTATTTTTTTAATGTTCTCGAATGTTACATGCAATATTAAACTTTCTGTACACATGGAAAACGGATTTTAGCTAATGCCTTGTTTTTATTTCCTTTAAATCAATGCGCTATCCGTTTATCCTGGAGTGTGCGTCTGTACGACAAAGCACATTATATATGTTGTTTGCAACATGTGTGTATTTTAAGTGGTCTGGACTTTGCAGTAACAGTATTTTCGAAGACGCGGTAGTTCGTTCATTATGCAATGCGGTTGCTTCCCATATTTGTTCGTTCTGCTGATATCTGCCTCTTTTGAGCGGAACTTGTCTTCTTTCTGGTTATACGACAGCGTCCCTTCGTAGTGTCCGTCGTTGGGTTTTGTAACTATCGTCACCTGGTACATTGCGTCACTGTTCATATTGTCGGATAGGTCCGGGACCCGGCCGTCGTTGTCTTTTGATTTCTTGAACTTCAGCACGCTTTCATTCGGCGCGTACCTGAATGCAAACAACACTACAAATGAGAGACATTTGTTATGAAAGACTTGGCTGAATATGTAGTTGCACCTCGCTTTACAGTCACTTTGGTCATGCAGCCACCTCGCAATTAAGGTCATCCTAGGATAGTCCCAGATTATGTATGTAACAGTAAAGTATAGGGAAATAGTCTCGTTAATAACCTAGCAGTTCAGATTACCTTTTAAGGGTGATCTTAATTACATTACTGAAACACCGCGTACATAACAAAATTATACCAGAATGTATATTAATTTTCAAAAATTCGAGAAAAACATAAGTGTAACAAATCATCTGATTAGTAAATGGTAGCAACGCATGACAAACGCAAAATTGACATCTATATCAGAAGGGTGGATATCGCACCAATCAATAGTGTGCGTTATACTTCTGAGATAAACAAATGTTTTGTGGCTAATTACTGATTTCCCAATTAAAAATACGTATATTGGAGAAGTAAGGCCGTATACCGTGTTTTAGGAATTTCGCCGAAATGTACCTTACTATCCCGTTTTCAAGTTAACATACATATTTTATCACAAGTAAGTAAGTAAAATGTACAGTTTTGCAAGCAATATGTCATGTAGCCTATGAATTATCCAGCCACGGGCGAGACACAGAACCTGGTTTACCCGTCGTGGCAACCCAGGCGACCCGTCTTGTTTACCTCACAGCGAGGGAAATCTCTGTCAGCGTCAGTGTTTCACATTTCGTCCGCTGTCCCTCGGTCAACGCGTTGATTGTAGCCAAAAGCACGCCTGCCGCCCTCACCGCCATCTTGTCGCCAGCATCGATCTTATTCCACGCGAGGCATGCGCACCAGTGGGGCTCGATGTCGGCGTGTTTGCACGTGCGCGCCTCGGGAATCTCCGTGAGCAGACTAATGCCGCGCTGCGGAGAAAATGAAAATATTAGTTTAGTTCGGATTCATTCGCTAGACGGCGTGCGCATATAAATGGAACGTTTACGCTCTATGGTGTACAGTAGAAATCTACTCACTTGTTTAAATATAATGATTGCATTGATGTTATGGTGGAGTACACATAGACGATAGATAGGTTATGCAATTTATGTTACAGTTTGTGTCCTTTTCAACAAATATTGTCGGGACATAGTAACCAATGGAGGGCAGGCAGGGGTATTAACCTTCTATCTCTAATCTCACGCCCCCCCCTCCCTATGTGGGAACATCTTCCCCGATCATACCAAAGTATAGAATACAAAAGTACAAAATACAGCTTCACAACAAATTGAGCGAACTTCCGCACATTGTCTGCGATATCTGCCAGAGGTAGTGTGTATCATCAGCCTTAGGTTCCACGGATGATGTGTTTAAAGATGTATGAAACGCAGTGACTGTTTATTATTGAAACGTCAGACATATGGAACTCTATGTGGATGACTGTGGCATAATGATTACAGTATCGGATCTGTTTGCTTGCGAGTTTGCCTCAACTCCAACAAAACTCTCGACGTGTATCACTCCTCACCTCTCCAAGGACCAATAACAATCTTAACTGACTTAATGTCATACAGTCATGTCCTCGTGTTATCCATGCTACGTACTTGTGTGACATCTCCCCGCATGGTGGCGCTGTAGCTGACGATATCTTCTAAGGTGGCGTGCATGTCAAATGGCGTCGACAGGCGATGTGCGTTCGTTCGCAGGTTCTTCATCGCTTCCGGATGATTCCTCGCGAAGGACGGAGGGAACCGAATCGACATGAACGGATTGCGTTCTTCGAGTTTTCCTAGCACAACAGTATGTTGATAGTAACTGCGAAACGATTTGGGATAATGGTAAATGAACGTTTATGATTGGTGGTTTGTTCAACAGCATGTTCTTATCAATTTCGTCATTATTTAAATGACATCGCGATCAACGGTTAGTATGTGATAAGTAGGATGGATGGTTGATGAACGTCGATGTTTACGGTACGTGTGTGTGTGTTTGTTTGTGTGTGTGCGTGCGTCTGTGTGTGCATCTGCTTGTGCGCGTGCGAATGTACGAATGAGAAAAGGGAAGCGAATTGACGTGGGCGTATATGCGTGTGCGTGTGCGTGCATCTACCTGTGCCTGTGCATGTGTATTTTGTGCGTGTGTTTGAGTGAATGTTGTGCGTATGTGTGCATGTGTGCATGTGTGCATATGTTTTTGCATGCTTGTATGCGCGTGTGTGTTGGTGCAGAAGACCATGATGCTAAAGGAAAACAGTTATAGGGGACGCAGAACAGACCAGTTTCGTGTGGCATCACACGCAAGGATCAAGAAGAATAAGACGGTGACGTATGGAGATTACTGTACAATTACCTTGAACAGACTGCCGGACTGACGAGAACCGTGCGCCATGGTCTGACATCATGATCAAAACGGTGTTATCCAAATGTCCCTTGACATTCATATCCTTGAGGAATTCTACGAGATCGGCATCGACTAACTGCATCAGAGACGTCGAATCGTGCGACAGTTCCCCTTGGAACAGAAAGCTGAACTTGCGCGTGCGCGCGGGGTACGTCCGGAAGAGATCGCGCGCGTAGTTGAGGAACACAACATGACGCGGCAGCGACCCAGTACACAGTCGTCGGCTCAAACCGCCGATTTTCTCCGATTCAATATAGTACGTCCTCATGTAGTGGTCCACAGGCTGCTCCTTGAATCCCTTCATGCGGTACGTAAACGTCCCGATATGAACGCAATCTTCCGCGAACTGCGTCACATACCCAAGCTTCTTCAGGTCATCCCAAATCCACGGGTGTCCGTCGACAGGTTTCGCGTCGGCTTGCCCTCTCCTCGCTTCCGGTAGTTCCCACTCTGTCTTCCCCGTGAGTATAGGGAGAAGGGCCTGTGGTGTTCCGTCCCCAACTATGTTGTACCCCTCCAAGACAGTGGTACCCAGAACGTTCACCAAGTAGTCGTAAGTCTTCGGTACGCTCCGCATCCACGTTAGCCGTGACACCGAATCGAACCCTATCATCAGAACATTCAATCCGAGTGCCTTCTGGGAACCGGAAGACGGACCCTCTGTGGGATCAGGTACAGGAGCGATCCCGGCGTGGATGTTGAAGTATGTCTTTTTATCACTCGCCGTGCAATCCACTTTGAAAAAGTCAGTCTGTATTGGTGTCCCAGACTTTATGTCTTTGACTGGATCACCCCAGATGGTAGTGAAGTCATCCCCTCCTCTCTTCAGAGGCGTGTACACACAGCTGATCGCACCGTGACTCTTGACCGTTGCCGGGGAGATCTGGAACGTGCCTTTGTCCACGTACACCCAATTGTCTTCCGCCCGATAACAATCCAGCGGTTTCGGCTTGGTGAACATCGCCCGGAACGAAGGTGGCCATAGCTCCATCTGGGGCGGCACGCACCTGTCGCCATGACCGGAACTATTCCCTAGCTGTGACAGTCTGATCTTCATAGATTCGTGTAGAGATGTGTGACGCAGAGGCAGGTAGTTAGATGTGGACGAGAAGAAAGTCGCTGTAGCGACGAAAGCGCATAGTAGACATACAAGCTTAATGCACTGGCCTCGTCTGAATCGCCGCCGGAGGAAGGATATGAGTGTCATGATTCCGCGCGTAGTTTCGTATTCTGAAGAAAACAGAAGTTGCAGATTTTGAGGTGTGTTTGCGTTACGTTGTTTGTCATAAAAGTGACAAATGCGAAGCGGTGTCTGGAGTTTAATAGTGTGTATGTGTGTGTGTGTGTGTGTGTGTGTGTGTGTGTGTGTGTGTGTGTGTGTGTGTGTGTGTGTGTGTGTGTGTGTGTGCGTGCGTGCGTGTGTGTGTGCGTGCGTGTTTGTGTGTGCGTGCGTACGTGCGTGCGTATCTATGTTTACACTCTATCTGCTTATGCACAAGCTTCTTTAGCGACGCACTAACGTGAAATGTGTCGAAATGCATCAATGTATTTCGCATCTGATTCTACTACGTTGTCCGTCGATCGACTGATGTGTCGCGCCCGACTGGCTAAGCTCTCGGTCTATGTCCAAGTAGAACGAAGCAACGTTTTGTAATACAAACCTGCGTTCTCACATGTACCACCGGAATATAGCATACTCTTCACAGTACTATCCATAGTATACGCGTCGGAACAAAGTGAGTTTGTGGGTATTTGCCCCCTAATATAAATTTTTTTTAATTCGGGTGCTTATCATTCCTCTTAGTACATCTGAATAATGAGAAGAAAATATGATAATTGTTTCGGGGAAAAACATCCAAGTATTTCTTGTTTTCCGTAGCCAAATTGAAAATGTAATTGCGAAATGTTGGTCACTACCCGTAAGTGAATGGGAGATGTTGAATGGTCACCGAGAACATTTATTCAACAGCACCCCTCCCCCGACAAAAGAGTGCTGAACTGAAACCCCCGGCTCAGTCCTCTCATCAATATTAATTTCTTTCTGACGCTAGTGTATAATCAAATGAAAATATATGCAGAATTACACACCACCGTTTAACAATGTTTTAAACCATGCTCAATTAGTCAGGCAGTTTTGAAATAGGACTGACATTGCGTCGCATACATTTCGTTTCGTGGACACGATGCTTGATGCTTCAGGTACGCTACAAACAACACTGCAATGCGTTATGCAGTATCGATTTTTGTCGTGTTTTATGGATAGCGACGTATTTTTATATCAGGCTGACACGTATATTGCGTCTGGTATGTCCATTGACTATGGAGACTCTTTATTTACGACTGATTATGGCAGAGGCACTACGTGATAGATCTAATAGTAAACTAACTTCACAGATTTGTAAAAGGTAATTCCTTGTCTAGGTGTGCTAGCTAGTGCATTATATATAGTATTTCCCCAAAGCTTAGTGTCTAAGCAATAATCATTTTGTGTTTTGTTCAATATACTTACAATATTCTCACTCTACGTTCATGTTGTGGCAGTACATATGCTGTAATTTATTTTCACACATTTTATGCTGATGCAATAAGTACATTTTATTATATTTGCATGCGGAATATTCGTAATATTCTCTTTTATAAAATGTATTTGTATAATGCTCAGGGTATAGCTTGTGTAGCTCTTTCACAACGTCTAGTCTATGTTTATATGATGTGTCCTGTAAACACAGAGCACTATCGTTTATTACATTTTCCAATATGACTGATAACAATTATTTCTTAGCGCAATTTGGTGGTCTACAGAAAAATTATCTCTATCACATATTAAAAACGGATGAAATGAATGAAGATGGGGATGTTGAACCATTTCAATATTCATCATACTTTGACGATAATAATTTTATAAACCATTTAACGAACAAGCAAAGCAAATTTATTTTGCTAAGCCTAAACTGTCAGAGTTTAAATGCAAAAATTGAAAAAATTAAAATAAAGCTAGAGACATTCAGAAGTAGTGGCTGTGAGATTAGTGCTCTATGTTTACAGAAAACATGGCTCGGTGAAGAGGCTGACACTTCTTTATTTCAAATAGATGGGTATACATTAATATGCCAAGGCAAAATCTGTAGTGAACATGCCGGCTTGGCAATCTACCTCAGCAACAAATACAATTACAAATCTGTAAAAACCTATGCTAATACAGACACTTGGGAAGGTAAATTTATTGAAATAACATGTGCCGTGAAAAAAAATATTTCTTTGAAATATATATAGACCACTTAGAGATATAATTGAAAATTACCGTTTATTTACAAATGAATTTTCATCAAATTTAGTTGATTTACAAAAATATTAAAGTGAAATAATAATTGCAGGAGATTACAATATTGACTTGCTTAAAATTAACGAAAAACCCGTAATATGTTAATATTTTGATTTAATCGTTTCACATGGTTTCTTCCCTAAAATTACTCTGCTACTACAATATCCTCGATGAAATTGTTATTGCAGCTATGGATAAATTTCTACCTATTAAAATAATTAAATTTAACAAATATAAACATAAGAAAACTCCTTGGTATACCAAGGGCATTATTATGTCGATAAAATTTCGAAACAAATTGTATTCGAGAATGAAACAGACTAACGTAAATACAGAGCATTACCATGAACTTAAAACTGACTGACATACTTACAATAAAATTCTTAAAAGCACTATTAGATTAGCTAAGCAAATGCAATACTAATCCAGTTTTGAAAAGCATAACCATGATGTTAAAAAGTGTTTAATTAAAGAAATTATTCAGAAAAGTCAAAACAAAGTAAAATGTCTAGATTTGTTCAGAGTCGATGGGGAAATGATTAGCGACAAATGCATTATTGCAAACAAATTTAACACGTTTTTTACGTTCTATTCTAGCCTCTAAAACAACTACCAGTGGAGGTAAATCATAAAAATATTACCTGAAAAATCCGATATTTCACACCTTCAGCTTAAACCCAATTAACATGGAAACTACTGTTAATATAATCGATCGTTTAATTCAAGACGATATTCAACACAATTACTAAAATTCATTAAAAAAAGATATCAGCAAAGCAGTCACTCTAATTATTAATCAATCAATAATAACTGGTATATTTCCAGAGAAATAAAAAAATGGCAAAAGTCATACCCCTTTTAAAAAAGGTGATGTTTCTGACTTTAATAATGATCGTCCTATTTCTATCCTGCCAGAGATTTCAAAAAAATTGAAAGGTTTTGTTTGATCAAATCCATGATTATTTCCATCCTGATGCGTTATACTACAATAGCCAATACGGGTTTAGAAAGAAACATTCTACTGAGCTTGCTACACTCGAAATCATAGACAGAATTATACATAACTTGATAAATCGGTTACTTCAATAAATATATACCTTGATTTATCAAAAGCATTTGATAAAATTGATCACAATATATTGGTACAGAAGATAACTAACAATGGATTAAATGACAAGGCTCTGGACCTTTGCAAGAGGTATTTACAAAATCGTAAGCAGTACGTAAAATTGAAAAAGTCTAAAGAAATAGTTATCAAAACTGGAGTCCCTCAAGGTTCAATTTTAGGGCCACTCTTATTTATTACATATATAAATGACATAGCACTTTCTAGAGACTTTTTTAAATTCATAACGCATGCTGACGACACCACCCTTACTAGTACACTAAATACATTTAACGATTCAGAAGGCCAAATGCGAAGTGAAAATATTAACAAAGAACTAACTAAGATTAGCATTTGGTTGAAAACCAATAAACTGTCAATAATTGCCAAAAAGACAAAATTCATGATTTTTTATATGCCTCAAAAGAAAGTAGAATACCCTATATTACAAATAGATGGGGCATACATTGAATGTGTAAATGATATCAATTTTTTAGGCATCACAATAAATAACAATTTAAACTAGCAGAGTCATACAAACAAAACAGCAAATAAAATATATAATACAATAGGCATACTAAATAATTTATAAAAAAATTACCACCTATTACATTATATGTTATGTACAATGCTCTTATTCTCCCTCATATTAATCATGGCTTACTTTTATGGGGTATCAGGCACATCGAATTTTCAAATTACAGAAAAAAACAATACGAATACTATCCTTAAAGGGAATAAAAACATATATTGCTTGAATTCATATTAAATTAGATCCTGCTATATATTTCCATGTCCACCAAGCCAAAAAAATCCCCAAAAATCGAAGAATTAAAAATTCCACATTTTATGCTGTACATCCGGACATTTTCGAATATGCATATTTTTGGCGCGCTTTTCGGGATGCCGAGATGTGACGTCAGAGTTGACTCTGCCGATACAGCGACCGCTTGTTTACATTCATTCTCAGCAATATGACAGCAGAGGTGGCTGTGTAATGCGAATATCATCATGGTTCATTGTGCGGCATTCGGTTGTAATGCAAACTCTTCTAAACATACAGCAACACACCATTTTTTTCGGTTCCCTACGGATCCAGTTTTATTGAAGAAACACAGCCGGCTTTGCTCCGCTCATTTTGAGAAAAGCTGTTTTGATCGCGATCCGGAGATGTTGGCAACCCTTGGATATCCTGGTGCTCGAATATCGTTGAAAAGCGATGCAGTCCCAACAATATTCCCGGCAGTAGAAGCTGCATTGATGCCGTCAATCCGCAGAAGACAGGCGTCGGCACGGGCAGGATCGACGGCCGCTTTGCCCGAGTCGAAGGCAAGCGGGTCTCGCAAGCGTTGTTCCAGTGCCGCAGTCGCCGCTGCAGGATCCGCTGCCGCTGTCACTACAGCCGGCTCAGCAACTACACCCATGGCTTCTTTGGGGTACCAGGTTCCTTCGACGAGTGGTGAATTTACGAGGTCTGCTTACCGAAAGCGGCAACGAATCAAGGTAATTCTTACATGTTATATCTACTATTATTATTCTGTAGGTCTAGTATAATGCCTGGACTGGACGGTCTCGTGTGTGTCAAGTGTCAAAATAAGTTATTCAACTTATTGTCATTGTATCCCATTGGTTCCAATCATATCACGGAACTCTTCCTAAGTATCTTATATTATAAATGGTGTAGTTATGCACGATACTACTATAATAAATCTACATATACTCAGTTTTGTGGAAAATTTGATAGTATAATCAAATCGATTCAGGTGACTGTTTTTATCATTATCATGGTTACAGGAATGTAAGGCAATAAAACAAAAACGTCAGCAAATTAATTGATGCTAATTTGTTAGTTATGCATTTAATTAATCTATTTACTTTTACATGCAAATAAGAAATAATTTTTTTAATTATACTCGTTGCCGAGTCAGGTTAGTCTGTTATAATAAGTTTTTTAAACCGTAAGAAGCAATACTTGGATGTAGAACATTGCAATGTGAATTTGCAGATGGAAGAATAATTATATTTTCAAATGTATTTAACGTTGAATTTGCATAAATTAATTATTATTTTTCATACATAACATTTGTTGTTTTTTAAATGACAATACTTGGACTTTATGAAAGTGCCATGCATTTTGATCAACATCAAATGTATGTACACATAAAGTACCATGCATAAGTTAGATATTTAAAACAAAAATTATAAAATTAGGAAGTGGTCTGTCTCACTCTCATAGTTGGAACCAGTTGCTGGCAATCTCCTCCTCTGACACATGACTCACTAAAGTCTTATGTCATCAATGACTTGCTGAAGAATTATCCCCCATCAGTATTCTCTGTAGAAACAGTTTATTACAGTGTTTGGCACCTGTCTGCTAATCCAGCTAATTGGACTCCTTTGTTGTGACTCCTCCACTTGACTGAGGAACTAAGTGTAGTGTTTGCCCTAGTCAACTGATCAAAGATCAAATCTAATTAATTACCAGTTGACATTGCACTTTGTAGGTCTTTCCTGCTATGAATAACAAATACACCAGCCACCTCCAGCTGGCCCACTGCATTCTCCCTCCAGTTAAAATAGTTATCTGAACCTGATCTACTGGTAATTAAAGCATGCTAGGTGGAAATGGCAGGAACTGGGTAACATGGATGTGACATGTCGGATACTTATTATTACTATAATTAACCCATGCAATTAACCCATGCCTAACATCACCCTGATCACCATTGCAATTGGTAAACCTTGCAGGTAGATGTGATTAATTATTATTAATATTGAATGGTTACCACATTGAACACCCTGTAGATTACAGTATGTATTCATCGAGTTAATAATATATTATGTTTAAGTTTTCAAAAGTAATGTTTTCAATAAATATAATTCTTACAGTAGATGCAGCTTTCATAACACACACTATTGTAACACACAAGTACTGTTACATTTGTTACTATAGAATTCTTACAGTAGATGCAGCTTTCATAACACACACTATTGTAACACACAAGTACTGTTACATAACACACACTATTGTAACACACAAGTACTGTTACATTTGTTACTATAGAATTCTTACAGTAGAGAGCAGCTTTCATAACACACACTATTGTAACACACAAGTACTGTTACATTTGTTACTATAGAATTTTTAATATTTCAATAGTAATTTATTGATTTGTATTTTCATAACTCCAGTGCACAGGCCTATGGTGAATTACATTACAGTGTCATATATTGCTATTGCCTAGTTTCCATTTTATTACAGTTGAATATCGAAGACAATGTACATCATGCAATATATACTATTACATTTGAAGGTATTATCATTACATTTTGAATTGGAACTACAGTATGTACCGAGATAAATATTTAGAACAAAAATATAACTATTGTATCTTGTATTATCTACTAACAACGTTTACGGATAGAACATATTTTTCATTTTATGTCTGTATAACATGAATGAATGGAAGACAAAAGGAATGTCACTGCAATTTAATAGATTGCAATCAGTGTAATTACACCTTACTGCTTGGTGCATTGCTAATTACTGGCACAAGTCCTGATGTTTTTTTAAACTGAAGGTCAGAAATATACCAAGGACCATTATTCGGCTCCCACATTATTCATAGGATGGATGTTGGCAATCATAAAACCTGGATAAACTAGTTCAGTAGGATACAGAAAGCATAATTAAATTTATATTTTGATGCGACATATATTAATAAACATGTATATATATTATATGCCAGTTACTATTACATTGTTTCTGTTATTATATTGTGCTTTGTTAAACTTATTGTTACTATAGGTATTATTATTATTACACCACTCCTGGAGCAGGCTTCCTATAGTGACTATAAAATTTATTATTGCAGGATTGTTCATTTCTGCAGTCACATATTGTTATGATAGTAACTATATCAATGGATAAGGATTCTACTAATGATGTTACAAAATGTCATTAATGAATTTATTTGATTTTTAACTTAATGTTATTAAAAAAATCAAGTACATTTATCAAATAATAAATATGTTCACATTTGGATGTGGGTTGTTGCCCAGCTACCAAGTGTGAAAATGGTCATTTGTTGTGAAACAATAACAATAAATGCAATGCAAGTTGCAAACCTATCTATTGTACATTTAATAGATGATTAGTTATAACCAAAAATAAAATGTTCACAAGTAATATATTGTCACATTTTCCAGGTAATTGTTTGTATAAAAGTGTAACATAACAAAAGTAACTATGTCTCTGTGTAGATTCTGTAAGCGTGATATCAATTATTTATGATGTTTTTATCATAGAATAAACAATACATACCTTGCAACTTGAAATTAATTTATTAATTTGTATTTTTCACAGCTAGGCAGTCTGTTCACACTTGGAAGCTGGGCAAATGACTAGACAAATGGATGTACTCCTTTCTGACAAGATGGTAAAAGACAGGATTTTGTTTGCTTTTGTCAGAAACCTACAACAATTTATTTTTTTGCAAATTCTATAAGGGTCATTTGTTATTTCAGTTATTTGCTGACATTCTGGCAGCAGCTCGAGATAGTCCACCGTCGACCAAGAATGGGTCATCTGAAGATACAGCAACTGAATATGAGAGCTCTCGTACGTATTCCTGTGATACAGAGGATTCCACACCTGAGTCAGTCACAGCTTACACTCCAAAAAGGACCAGCAAATGCTTTCAGGTTGACATCAGGCCATCAACTCGCACGAGAAGAGTGCAAGCAGTCTGTGCATCAGAGCAGGTTGCTGTGCAGGTGACATCAGCAGTGAGGTCAACGTGTGCAGTGCAGTTTGTTGACTGGTCCGATTAGTGACTCGAGTGACTAAAACGGGGAGGAAGTGACATCTGCTGCAGATCCAGAGTATGTTTGCTCTGACAATTAGTCGACTAGTCGTGACAGCAGCAACAGTGACAGCGATGACCATGTCGACCAGTACACTGACACAGAGGAGGGTGTTACAAACAAGGCTCCCTTGAGGAAAGATTGCTGCCCTTCCAGGGAGAGGTACTTCTTGGTTGCAGAGTCTTCACTTCGTCATCTTTTCGCACGTTGCCGAAACTGCACTGGCCAAACCAATGTCGTAGTGCAGCAGTTTCTCGGCTCAATGGGAAGTTGCCCTGTAAAGATAATAATTGGTCTGTAGATGTGAAGCTATGCTATTTATTAGCATGTCATAGGTAAAGTGATCAACAAAATGGACTAGATAACTTGTTTATCAATGGGTATTTGCTGAAGCCATATTCTCATCTGCCTGCAGGGGAAGTATTCCCATGGGTGTTGTTTGGCTTATAACCATTGTCTGTGCACCATGTGGTGATTCACATTGTGTTACCAGGTATACACAGTTACCAACATTTGGAATGATTCATCCCAGTAACACTGTGTTATGAAACTTGCTTGATGAATTTGTAATGATTCAACCCAGTAAAACTGTGTTCTGAAACTTGCTTGATGGATTTGTAATAAATATGTCACACAAAAAATGTGATTAAAAATGCTATGTCCTTATGATTTTTATGGACATAATCGTAGGGCACATATATACCCACTGGTAGCATCTCACATATAAGACCCCTAAGGTTACACTAAACCCCTAGGTCTAGGACATAACCCTTCAGGCTATAACCCATTACCATAATTATTAAATTGTTCTGCATGTTGTTTTAATGTTTATTTTAGTTTATTTTGATTATATAGTAGCTATATTGTTATGTGTCAGATTCAGAGTAATAAAATTATTGTTCCACATAAATGACATAATGATAATCTAGAGCTGTCATTATATATGTCATGATATTATGGTCATCTCGCGAACAACTGTCCAACTAAAAAAGTGTGGGTTTTGTCTAGAGGAGTGATATCGTAAGTAGCTATAACGTCCTAAACTCGATCCGCATAAACCAGACAACCATGCTTACGACGTTCGACGGTTCGTAACTTTGTGAAGTTTGTCTTTGACAAGTCTGTTTACAATTACTTCGTCCGATGACCTACTTAGCTACAACCTCTAGCTAACTCTCTGTACAGCTTTGACACCGCATTTTATAATATAACGTCGTACTAAAACGATATAATTGTTGTTGTCGACAGTTTTCACACCATATGTGTCATTATAATGAAGTTGAAGCTTACCAGTCGGTGTTGCATGAGCGAACATTACATTGTGACTGTCCGACTCCGCATCATCTTCTTCGCTACCGTCGCTGAAACGCTCGGAAAGAGCGGAATTAGACGAATCATCCGCTGTAACCGTTCCCGCTAGTGGCACAAAATCGTATGATTTCACTTGAAACTCTGCGAAACTCCCACTAGCCATGATGTTACAAGAGAATGGAGAGAACAACAATGGCGATGCACAGATGTCAACAAAGCCGCGAGTCGGCATTGACGTCACGATACCACGTGATCGCCTAGCTCATTAAATTTCAACTTTCTGCGGGAATCTCTACACAGACGGGTTTAAAATAGAATTTTGTCTACAAACGTATTTTTCTGTATTTTTTTAATGTTGTCAAATGTTACATACAATGTTAATCTTTGGGTACACATGGAAAACGGATTTTAGCTAATGCCTTGTTGTTATTTCCTTTAAGTAAATACAATGCTCACACAAGTCCTATTTTCAAAAGACTTCAGTTGCTAAACTTGGACGACATTTATAAAATCCAACAATTAAAATGAATTAATTAACAATCTTTTATCCTACTATTTCAATGTTTTTCCAAGCACACACATCTATGATATTCATCAGCACTGCACACGTGAAATAAATAATATGTATTTGTCCAGATTTAAACATGAATTTGCGAATAAATGCATTGGACACAACATAGTAGAGACAGATAACAATACACCAAGTAGTATCATTAATAAAATTTACACCCACATTCTATTTTTTTCAACATTCACAAAAAACGTTTTAATTTTAAATTATGAATCCAGTTGTTGTATCCATAATTGCTTTATTTGTAATTCGTGATACATATTGGAATGTATACCTAAGTACCCATATGTACGTCAATGTGTACACGAGTACACATAATCAGTCCTTCTATTATGGATGCAAGTTGATACATTGAGTAATTATCAACTATAAAAACAAGTCATATGCTATTCTGATTTGTGTCATGTAAATGTTGTTGTTGTATATATTTATGGGGTGGCGCCTGTGCTTGCGATATTATAAATCTTAATGGGAGTCTCCCGACCGTATATGTTACTTACGTTATGCGTTGTACATATGTATGGTCAAATAAATTGATTCTGAGTTCAGAGTTCTGAGTTCTGAGTACAAAGGGTCAATCGTGTGTATGTGTTAATTGTGTACAAATGCTACGCGTGTTCACTACTATAAACCATCCACAGGGGTAAATGTTATACGTCACGTATGCTACAAAGATACTTTCAGGTGTATTACACACAAAAGATACTTTCAGGTGTATTACACACAAAAGCAGCGGCCGGCTTCTCAAAGTATACGTCGCGCGTGTGAGGTTTCTACGATTGTTGGAAGTAAGTATTTTACGTAGCGAACAATTGGTTTATTCTGTATAAGGTGAGAACCCTCGACATGCGTGGAATTTCGAAACGTTCATGGGTTCGTAGATTAATCCCAGAAAGTGTAGCGTCCGAAATTAAAGTCGTCTAGAAGACAAACGTACGATAGCCACAAACATACTTACGCACGCTGGATTACAACTCGATGCACATGGCGGTAGATCGTGTTCGGTAGACGATATAAGCAGAACATGTTCTATTAAACACGCTCTCTTATCTATGAGTAATGTATACTTGACTACAATACCCTTACCTTTTGTACCGACGCTGAGATCAGTTGTAGCCGCCGGTGTTTGGTGAAAACATACGTAAGCCGTATTGTATAAAGTATTGTATTCTATGAACTGTCTCTGAGCGAATGTATTCTAAATAATTAGAAGGTCCATTCAACAGGACCAGTTGGTATACACTCGGGGAATTATGGTAATCGTGGCGGACTTAATACGTTGCAGCACATCACCAAATATTTGCACAACCGCATAGGTATGACTTCAAATATTGACATTTTGCCACTGATGTCCGTCGTGGATTATGGACGTTTGAGATAACAAGCCGTACGATTTCTGCGAAATTTTATAATTATAATAGTTTTATTAGCTCCTATAAATAACGTGTATGCAGTATTGTTTCATAAAACATGTCCGCGAAACTATAATGCGCCGCAATTTTACTATGCCCCGTGACTGATACGAAGTGTTAGTGTGTTACATAGTTACCACTGTAGATAGAAAATCATTGACCACTATCAGTACTTGAAAGCTCTTACTCATTCTAGGGGCGTGTTTACGGGTCACTGGGTCATTTCCTTTAACCCATTTTTTTAGAATAGATCGTCGTTATATTACCAAAAAAACAGTTCGAAATAAATATGTGTGTATAATCACACCCGAGGGTAGGCAGGGGCACGGGGTGTCCCTCGTGAAACCTTATGTGCCCCCTGTATGCAGCGTGATTGGTGGATTGGTGGGTGGGTGGGTGGGGGGGGGGGGGGGGGGGGGGGGGGGTGGATTGGTGGGTGAGTGAGTGGGTGGTTAAGTGAGTGAGTGACAGAGTGACAGAGTGATTGGTTGAGTGAGTGAGTGAGTGAGTGAGTGAGTGAGTGAGTGAGTGAGTGAGTGAGTGAGTGAGTGAGTGAGTGAGTGAGTGAGTGAGTGAGTGAGTGAGTGAGTGAGTGAGTGAGTGAGTGAGTGAGTGAGTGAGTGAGTGAGTGAGTGAGCGAGTGAGCGAGTGAGCTAGTGAGCTAGTGAGCTAGTGAGTTAGTGAGTTAGTGAGTTAGTGAGTTAGTGAGTTAGTGAGTTAGTGAGTTAGTGGGTGAGTGAATAACTAGTACATCTGCCAACTGGTGGTCAGTTTATTCAGTCTGTCTGAATAACATTAAAACTAATTATCGACTAAAATAAAACATCATTATATATATATTTATTACAACCAATCTGATGAACCTTTTATCAGAAGAATCTGAGTTTAAGCTTAGCGGTGTCAGTTTTTAATTGTTGCACTAATTAAATATATGTGTTGCAGCTACACCGCTACAAAGCAGCGAGGAAGTCAGCCTACCTGATGAATCGTTGCCTGGGCCCTCATCTGTGCCAAACACCGTAGAAAGCAGAAACTGCAGAAGGAAGATGCGCGACTGAGAACTAAGGTTTTTTCAAACATAAATCTTAAAATAAATCTTGCAAGCAAGTGAAGAAGAGAGATATTAATATTAAAAGTATAATATCGCAATTGTCTGTATATTTCCCCAGCAACACAATTTCATTTATTGAGACTCGATAGGGAAGAGTCAAGGTCACCGATGGCCAATCAAAGACAAGAATTGGTTTTGTCTATCTTTCATCATAGTCGTAAAGCATATCAACTGCTCAGCAAATTATTTTGCTTACCGTCAAAGTTGACTTTTCTGAGATATCTACGAAAGTCTAACCTGTCTCATGGCTTCAGTGATCAGGTATTTAATGCACTGAAGCTAAAGGTTGCCAATATGCCTCTGAAAGTCTGTCAATGTGCCCTGATGTTTGATGAAATGTCACTTAAACCTGCTTTGGTGTATAATTCCTAACTTGATATCATTCAAGGTTTTGAAAACTTTGGTGACACGGGCCGTTGCAAGTACATGGCCACACACATGCACCAGCCTTGATAGTTCGAGGGCTGTTATCCAAGTGGAAGCAGCCTGCGGGATATTACCTGAGTTCAGGCCCAGTCATGTGAAATATGTTGCAGTCACTGACACGTGCATGCAATGGGAAATTGACAAAGATTGGCCTCTCTGTAAATGTGTAATCTGTGATCAAGGTTCAAATAATCGCCAATTCCTGGAGACGTTTGAGAACATAAGCATTGATAAAACACACATCACGGTTGACCACCATGACATATATGTCATCTATGACCCACCGCATTTGTTCAAAAATGTGCGCAGCAATTTTGTGAAACATGGCTTCATTGTGAACAATCAATCAGTTGAGTGGCAATATGTCACACCGTTTTACGAGTTTGATAAAGCAAATCTTATTCGCATGGCTCCTACTAAACTCCAAAACAAACACATCTGATGTAATTATATATATATATATATATATATATACTATATATTTATACTTTAAGTTTTGGGTCACTTAGATGAAGAAGCAAACCATACGACTATTTGGCTAATGGCAGAAAATTGCCATGTTTGAATGGGTGGAAATGTCCATCAAAAGTTTGCTTTCTTTTTGGGTAGATTTCAAAACAAATCGTGATTTTCAGTTTTTGCTGACTAACAGACTTAACCAAGACAGTTTGGAGAACATGTTTTCTGTTACTCGAAGCTGACGGGGACATGGAGACAACCCGATTCCACTGCGTTTCGACCGGTTGTTGTTGACAAACTCCTTCTACCTAGTGAAACAAGTAATTGTGAAGCTGACACTGACAATATCATGTTAGATCACTCCTCTTTCTCAGACATAACCACATCAAATCCAATGTAGAAACGATCACATCTGACAGTACAGATGACATCAATATATTGAATATTGCGACATAGAATGTTGTCAGTTACATGGCTGGATATCTGTTACGAAGGATTACATTCTGTCCACGGTGCCAATCCAAAATGAATGCAGCTAGCTTGCCTGAAAATTACACATCGACTGCATTTGTAAAGGCAAAAGCTTACCGAAAACAGGCACACTCATCCTTCCATCATTTGCTTCACTTATCGGACAGCTAGAAACTATTTTTGTCACCATTTTTCCTCTCATAGTCCATATGGAAAAGGTTTTAATGAGACTGGTTTTGTATGCAGAATTTTGTTATGACTGAATTGTACAATGTGATTCGATGGTCTGTTAACAGATGATGGTGTCGGTTGTGCGGCTGTTCATGAAGGTCAGGATTTATCATGCCATCAAGACTTTAAATGCAAATAATGCATGTACACATGGAAAAGGCATACGCAAAATTTTAAAACTAATGCATGTGTAATTGAGTTCTGTGTATTGACTGTATCTAGTTAATTTAATTGCAAAAGTCTGCATTGTACTGCTTTGATATGTTCATGTAATCAATAAAGATTTGCTAACAATGCATAAAGATAAGCCAGCTGTTTACAACTTAAAAGTTGATCATACCAGCCATCATTTTTTGATAATTACCATTGAAACAATAAGAAGTGAAACGTCTTATTAGTATGTATTGTCTTTGACTATCCTGCAAAATACCTCCAACAAAACGCCCCAATGAAGTTTATTAAGCAAAGCGGGGGACGAGTGTTGGCATGCCCCCGATACGTTCACCCAGAAGCACCTAGATACGTATCTTAAAATACCCTGCCTGTTCCTGATACTCGAACAACTATGTCATCGAATTATTATTAAAATTCGTACACTATAAAACGCACATAATGTGCGGACAATCATCACACTTAAATGTTTGTAAATTATTATGGAAATGTGGTAAGTTACCTTTCTGAATCCTTGTTTGCTTAGACGGATAGTTCGGCATCCTCTCGTGGCTTCCATCAGCGTGAATCACTTCCCGGTTGTCATGTGATGGTGTTGCTGTTAATCACATGAGAGAGCTTCCAAGAAAATCGCGGGAAGATTATAGCTCTCTCCCGGATTTCAATTGCTTCACTGACCTTTCTTCGCCAAAAGTTGTTATCTCTTGCGAGAACTGTGGCGTCTTTAGTCATAGTGTTGTGGCCCTCGTTTACCCGGTGTTCCCCCATTGCTGTGAGTGGGGTCCGCGCGTTGTTATGGCCTTAGAGTGTGGCCCCCAGTGATCTACTTCTTTCGCCTACATAAGTCCGGTCACAGTCAGGACATGATTCATTACGATGCTGATGAAGGTATCGATGGGATGCCAAAAGCACCGTCTGAGCAAACAAGGATTCAGAAAAGGTAACTTACCACATTTCCAAATGATGGACGTAACTGAATCCAGAAGCAACTTTCATGCCGATATTTGAAAATGGCTGTTCCGGGACTGTGGTGTATAGCCTCTATCAAAATGACGGGGCTCCGTTCGAATAATGCGAAGTTGACCAGGAAGCAGAGCAGTGGGCTCACTTAACAACCTTAAATTACTCTCCTGCCTTTCGGAGAAAAAAACAGCGACGAAACATGACCAGCGGCCCGAAGGGATGAGTCAAGCCAGTCGCAGTGCGCTGTAGCGTCGTCTGACTGTGTAGCTCTATTACGAATGATTTCCCTCATTTACATAATTACGTTGGCACTGGCGCTCTGCGCGGCCACGGCATGGTTTCCAGGTCACGGGTGGGAAGTATTTGCGAACAACCGGGCGATTTTCATGTGGACAGAAATTCGTTATATGGCGAAATTTGTTCGCGAAAAGGTGTTCGTAATAACCGTGAATTCGTTATACCCGTGTTCGTAATATGCGTGAACGCCTATAATGGAAGAGATAGAAAAAAATCCATACGTAAGAAATTGTTTCGTTATATCCGTCAATTCGTTGTATCCGTGTTCGTTACAAGCGTGTTGCATTGTATCTACATTATTTCCACTAGCATCACATGCGTGTGACTCATCACTAGAAATATGTATATTGCGTTGCATAGCTATCCTTAACCATATGCGCCTTGAAAAGGGTTAACGTGCTCGCAACGTCATCGTCCTATACAAACAGCGGTTCGATTGACAACAATACACAACCAGGCACCTGTTAACGTTTGCATGCACCCACTGTACGACCAGCCCATTAACTATTCACTGTCAGACTATATTGTTGTGTTCGCATTGCTATTGCGCATGTGCCGTTGACTTTAAAAGGATTAAAACACATAGTGCTTGAATTCATATTATATTAAGTCCTGCAATCTATTTCCATGTCTACCAAGCCAAACAAAATCAAAGACATTGAATGAATTAGAAATTCCACATTTTATGCTGTGCAGCCGGACATTTTCGAATATGCATATTTGTTGCGCGCTTTTCGGGATGCCGAGAAGTCATGTCACACATGACCTATACTCGCAACAGGCCGACCCTTTCCATGCATTCAGATCATGTTTACAAGGATAGCTTTTGGGTTGAAACGAGCGTCAGAATTAGTTATTGTGCGATATTCCGATGTAATACAAACAGTAGTCATCATAGAGGAACAAGCAGTTATCCTACGGTTCCACATGAATCCAATTTTATTCAAAACAATGAATGCGAATTGGCCTACAAGTCGACTAGGTTTCGCCGAGCTTAGGCTCATTTTCAGAATAATTATATCGAATGCAACCAACGGGAGTTAATCTATACCAATAAACACACATAGCAAACATATATTGTATCCAGTTACAGAAAGTAACGTGCATAATCTCATAATATCACTAGAATATCGATACATGAAGGAGGAGTTGTACAATTTATCATAACAACTTAAATCAGTCAGTGAATTTTCGTTGGTGCCGCTAGCTCAGTAGCTTCTTGTCATATATTTTACAATCGGGCCACGCCGGTTCAATCCTGACACCAAATCATTGATTTTCTTTACACTTTTTTATTTATGTTTTCACGAAGTAATATAAATAAAATCATTGTGTATACTATGATGCACTGTTGTAAATATATATATTTTTGTAGTAATTATTTATTCGCCACAAAAATGAAAATATGGTAATTATATATAACGATGTTTCTAAATGTTATTTATCCAAACAAATATAATGTAATGGATATATAATTTATTAATTGTATATATATTGTACGGCAATATATTGTAATTATTATATGTGAAAACAAATTGTGATCTGTCTGGCCCATTCGCATTCATTGTTTTGAATAAAATTGGATTCATGTGGAACCGTAAGATAACTGCTTGTTCCTCTATGATGACTAGTGTTTGTATTACATCGGAATATTGCACAATAACTCATTCTGACGCTCGTTTCGACCCAAAAGCTATCCTTGTAAACATGCTCTGAATGCATGAAAAGGGTCAGCCTGATGCGAGTGTGGGTCATATGTGATGTCACGATACCACGTGATCGCCTAGCTCATTAAATTTTTATTTTCCGCGGGAATCGCTACACAGACGGGCTTAAAATCGAATTTATGCTATAAATGTATTTTTCTGAATTTGTTTAATGTTCTCAAATGTTACATACAATGTTAAACTTTGCGTACACATGGAAAACGGATTTTAGCTAATGCCTTGTTTTTATTTCCTTTAAGCACTCGTTTGGCGAGAGTTTTGTATTCTCGCAGTTCCGAAAGTTGGTTGCGAATGTCTTGGCATTTTAGTAAGGTTTTTAGTACGTCTTTTTCTGTTGCGCGACACAAATCATGTCGTTACAAATAAATTCTGTTTTGAATACTGTCACGATGGCACGCAACTCAGTAATACATACAGTGTCTTGTGTGTAACGTTGCTGTAAATAACGTTGCAACGAAGCGTATACTGTAAACCAAAGATCGTATATCAATACAAGACGGTGCAGCGCGCGCTATCTACATTGTTCGAGGAAAGTACGTAAGCAGTTCGTCCGCCATTCTGGAGTTGCGTCAAGCCAGACCATACGCGTGCAGAAAATGCAGTTCTTTGCATTATCATTGCTCAACATTTTCAACGATAACCTCAGAATTTTAATTATATAACAAGTGGTACAGCCTGATGATTATTCTGATGAAAAACGACGAAGTTCAATTTGCTCAGTAAATAATTGTAACGTTTCAATGTGATTTGTTTGAAAATGTCATTATTTTGAATTGTGATAGATAAAAAACTTCAAGGATTACTTTAATATCTTTCATTTTATATAACGCATGACAGCTTGGTGATTATTCTGATGAAATGAGGTGACTGGACAAATACGCTAACATCGCGCGCTGCGGTCCCGTAGGCGCATGCGCTTGCCTACCGAATGGCGGACAAAAACCTTCAATGTAGACTGCCATTTTCTCGCTCAGTGACGCCTCCTGTCCAAATAGAGGCTCCTTGCTGTAAACAGCATTGGCGGGTAAACGTTCACAATTCGCAAAAAATACGATTTCAAACTTAAATGCTGCGAAATTGACTTTTGCAAACATGCTCCGATTGTCTGTTTTACACGAGCGCCACGAATAATTTAACTGTCAGCATTTTTTTCACAAATAAGACAAGATAGACGAACACGAGGACAGGAAGTAACGTTAATGAAGGAACAGTGTTCGATTCAGTATATCTGAAATAAGTTTATTCATTCTCAAATAGGACTACAATTTGTTAAACAAATGATGCGTTGATTATGTAAATACAAGCCGGTGAATATATTAAAAAAATTTAGTGAATATGTTCAATTTTCAAAAAGCTCCAAAAATTAGAACATCCATACTTATGCGCAACTTAAAAGTCTGACATGGTAATATATACGTTGAACAATACTTTAATCAACTGAAATAACTCCTTTAATTTAAACTACTCTGGTAATCAGAATAAACCACATTAATAATAAAACAGCTATATTTGCAAGTCAGTCCACGGCCTAATACCCCAATTGTACAGCACAGTAACGGCAAACCAATGTAATAGAGGGAGAGATGTCAGTAATTGGGGGTATATATCCATGGTGGTAAATTTACTGTTATACCGGCAGTAACCATCTAGACCATAAATCTTATATGAACACATGTGGACAAGGAACCCATTTCGTTATTACCACGTTAACTCAAAAACACGAATACACACCGTTTTCTCCTTCTACCCCCGGGCAATTCCGACAATTCGTATACATATAAATGGAACACTATTCCATCACAAATCATTGAAATGTGAAGCTACTTTGCATTTCAAACAGCCATCATCAATCTATCATTTCCCACACCCAATCACTTTAACTGCCTTTAAAATAAATAAATAATTATTAATTTAAGCTACCCACAGCGCTTGCAAATAAATAGGCCCTCTATACAATGTATATATACGACAAAAAAACGTTAGCCCAAGATTGGGTTGTTTGGAGTACACTACCTAAGAACTAAGAACACAGTTTTGAATCTAAAACAACGATCTGTTGGTTCAACGTCACTAGTGGCACGGAATCAGCCACGCGTGACTGGTAACCTCCTTTCAGTACCAGACGTGGTGTGTCGGCTCTGTGTCTGTCAAGCTATTGGCCGGGCTGTTCTACTTGCGCTGTCTACCTCTGACATTTGACACTCGCGCTAGCCAAAACTGTGACTTTTTTCCGTGGCTTTTTTTCCTGTGACTGCGTTTCTGTTCACCTTCATGAGATCAGACATGCGTGAGTGGGAACCTTCTTACTGCACCAGACGCGGTACGAAGCCACTCCTTTCCCGATCTTCGAGCTGAAATTGCCGGGCTATTGTCCGGGTTGACATACTTCCTTTATATCCCTCTGACAACGGACACTCGCCGCTGACGGAACGGGACCAAGACTGCTTGAACTCGGTAAGTCGGTTCATCTCTGAAGCGTATTTCTCAGAGGAGCGCAGTGGTGCAGTGGCTATAGCAACGGACTCTCAATCGAGAGAACCCGGGTTCGAATAATTTGTTGCCGTTCGAACGTTAGGCAAGTTCGTTCACTCTACGTTGCTCCAGTTCACTTTGCTCTATCCATGAGTACCCTGGATATCGGCAGTAAGGAATATTTGTGCACGAATAGTTTTCGGTCATAAATTACAGCGTGGCTGAATCTTTCCCCTGGAAGTCGATATGGTGTTCGATTGAACAGGTTTGCCAGGGAGTAAAGTGTAAAGCGCTTTCAGCAATCCTAACGACTGGATACCGTGGCTCACCCATATATGCGGCGCCTCCTGCGACGTTTTCCTGCGGTTTTTCGGTTATCTCATGGGCGCCGCATGAGGCTCATGCGGCAGGATTTGGCGCAAGGGGGTGCGACAAAAGGGGTCCCAAATATGCGATGTTGTTGCGGCAGTCGCATGCGACATGAGTGCTTAAATTCTGATTTAAATAAATCTTTTTTAGGATTACTAAAGTCTAAAGAGTGACTGTAGATGTATCTAGTGTCGCTTGATACAGATTCCAAGAAAACTATGGATGGCGACAAGAAGTTGTGTGCTTTTGGAGCTGCGCTAGATGGTTTTATTGCCGCTCGTACCGTCTGTCGGCGTCGCAAAGTTATTGCCGCCCCATTTAATATGAACCTAGGGCACTTAAACTGTCGCAGGCACTTGCGACGCTTGAGGCCAAATCCAAATTGTTTGATCCTGCCGCAAGACGTCGCGGGACCTTGCGGTTGCCGCAGGTAGAATGAGATCTTGCCGCATAAGTGCACCCATATATGCGGCCGCCGCAGCGGCGCCACACCAGCGCTTGCGGCCTTCTTGCAACGCCAAAATCTCATAAAACTCGCATATATGGGAGGTGTTTTTTCCGAGTTTACACCCACCAACTGAGCAACAAACGAACGGCAACGTTTATAACTCCTTCCGGAGGATAGTGCTTGACAACTAGGAAACAACCCATATAAAAGTGTAGCATATCGTAACAGGTATGTAAATAACTGTGTAGTCGTTGTGTCTTCTGAAGTACATCGCCAATTGAACATATCAGAGAACAATGGCCCAGAGAAGCGAATAAAACAGAAAGAGGTTTGATGAAACTCAATACCAGGAAAGAGTTGCACCTACAATGTACCATTGATAGAATGGCTGTAGACATATGCATAGTGTATAATTATTATCTACCTTGTGGGGTTGACAACACAGAGGATGAGAGAATGCATGCATGAGTGAGTGAGTGAGTGAGTGAGTGCGTGAGTGAGTGAGTGAGTGAGTGAGTGAGTGAGTGAGTGAGTGAGTGAGTGAGTGAGTGAGTGAGTGAGTGAGTGAGTGAGTGAGTGAGTGAGTGTGCGAGCGAGTGAGCGGGTGAGTGAGTGAGTGAGTGAGTGAGATAGTGAGTGAATGAGTGAGTGAGTGAGTGAGCGAGCGAGCGAGTGAGTGAGTGAGTGAGTGAGTGAGTGAGTGAGTGAGTGAGTGAGTGAGTGAGTGAGTGAGTGAGTGAGTGAGTGAGTGAGTGAGTGAGTGAGTGAGTGAGTGAGTGAGGGAGTGAGTGAGTGAGTGAGTGAGTGAGTGAGTGAGTGAGTGAGTGAGTGAGTGAGTGAGTGAGTGAGTGAGTGAGTGAGTGAGTGAGTGAGTGAGTGAGTGAGTGAGTGAGTGAGTGAGTGAGTGAGTGAGTGAGTGAGTGAGTGAGTGAGTGAATAAATAAGTAAGTAAATAATCACGAACTAAAATCATATGACATCCCATATGACACATGGACTTATGATGCAATGGACAGACCAACCTGGCAGGCTATGAGTGACACTGACCGCGACATTGCCTCAGAAACACATGTAACCAAACCAAGGTATTGACACAGAAAAACATGTAACAAAATCAACACACAAATACAAATACATAATGTTGTCTCTAGAGGCAAATGTCGGCCACAGAACCACGGGCAATTACACAGCAATCGCGTGGTTGATTACGTTGTTTCGCATCATAAATATTCGTGCATTCTAAACGAGGACGTTCCTAGACCGCCAACTTTAAAAACGTTCCCTACAACGTACTTCGTATTATACTTGAAAACGGAAGCATACTGACAATGGTGCTCTCATAGCTAAGCTAAATGATCCAGTAAATGGAATGGTGCGTGTTGATGGTATCCATCTACCAACAGGTAACTTTAATTGCGTTATTTATCACGAAATTAAAAAAAACATTCCACCTTGGCGCTGTCTGGATGAGAATGGTTCAAAAATATATCAAACACATAAATAAATCAATGTTGAGCATTGGTCCAAATAAGCGAATGAACATACAAAGATACGAATGACACTCAACACCTGCGATGAGATGCACATACAATGTTCCAACGTTAGCGTATTAATTTGTATGCATAATGTTCAGATGATGACGTGGTTTGAAGATGACTGCAAAGTCTTAAAATCACAATAGAGAAACGCGGAACCAACGTGGAAGGTGAACGACCTTTATGTAAGATTGCCGTCGTGGAAATTTATCCCGTTTGTATCCGCCGCTCGGGTGAAGATACCCAAAGTACCACAATGAGGTCGACGTCCTTTGCTCTCTGGTAAGCCGCATGGCTAATTGAATAGGCAGAATGTACACTGACTGTCGGCAACTGACTATAGGAACAAAAAATCAGGACTAGACGACCGAAGCTGGATAGATTTTCGTACAGAAGTATGCAGTTTTATGAATTTTATATACTGGTTGCTTATATGAAACTGCCTGATTGGACAGGAAGTAAATGCAGATAACTACGGAGTGGACTTGAGGAAGAAAACCGCGGACACCGAGTCAGCATCCTTATTATTGGTGTACACGTGGTAATTTCGTGGTATTCTTAATGAAATGAAACAGGGAATTGTATTATTTAAGTTTGCAAGTAACATGTGCAGTTGCAGTAGACAATGCAACACAACGATGCAAATACCGACGGATAGTCGTAAATTATGAATGTGATAATGTTAGCAAACGCACTTTTGAGAAATAGGCCGTTTGAAAATAAAATTGTTATGAAAGATAAAAAATAAAATTGCTATGAAAGAAAACTCCTAGATTTCGTGTTAGGAGTGATGGGATAACACACATGCTAAGGGTATGCATGGGAAAAAACTTTGAATTTTTTCACGCAGCCTGTGTGTGCCAATAATTAGAAACTGTTGTGTCAGGATTTAAATTTGCATTTCATTTTCTCTCAAATGTCCAATGAAAAATGTAGTTAAGACAGTTTTTGACCTGATTTAAAGAGCATTAATACGAGGAGTAGACAAAGAAATATAAATCTATGTATCAGCCACATCGTCGGGCGCCGGGCGACGCGTTCGGCTGAGTGCGCGCGTGCTACGCCGTGCGCTGATCTCTTATCTGCTAAAGGTTAGGCTAGTCGCTCTAGCTCAAACAAACGCGACAACCGAAGCTTAAACAAACACTACAACCGAAGCTGAAACCAACGCGACAACCGAAGCTCAAACAAACGCGACAACCGAATCTAAAAAAAAGGAACAACCGAAGCTCAAACAAACGCGACAATCAAGGCTCAAACAAACGCGAATGAGGAGTAGACAAAGAAATATAATTCTATGTATCAGCTGCATAAAAGTGGAGACTCAAATTGTGAATGTTACTAACTAAGCTCAATGGAGCTGTGAAGTGAGTGAGCAATAGCGACATAATATTGAGGAACGGAATATGAAATAGGGATTGCCGATGAAAGACAATCCCCAATCTCGACTCGCTGATGTCTATCAGTAAGATATATGTTGTTAACCAACTGAAATCTGTACTACATACAATAAAGATCAACGATTCATGGAAATGACAAGTTCAAACGCATCAAAGGCAACCCACAGATCAAGCGAGGAAAGCAATAATAATACTAATATTCTTTATTGCCCGAAGTACAGAAACTACCCTGCTGGCCATCACAGCTGAAAGTAGTTACTTTACCTTTCATCTTTATTTAGAGTTATGCCACTATACACCTTATATCAAATAGGTAATTTGACCTCACATGAGATCTAAAACATTTTGCTACAATTGTTTGAAATACCCTATATGAAGCTAAAAATAGAAACCGGTCCATTATTATTTAAGTTCTCTTTCGGCAGAGATGCTTTCCTAAGAACTTTATTATTATGCGTTTGTTTAATATCGTTTAAAAAAATACCCGGCATCAGTGATACAATTAAGTAAGGATTTGCCTGTGTTTTCAACCGTATAATAGCTGCCAACTGATCAAAATCAGAGGACTTATTTGTAGAAGATTTGATTATTTGGCCAACTTTATCAACAATAGCCAGTATAAAAGCAGCAAGACATGAATATACGTATATAAAGCTATTAAAATCCACTCAAGTCTTACATAGGTAAAAAACGAATGCATTACAATTCAGTTCTACATACTTATTTTACTGCAATAATACCAAAGGCCAATTGTAAAAACCACAAAAAGCATGTTTTTTAATGTAATCATGTAACAATATTACTGAGAAAAAGGAAACAATTATGAGAAGTAAGCATCGCCGACTGCGAAAAAGTGTTCGACATTGGGTAACTACAATGCTAGTGTTTTTTATGTGGATGTAGCAAGGCCTAACTTGTTAAAGTGGAGCGCAGTAGCGCAACGGTAAGAGCTCCGGACTCCCGACTGAGAGAACGCGGGTTCGAATCCTCTGCGGCGGTGTCGAACCTTGGGCAAGTTCGTTTACTCTACATTGCTTCAGTTCACCCTGTTGTACGAATGAGTACCTGCCTGTAGACAGTGGTGGACATTTATGTACGAATAGTCTTCGCGTATTAATTGCTGCGTGGCTGAATGCTTACAGAGAAGTCGAGATGGTGTTCGATTGAACAGGTCTGCCAGGGAATAAAGTGTAAAGTGCTTTGGGCAGTTCTGGGGACTGGATACTGCGCTATATAAGATGTTACCTTTACTTTTTTTAATGAAGATAACATATTTTTACAAGATAAATAATATGATAAGTAATAATTTCAAAATACTTAATATGCTATGATATTGAATATTAGTTTATCATTTCAGGAAAGATAAATTGTTAATGTTAGCACCATGCCACGCAAAACAATAATGCAATGCTGGAATATTAATAAATAATGTAATACATGAATATTAAAAACACGTTAAATTGATAGAATAATTAAAACATTTGTTCACTTAAAAAACTAAAATTATTATGATTATAATGTAAGTAAATGGGGTTCCTAGTTCAAATCTTGTTTGCAGTCGTCATGTGAGTGCCTGCCTTTTTCCTGGTTAACGTTCCAAGCTATTGGATATATGAACACTCCTACATATGCTGGTTGTTCAGTTTGGCAGACCTGACTGCATAGACGATGTATGCATTGTAAATATTTCTAAGGAACTGCGCTATCGCTGGCTTATCTATATCCACATGATCTGTTTGAATCGTTGACTGTTCCACGCCAAACATACGGCATGTCAAGAGTGACTTTTGCGACAAACAAAATCAATTTAAAATGACCGATATGCCGCCTTTAAACGGTGTGAACCCAACATTAGAATACGTACGCTGTATCCATGCACTACCATAAATTTCTTGCTTATTATTCAAACTGACAACACACAAACCTAACATTGAAGTTATCAAGCTTGCAATTGTGTTACATTATATTACATATGTGTATTGAATTAAGAGGGCCGGACGTTTATTTGCATGCGTGTGGCATATCTCGCGCGCGTAGGCACATACAAATAAAAATACACGCACGCAAGCACGCATATGTATGTATATATATGTGTGTGTGTGTATGTGTGTGTGTGTGTGCGTGCGTGCGTGCCTGTTTGTGTGTGTGTGTGTGTGTGTGTGTGTGTCTGTCTGTGTGTGTGTCTGTCTGTCTGTCTGTCTGTCTGTCTGTATGTGTGTGTACGTGCGTGCGTGCGTGCGTGCGTGCGTGCGTGCGTGCGTGCGTGCGTGCGTGCGTGCGTGCGTGCGTGCGTGCGTGTGTGTGTGGATGTACGATATCCTGTATGAATAGCATTGTTTACGAAAACAAAACAGATGCTTCACACACACACGCACGCACACGCACACACGCACGTACGCACGCACACACACACACACTATGTGTACAATCTGGTTGTTATAATTATAACGTCCAAACCTATATTAAAATGCCCAACCAAAATTACATCATTGTACCTGATTTTGATACTCTGCTACACAAATGACTCATGCCTGTAACGTGTGATGTGCATAAAAATATGGCGTTGTGCAATAAATAAACGTGGTTCATGCTAGATTTTATTATGCTAAAGTTATATTGTTACTACACGAAGAACAGCTATCCGAAAAGACTAGTATCAATGATCATCGTTCGATACACATTTTAATAACTCACACCCGCACACACGGACACCCCCCCCCACATACACACATACACACATGCACCCGCACACACACACACACACACACACACACACACACACACACACACACACACACACACACACACACACACACACACACACACACACACACACACACACACACACACACATGCACACACTACAACAGTCAAACATAGTTTGTGGCACATTTTTTCCAGCGGACGTATCGCAGACACAGACAAGGCGCTTACTGCAGTATGACATCTATAACAAAACCGTGTCAGTGCGAATGGTCTTTTTAAACCATTCCTTCCCGCAATAACCGTATTTGTTACCTGTCGGCAACCTGTCTTGGTTGTAAATAGGCTTCACTTACCTGTTCTGACGTTGCGTAAAATCCACAGTTGGTGTCTACCGTCCCGAACTCTTGCAGAGTTCTAGTCAGTATAAACAATAGGAGCCACCGCTTCTACCACACCGTTGCCGGCCAGGTGTGCTCACCGAACTAGGTCGCTGGCAGGTCACCTGTGTCTATATTTTTGAGCGGGTGATAGTCAAACATTCACGTTGATGTTAATGCGGTATTTATATGCAGAAATGGTCTGCTACATCCAGTTTGAACAGCGCTCGGCGCATTCGCAACAAACATTGTATCAATGAGTCTGAGTAGATAGATAATGATGAATACATGTAAATTTCCAACATGGCGCTGTGTCGGCTGGATTTGTAATGCGCTGCGGCATTTTTATGTGACAGGTGTGGCGGACGAGTTATAGTCGCGATGTCTGTCTATGGAAATACGTGGGGTGATGTTGACATTTGAGTGATGTGGATTGGAAGAAAGGAACTAGCTTGACTGCAGTATTTGACAATATTGAGACTGGTGATGGACATATAGGAATGGTGGTTCCTTATCGGGCGCGCTAGCGTCGTGTTTAGAGTTTCGGATTCTCAATCGACGTGTACCGGATTCGACCCCTCATGCTGGCATGTTGAACCCTGGATAAGTTCGTTTACACCACATTGTTCCAGTTCAGTCGGATGTATAAATAAGTACCTGGATACCATGTCGTAGAGAGTGGTGGATATGATTATTTGCGCAGTTATTACAGCGTGGCTGATTACTTCCCAGATATGTAGAGATTGTGTCCGATTGAACAGGTATGCCAGGGAAGGAGGAGTAACGCGTTTTGAGCAGTTCCAAGGACTGGATCCGTTCTATGCTGATTTTCCTAAAACTGAGCTTAACAGTGCCAAGCGTGCTTTCTCTGTAACTAAACCAAGTCTTGGAATATCTCCACATTAAATTATCATTAGAATGTATAGTCATCTTTCGTTAAGAATATGACTTGATTGTTTAAAATGACATTCTAACCCAGACATATTCCACGGGCCCTTGTTTTAATGCTGACGCTTCCGCGTCACTTCATAGTTGTGACGTTTGACCTTCGTACATCGGAAGTGACGTCATTGCTTTTGCTGCTCGCCGCGCCAACATCTCTTGAACTACAAAACATGTTGTGACTTATGATCCTTATTTGTTGCGCCTCTGAGCTCACGTTCCCGAGTATATAGGATCTATAACAGTACATTATCATCATTACCGTCATCATCATCATCATCGTTGACGTCGTCATCGTTATCATTCTCGTTGGTGTTATTATTATTATTATTATTATTATTGTTACTACTACTAATACTGCTGCTGCTACTGCTGCTGCTACTGCTGCTGCTGCTACTGCTGCTGCTACTGCTGCTGCTGCTGCTACTGCTACTGCTACTGCTACTGCTACTATGACTGTTGCTACTGCTACTGCTGCTGCTGCTACTGCTGCTGCTGCTGCTGCTGCTGCTGCTGCTGCTGTTGTTGCTGCCGCTGCTGCTACTACTACTACTACTGCTACTACTACTACTAGCAAAAATGACGCATTTTGAAAAAAATACGGTAGATCTTACGTCCTACCCTCGGGGTCGTAGATTGATTACTGAAAGTTTGTTGCTCGAGGTTCAAACGGTCTAAGAGGAAAACGTTAACATTTCCGCATACATGTTATGTGTACACACAAACATACACACATAATCTCGATTATATTAAGAACTTACCGCTACTGGACTTTGTGGAAGAAACACGAGGGAAGGAGCTTGGTGAGATAGTGAGTGGAGAGAGGTGATTGGGAAGGATGGGACAAAATGAACCACAGGGGCAAAGTGAAACATTCTTTGTTCAGAATGGGAAGTCGATATATCTACCCGTGTAGTGGAACACCAGTAATGTAGGTGATCCTACATTAACTTAATGATGTGCCACTGCATGGGTAGATGTCTCTACTTCCTAGATTATACAAGGCATGTTTTACTTTGCCCCAGCCTTCCCTATATATGTGACGATGAATCAAGAAGGAAACCAATGGGCACAATACTGAAAGGAGGGAATTAGACATGTAACTAGTGGTAAAGAGGGATGGAGAGAGGAGAAACATTACGACACGAAAGAAAGGAACGGATAATAGGATGATAGAATGGAAGGATAAATGCAATAATAGTCCCGCAGGGGTGTAGCAAAATATTGAATTATCGATGTATCGATATGTCGATACAATTCTGGCGATAATAAATTTACCCACCGATAGTTATCGTCGAACGTACATTGAATTATTACCAATAGTAACGATAGTTGGCAACACAAATTCGCATGGTCCTGCATGCCACAGCAACACTGTTCCTAAACATGTTGTCTCAATCACAGCCCGGCATACCTGTTGTCACAGTGTATGTGCGACGATTTGTTGCGGACAACTATGCTGGGATCTTTACACGTCAAAATGCGACTCACGTCCGGGAAAGGTTGGTGCACATACGCCGCCATTGTCAACCAAAATGTTGTTGTCCTTCTTTACAGTAATATCACGTGTAACGTTAGTCATTCATGGACGTAACATAAGCATTTGAAGATAATAGCCGCGTGTGGCATCACTAAATGTGAAAATTCGCCAAATGTGACAAGAAAAGAAAGAAAATTCGAATAAGTTATTTCCAATTGAAGTAATTAACTTTTCTAGTTATAATTAACCCATATCTCCCATGCAATTATATGAATCCTTCTTCTTAAAGAGGGTGGGCGAATCAGTGGGTGGGTGTATAAGTGGGTGGGAGGGTGAGTGGGTTGGTGGGTGATTGGGTGTTTTCGTGAGTGAGTGAGTGTTTTCGTGAGTGAGTGAGTGAGTGAGTGAGTGTTTTCGTGAGTGATTGAGTGAGTGAGTGATTGAGTGAGTGATTGAGTGATTGAGTGATTGAGTGATTGAGTGATTGAGTGATTGAGTGATTGAGTGATTGAGTGATTGAGTGAGTGAGTGATTGAGTGAGTGATTGAGTGAGTGATTGAGTGAGTGATTGAGTGAGTGATTGAGTGAGTGATTGAATGATTGAATGATTGAATGATTGATTGATTGATTGATTGATTGATTGATTGATTGATTGATTGATTGATTGATTGATTGATTGATTGATTGATTGATTGATTGA
>CM034544.1:21514928-21543098 GCA_020002185.1 Paraescarpia echinospica
TGTACCACGTGTGCGGATACTGTACCGACACGGCGCCGCATTCCCACTCCCCCGACAGGTCGAAACGTCGCGGCAACGTCGTGACGTAGTGCGTCAACGCATTTTCGGGGTGACGTTTCATAGACGCGTTGCTCGGCAGCGTCAGGTAAAAATCAGACGAGACCGCCATCGCGTTGTCGTCGACCGACACTCATAGACGGACTCGGGAGCAGGTAACCGAGACAGCTACTCAACAGTGCCGTCCACAGGTTGGAGTCACCTTGACCTTTCGTCAGATTGTATATACTAACGGCGATGACGAAGTACAGGACGACGACCTGACAGAGGAACACGATTTCGGCCTTAGGACATTCGTTGCCGCAGATTCGCCATGGAACGGGTTCGGCGGCGGTTGTTGTTGTAGTGTCGATGGAGTCCGCGTTGCGCTCGTCGTCGACGACGGACGATTCGTCGGCGTTCGTTCGACGCTCGCCACTCGAGGTAGTTTCGTCGTCGTCGCACATCGTCGCGCCACTGCGCCCTGTCGATGCAACAGGGACCTTTATACGGTAAGAACGAAGAGCCGTTGCATAGTCCCGCCTCGTGCAGTCGCCAGCAGCCGGTGTGACGCATCCAACGATTCATCATCACAGGTCCACGAGCGACTCGGCGTCGATCCAGCTGTTGAATGAGGCCGGATATCCGCTCCATTTTACGAGCGCCTCCGAACCGCCGCCACGACGTCGACGACGCCGAATAACCGCCTCCACGCGATATAGTTTGTCTTTCGGAACGACTACGCGTTGTAGTTCCTGTTCGTAGAAGGCGCCCTCTATCGGCGTCTCGGCGTCGTCCTTGAGGCGATAAACGGGCGGTTCGGAAGGGTGCACCTCTACGACGGTGAACAGCTCCTCGCTCCAGTTAGCCATGTATCCTTTTTTGAAATGACCCCTCGTCTTGCTGATACGTACGCGATCTCCCACGCGTAGTTTCGGTTTTCGTCGTCGTTCGACGCCGTCGCCACCGTACAGTCGTTGCCATACGGCCTCCTGATTCGTCGCGTCGACACTCGCCGGCGTCCTACCGATGCTTCGGTGGTAGGCGTTGTTGTACGATTGCACGAAATCCGGTAACGCCTCTACGTAGCGCAGCGTTTCGTAAAATAGCGCCACATACGCGTCTTCAAAGTTCGATTAAACCGTTCCACGACGCTCGCTTTGGTCTCCTCGTTATGCGTCACGAAATGATGAACGCCGCGACTCTTTAGCAACGTTTGCAGGGGTCGGTTCAAAAACTCGCTCCCCTTATCGGTCTGCAGCGTGTGCGGCGTCTCGTCGTCGTCGTTCAGCAGGCGCTCGAAGGCCGCGACGAGCGACGCTCCGGACTTATTCTTCAACGGAACGCACCACGCCCGCTTCGAAAACACATCGATCACCGTCAATAGGAATGTTATACCGTCGTTGTGCGTTTTCAGTCTAGTCAAGTCGACCAGATCGGCTTGCCACTGCTGGTTTCGACCGCCCACGATGACGCGTCGTCGTTTGAAATGACGTCTAACCGGTTTGTGTAGGGTATAGGCGTCCTGCGACGCTAGCCACCTCTCGACGGCCGGACGTCGGAGCTTCGACGCCCGGTGCAACGCGTCGACGCCTCCGTAACTCCCCACCCGTTTCGGATCGAAGTACGCGTTATTCAGCTCGTCGTCGTCGACGTCGACGTTTCGTTGCTGTCGAGGCTTTCGTTTTGGACGACGACTCCACCCGGACACCATGACGACGACGACGACGACGATGATACGATTATACAGAACGCGATAAGCGCGATGATGAAACCGACGACGACGACGATGATGATCGCTCGTCGTGACGTCATCACGACAACGTATCCCACGCCGTGACGTCCATCGAAACGGATCTGCGTTTAGGTTCGCCTCGCATACGACGTCTCCGCTCAGTCGGCGCTGCTGATGAACTAGACGTCGACGGTCTCGACATCCTCTCTTCTAGTAGCCGCTTCCGTCGTTGCTCCACGTACGAACGATAGCGCGGGTTGCCTACGAATTCCATAGGGATATTCATATCCTTCATGTGCAATCCGAACTCCCGCCATCCTACGGGCGCCGTCGTCTTCGATCTCGTTCGCATGAGATCGTTTACTAGATCGACCATATTACTCCCCGCGATCGCTTTACCGTCGTACACGAATTCACCGCGATCGTTCCATCGAGACAACGGATCGGCTTTCATTTTTTCGATCAGCAGTCTCGTCTTCTCTTTCAACGTTTTCGGCATGCTGGCTACGATTTCGCGCTCTATCGTCTCCGACGATGGTGGCGTCGCCGCCGCCGCCGCTGCTGGCGCCACCGGTACCGCGGGTGTCTCGCCGCTGTTCACCACCGACACGCGTACCGGTTGCGCCGCTCGAGCCGCCTCTATCGTATTGTACCGACTCAGCAGTTGATTGTACGACGCTACCTTTTCTCGTTCCGATAAATCCGAACGTTCTAGAATGTCCTTCATGTCGCTGTCAAGACTACTCAGCACACGTGATCGAGGCGTGCTCGACGACTGATCGACGCGTGGCAGGAGGCTTTCCACCAATCGTGGATCGACCAACGCCATCTTCTTCGCGTACTGCATCAATTACCGCCGGCGCCACCGCCGAACACCTGTCTGAGCAGCGGCAAGATAACGGTACTCGCTAACGGCGCTAGCAGGGCCGTCAAAAAACCACCCGCACCCTTTTGCAAGATGACACGCTTCTGCTTACGCGTCACGTGTTTGTCGACGAGTTTACGCAGGTGATCCCGGTATTTCGACAATACGCGTTTCTGTTTCGGCGACAACTTCACGTTCCCTTTCAGAATGTTGTACGCGCAATCGCACAGACTACAAATGAGACCGGTGTCCGCGTGGGCGAGTAGCGCTTTTCGCAGAGCGATGTTCCGCCTATGTCTCTCCAACAGCTGCAGGGCGACGATGTGTCTCTTTATTTGATTCGTCGGTCCCGCCACCTTCGGTCGTCTCTTCGCTCCCGTCACGCGCCCCGTCATAGCGACTAATAAACGTACGCCCCGTCGTCCCTCTCTTCTTATAGTCCGCCGCCACCACCGCCGCCGCCACCACCACCGCCGCCGCCACCCTTCCGTACGTACACGTACTGAAGGCCATCGTCCGGAAATATGCACGTACGCAAACGCATGTCCTCTTCCGTTTCCTGTTTCAGATCCACGAATAGATACCCGTACGCCGACGACGTCGCGTCTTTGAAAGCCTCTATCATGTAGTTGACCTTTCCCGGGTACATCTGTTTCGCTAGGTGACCTACTTGACCCGCGTCTCGAGGACTCTTGAATAGCACTATGTATTGAGCGTTCAGGCTGATTGTACGGTTTTCTTTCCCTTTCGGAAACATGTTCTGTCGTAATTGTACGACCGACGTATTACAATGATGACTTTTTTTAGTAAATAGTACCGTCACCCGGCTATCGGTCTCCTCCATGAGGTCGTCGAGTACTAGAAGCGTTCTCGCTTTACCGTCTAAACGTTTCGGATCCGGCAGGCCGTCTACGAACTCTATTTTCGAAGACATAGACGCGTAGCCGCTCTGCCACTGTCCGTAACACCACAGGATTTTCTCCGGCGGCGGATCGATCATAGTGTCGTAACGTATCAAACGCTCGACGAACGTCGTCTTACCGCATCCCGTAGGACCGGCTACTATACACGTAAAAGGATGCTTCAACGACGGTCCGTTCATTTTTCACGACTGAACGACGAACACTTTTTTACGCCTTTTTATACTCATCGCGCAACTCCATCAACAGTTTACCGAGCGTGTTCTTCCCCGGATCGCCCGCGATTCCGCTACCCCAGAAACCCTCCTTACTCGCTACCCATTCCACCAATTCGACGTCCCCGGTCGCCAACAGTGCAGCCTTCAAATCGCTCGATCCGTCAAACTTCCTCTTCAACAACATCTTCATACATTTCACCCTAACGTCGGTCCATTTGTTTCTCATTCTCTTTAGTCGAATGTCGTAACTGCGTCGTTTCGCTGCGTAAGAGCTTAGCGAACTTTTGATTATTTCGGCGCATTCCACGTCCTCGTAGAATAGCGCTTTCCTATACTGATAGGCGTGCTCGACGGATCGAAAGCCTCGACCGAACGCCGACAGTCGACGCATATACATATTCGACAAGAACGACCGCGATCCACCAAACCTTATAGGCGACATCGTACCGACTACCGATCACCCGCTACCGCCACCGCTTATATACCACTAATAAAAAGTTGCGACTAACCTTTCGATCCCTAACATTACCGCTAGGTGGCCTCCCGAATCTAATAAAAAGTAGCGACTAGGGTTCAAACCCGGAACCTTTCGATCCCTAGGCGAACACTCTCCTAAGAGAGCTATACCGTCGCCAAGGATTATGCAGGGTTTTGCCCCGGTTATATCTCACCGCTAGGTGGCCTCTCGAATCTACAAACGCATTACGTCAGCGTTGAGGACTACGTTAAAAGTACGAACGTTGCATGGTTTTAGCGTGGTTAGCGCGATAAATGCATTATTGCTTACGTCAGCGCGCTCTAGGTACGGCGTTGATCGCTAGGACTAAAATACTCTCCGCACTCACCGCTAGGTGGCATCTCTCTAGTGTACTGTCAATCATCCAATTAGTATCAAATTACATCGCTCATCAATCACGTTTTTTATAAGTAGGTTTCCCAAACTCATTAGTGTCAACCACAAAGCCTTTGATCTTTTTTTATGCATAGGATTAGTCTCGCATTTTTGCTGACTCAGCGATGTGCAAAAACTCATTAGGGGTCATTAAATTCTTTTTTATAAGTAGGCTTTTGAGATCGTACAGCTCTCACTATCTACTGGCGCAACCCACTAGTTACGGTTTGTGAAGGATGCGTTGGTTATTTGTTATACGTTATACCATGGCGTATTCAATGACCCTCACCTAACATAGGATCTCAAAACGAAACGGATTTCTATAACTAGCGCAGATTATATACTATTTCTAAAGGACATGTTTACACTACATTTGGAGGTAATTTAGGCTTACAGTAATATTTGAAATGTTTTTTAGTTATGTTGCTTACAGTAATATTTGAAATGTTTAAGGAGTGTTTATTAGTGAGCAATATTTGAAAAAGAGTATTTAAGATACAAGAAACGAATGTTGACCATGTCACGGATTAGCGAGGTCTCCGTACACTAGATGGCTCAATCTAGTAGGGTTCTTATATATCAAGGTCAACGCATATGAGAAAGAACGGTTATCGTGAACAAGCGACAAAGAACGAGGACAATTTAATAAATTTTATTACAAGATATATTCCTTTTGGTAAAAATCTCGATTAACAAAATAAACAGAATAAAGAAATCCCGTAACCAAATCTTAATAGAACATAATAACCAATAACACTGAATCTTTCGATTATCAAATTCCACTTCCTTTCTAAGGTGGATTATACCGCTACACGACCATACACCAGGCGCCAAGTGTTATCTAAGAATAACTTCCATAATATAAATACACAGTATAAGCTAGTCCTCGCGGACTCTCATTACAGTAATCTGTTACAACACACACACACACACATTATATATATATATATATATATATATATATATATATACATATATACATATATATGTGAATACTTCAAGGGTAAAAATACCTCACTTCAAAACACAGATAACTACCAATCATAATAAAGCAAATAATAGATACGTTCAATCAGAAAATAGACATTTATACTGGGCTAGACCCATCTCGAATACATACGAACGTTTGTTGAAGTCAACACGCCGAGCTCAGAACACAATTAGAACGGTGTATCTCGGCCGCACGAGTGATGATGCCGGGCACTTGACGATTGCCGTCGTACGCCGCGAATTCTCGAGTCGCGTCCGTTTAATGATCGCACGGTCGCAAACGATTGCGAAGTCAGTTGAATACGTTCAGCTGAAAGACGAAGCCGGGCAGTAGACGCTTACCGCCGGCCGCTACGAATTCGATCGAGAGGTCTTGCCCTGTCGCAAACGATCGAGAAGTTGGATGAACGGGTTCGCGCGAATGACGACGCCTGGCAGTATACGTTTACCGCCGGCCGCTGCGAGTCGCATTCGGTCAATCTTTCTGACGTTGTCGCTGTGAGACCGCTGTTCGAGGATGGCCCGTGCTGGGTGAGCGCGTCGCGATTATCGCTCATCGACGCAAATACGTTGGGACCGACCGGAACGTTGTCTCAATATACTGCTGACGTGGCGGCATGGCTTCTTCGAAGCTCGATCGAACAGTCACTCTGGACACTGAATATTACACACGCACAAAAGCTTGGGAACGTAACCCACGTTAACGATTCCCACCACGCTTTACGACTTGACTTGCCATTCTCTTGGCAGCAGGGCAACCTGTCTCGTTCAACCCTGGATCTGTCCCAGTCCTTCGCCAGCGCCCAGATGGCGAAATGCGTACAACAGACGTTTATATAAGCGGACCTAATTACACATCATATGACAGGTTTCCATCATTTCTATTGGCTAATGCAATATACAATTCAAACTAAGCTTACAGTGAAACCACCTGCTGGCCTAGAAACGCTAGCAACAGAATACCACGCCCCACTGACCGCATGTGCAACCGAGTTGCCGTAATTACGTAACCAAGGCGGTTGGTCAACAATATGTCTATCTACTGGCTTGACCTTCCTCATTTCCCAAATTAAACCTCAGGAAAGTAGATTTAACCATCCAGAAATAGCAGAAATGCTACAGACCATCAGCTTGCACTTGTGTTCTGCATCATCCTCGCAAGCCAGGGTTGTTTGCCATGCAAAACTAGCCCCGGTAGATCTCCTATGCGAAGTGCGGTAGTTAGCTGAGTCAAACTAGTAATTGATTTCGCCAGTCGCCACTGCGTCACCCGTGTGAACAGCGCAAATACCCGCCCCAATTTGAAGGCGGGTAAACGACTTCTGGAAATCCCAATATATAATGATGATACGTTCGCCCATTAGCACGAGCAGCTGAGCGGTATTGTGTATTCGAATAATTGTTTGTTGGCAAAATTGGTTGGTTGAAATTAGTTTTATTATCACCACCTGACCTTCCGCCAACCATTGATCTAGTGAGCGATTTCATAGGCTGAGCTTACATTCAGAGTTTCGCAAAGCGACCAGCCAGGGGGTACTGCTGGCTGGCATTGACGTCATCGGCAGCAGCGACCCCTGGCGCGCGAGGATGTTCTGCATAGTCAGTGTAACAAATTGTTTGACATAAATGTGCATCTATATACTTAATATGTCCCTTTAGCTGCTAGGCCATAGCCAGTTTTTTGTAGTGGTTTCAGAAATATTGATAGTGCGTTACGTTTGGAATAATCGACCCATTTTATAACAACGACCAATTTTGTAATAAAAACAGGCCCATTTTGTAATAAAAACATGCCCATATTGTAAACAAAAGACCGATGTAATAATGTAATAACATTGAGGCCCATTTTGTAATAATTTAAGGTGTGCACATTTTGTAAGAACATGTAGGCCCATTTTGTAGTAACAATGACTGACCATCAACTAATATAAAAGAAAGACTTGAACATATTGACTACAACACGTACGTCATACATACGCGCGCGCGCACGCACTCACGCACGCTCACACACACACACACAATATGATGATGATGACGAAGATGAAGAAGAATGCTATGATAACGGAGAAAAACAAGATGATGAAGAATAAAGTATAGATGATGATGAAGACGACGACAATGGTTATGATGAACACGACGATGATTATGGTGAATAGGATTGTTATTGTTAACATGAAAATGTTGATTAAGATGAAGATAAAGAAGATGACGAAAAAGGTATAATGATGACGAAAATGACAATGATGCATATGAAAATGAAAATTATGAAGAAGAGTAAGATGACAAAAAAAGAAAGTGATGATGACGATGAAGGTGCACATTTTTATGTAGTTGATGCTAAATAATGTTGATGAATATGAAGGTTATCATTGATTATGGTGAACTTGAAGATGGTGGTGAAGATTATTACAAATATGTAGACAAAATTATGAGGAAGGAGGTGATGATGATGCACATTATAACGAAGACGATGATGGTGGTGATAAAGATTACTATTGTGTTTAGAATGATGACGACGATGTCAATAATAATAATAACAATAATATCAGTAATAATAACGATAACATTAATGTTAATAACAATAATAATAACAACATCGTAGTGTACTTCACCATCGTCATCACCCTCATATTACTTTGTGTGTTGGTGTGTATGTGCGTGTGCGTGTGCGTGTGCATGTGCGTGTGCGTGTGTGTGTGCGTGTGAACGCGTGGGAAATACGCCCAAGAACGGTGGAACAAAACGGTCGGAAATACTATATTTGTCGTATATGTGAACACAAAAGAACACTAACTGTATTAAATCAAACGCTATTGTGGAATAACATATAAAAAACCTATTACTTAGCAATTCCAGTCACGGTTTTTAAGACGATTTTAAATAAAAACACCTACAACTGTGGTTTGCATCTGACGTCACACATAGCATATTACAATAACACCATCACTTTTTTAATATGTGATAACTAAACTGATAAATTAATTAAGCTAATTAATATTAAGGTTCGGTGATGTGCGTTTTGTCCCTCCAAAGGGGCAAAACACCATTATAGAGGACCTCCGCTAACATGACTGTAATTTGTTCTGTGATAATGAACGTAGAAAATATCAATACAATATATTCAGCACAGACAATGAATTAGTTAATAATGCATCCAACATATCATAAATATATATAAACGATTTTCCCACGAGTCGATTTCCGAATAAATAGGCGTTTCGTCCCATTCTACTCTATGGGGCGTAGTAGGGCATGAGCGAGGTGACACGTTCGGCACGGACACATGGTCACGAAAGGACACCAAAACAAAGCGCGGGAGCCGGAATACGTAGGGGATACCGGGGATGGTTGTCACAATTTAGGTAGTTTTATAATTTTCTTTTTTGCAATAACAGTTCGATGATAAGTGTTGTTGTTGATAATGTTTTAAATATTACAACGGTTTATTAAAAAATGGGCCTGTTTTTATTACAAAATGGGTCGATTATTACAAAATGGGTCGTAACATAGTGCTAACCAATCGCGCCGCGGAGCATAATTTGTAGTAAATGCGTGGCGCTCTCGTTCCAGCACATTTAGTATAAAGCATTTATAGAGCGCCGTGTGTCCGGATGACAAATCTGCTCAAAGGCGCTGACAATCGTAGAGTATAAATAAAATACATTAAATGACCTAAAACATATTAAATAGAAATATTAAATTCACAATGGTTCTGCAGGCATTAGTGGTAAGACATTTCCGAATTAACGCGATGCTTCGGAGGTGACAATATGCCACCTGGCAAACACGACGCACTTGATTCGTCATCTACATAGTGTTGTCGAGTAGAACGCCGATGTCGCGGATAACCGGCTTCGGCGAAACAGCACAGCCACATACATCAATGACATGGTCAACAGGCGGGTGAACAAGTTTCCGTTTGTTCACTGCAGATATGACGATCACCTCGTTTTTGTTCTCGTTAAGCAGGAGATTATGGAAAGACATCCACGCTTTCACATCGGTGGTACAACGAGATATTCGATCGGTGGCCATTGTAAGTGGCTGGTCAAGGGGAAAGTCCAGATATAATTGCGTATCATCAGCATACATATGATAGCGTAGTTGATGATGTTTCAAAACAAGGTTGAGTCCAAGGCAGTAGATTGTGAACAGAAGAGGTCCGAGCACGCTACTCTGAGGCACACCACATGTTAGATCGACACTTCTTGAAATGATATTGCCAACTTTAACTGCCTGTGTTCGCTGTGACAAATACGACTTCAACCAGCACAGTGCGTTGCCACGCACGCCAATTCTGTGCAGTTGATTGAACAGCAGATGGTGGTCGACAGTATCAAAAGCGGCACTGAGATCTACTAGCTCCAGTATCACGCTCTTCTTATTATCCAGAGAAAGCAATATGTCGTCTTGTATGCGTACTAGGGCTGTTTCACAGCTGTGCATTGGACGGTACGCACTTTGGAAAATATCGAAGATGCCGTTCGCATCCATGTGCTGTCGTATTTGGATTGCAATGCATCTCTCGACGAGCTTCGATACGAAAGACAGATTTGATATTGGACGATAGTTCGATAACAGTTCTGGATCAAGACCATTCCTCTTTAACAGCGGTGTCACTACGGCATGTTTCATAGCGACAGGCAGTGATGCCGACACGATGGACATGTTAACAATGCTGGCTAACACTGGTCCAAGAATGTCAATGTTAGATTTAAGCATGCTTCCAGAAATGACGTCAATGCTGGAAGAAGATTTGCTGGATGTCTTCTCAACCAGACCGTAGATGTCGGTGACTGTAGCAAGTTGAAAGTCGTACAACGGTTCTTCAATACGGCATTCGATATCGTGTAGGAATGCGGGCAGTTGGCATTGCGAGCGTGCAGCACCAGCCGTGTACTGATATCAGTGATCTTATCTGTGAAATAACAGACCAATCGCTCAGCTAGCGCATCCGGGTCGACTGTTTATCAATGAATTATGCTATCAATGAATGATACAACATAGCATACATTGTTGATTTTAGTATCCATATCAATGTTAAGAAATATACGAACACCAAAATGTATGACACTTAATAAGAAACACACACGCACATGCAAATACGAACACACTTATACATATACATACGCACGCACGCATACACTCTCGCATACACACATACACTGATACACACATACGCACACACACACGCACACGCACACGCACACACACATTCGTAAACATCGACGTACATCAACCATCCAGCCTACTTCTCACATAATAACCGTTGATCGTGATGTCATTTAAATAATGACGAGAGAGAGAGAGAGAGGGGGGGGGAGAGGGAGAGGGAGGGAGAAACGGAGGGACGGAGAGCCAGGCGAGAGGCAGTAAAGCCATTAGTGTGCTTCTACTCTCCTTTACACGACTTTCGCACGACTGTGGACTCGACGAGAAGAGCGTGTGGCCACGAGCCCGCATGTTGAATGTTCACTTGAAAATTACACCAAACAGTGACGCCATCTGACGGGAAGCGGTGTTCCGAAATGTCCAATGCGTATTTACCTGTTGTGGTGTTTATGTATTATGTATGTTTTCGATAACAACACGGAACTAAGTTACACAATAGCAATATGCAAAATCAAAACAGTACCTTGAGATAAAATAATATGAAACAGGAGAACTTAACCTCTCGATCACGTACATTATTTGTAATGCGATATAAATATATCGGCTGCTACATGTCTCGGTTGTTAACTAGACCGTGGAGCTCAATAAATATTTTACGTCGTTTGGTTAAATTTGTACTTGCGTTGTATTTTTATTCCGTTTATTCGGTCTGTTGTTTTCGATTGAGAGCACGCAAGACAACGATGATTCGGGGTTGCTAAGTTTGACAACACGCGGAAGTGGATCGTGCATGCGCACATTCGCGTATGGCAAAAAGACACAAAAGGCTGTTAAGCCGGTGGTTGCCGTGTTATGTAGGAGTAGTCCTTAATTTTGTAGTTATAATTGTTGTTTAGAAATGTTGTGTTGAACGGGAAGATAAATGAAGTAATGACAATTGTTTCTGAACAAACAGGCAATGTTGATGGCGCATCATTAAACAATATGTGAGCTGTTTTATTTGGATAAGATATCCGAACTCCGTACAACATGAACAAAGTGGAATGGGTTCATTAGGCATTCAGGTTGACCTATTTCAAAACATTGTTTGTCCTGTAGTTTAGCATCGGCTTCGGAAAGTGGTGAATATTGGAGCTGCGTCTCATCAAAATCCATCGACTGAACCGCCATTGAGGCCTACCGAAAGCTAAAACTGAACCAGCGTTGAGGTACAGCAAACACTGCCAACTGCATCCCGTAGCTGTCTCCATCCCCGCATCAAAACTGCAATTACTGGGGGTTGAGCACCCCAATCCCCCGGTTCATCCGCATGTGTCTACTAATTACTACAAAAAACCGCTGTGATTACAATAAATTTTGAAAACCTAGCAAGCTTTACAAACCAGACCATTATTAGATGTCCTGGTTTCGATTTATTTTGTTTTGTGACTTGTTTCTATATAAGTTACATTTCGAATAGTTGCGAGAACATTGTATTAACGGTTAAAAGTTTGTTATCTTACTTACTTTTTAACTATTTATGTTATAGTTAGCCAAATAAAAAATCATCTTATCTACACGGATTCGAGGCATACCGAGACAACCGTAGTATTAAATTGTCCCAGGCGGCAAAAAGTAAAAAAGGTTACCTAACCTAATGAGACTCTAATATGTATCTTCAATTTGTCTTGAGCAGAGAGCTTCCGCTGACCCTCCATGTGCAAATGTATGCAAACACCTGATGTCAATCTTCAATCTAACCCTAAACTTAACCCCTATTATACCATTTTTTACACTCCAGACCAACCATGTAAGAGCTTGTAGAGCGTATATGGAGAAGTAGAAGGAAGCTCTCCCACACTTTGAAGCGCTGTAACAAAAAATCCTGCCGCTGTAAAATACTGCCGCGCCCTCCCTTCGTGCGCATGTCAGAAAGTAGAGGTTCGCTGTGTAAGGAAATATTCTACCCCGAATTTGTAGGCCTCGTTATATTCCAGACTCGAATGGACAGAAATGAATCTAACCGCTGATTCACAAAGGTTGGACCACATTAATTTTTATTTGCATAACGGATGTGGTCACACTTCTGTCCAGGGTAAAAATTAAATAAATGGTGTTCAACGAGCTGCCGAGAACTTTCGTCTAGAAGGTGTGTATGTTAATCGGTTCCTATTCATGTGAAAGGCGTACGTAACACCAGCTGCCATAATATGTATCGTGTACTAATAATCCAAAGCTCTTTAACAAATACTTTATCGTACAACACGAACTAAACAAGATAATGTTTATAGTACAAGAAGAGAGAAATCTTTTATCCTCTAGGGTCGTCAATTGTAACTTAACTCTGAATTTCAATTTTCCCGCCATATTAAAACGTAACAAAAGAAAGAAGAACCCCAAACAACGACCAACATACAACACTTAGACATAGCAATTATTAATAAACAATTAATAAACAATCACTACAAATTAGTTAGACATAATTACAGGACACTTCCGATTCTGATTCCGATTCGCTACAGCGCAAACAACGACGAAATCTGTGTGAAACATGTGGTGCCACCATTCGGCTTTCACCGTTACGAATTCGTGTATTCGCCAGATGGAAGCACTGATATTACAAATGACCATATTTGCAGGAATTTTAGGTAGGTTTGTAAATGGTGCAATATCCAGTCCTTCGGACAGCTCAAAACGCTTAACACTTATACGTATCAGTGTTGTCTCTAAACATACGTATACAATTTTCTTCTTCTGCTTCTCTTTCTTCTCTTTCTACACTACCTAGTATCAACTTGCTGCAAAGGATCCAGCCGGTGAATGGTCTGGCAGGCGAACAGGAAAGTGAAAAATAACACAAGTAACATTAATAATATTATTGATCAGCATATGCACGTGCCAACAAACTACTGGTCTCTAGAAACTTGGATAAAGCAATGTCTGGATGCTGTTTTAATTGCATCCAGATTATTTAGTGTAGCGCCGTGGTGCAGTGGCTAGAGCTTCGGAGTCTCAACCGAGAGAACCCGGGTTCGAATCCTGTGCGGCGGTGTGGAACCTTGGGCAAGTTTGTTCACTATACGTTGCTTCAGTTCACTCAGCTGCATGGCTGTAGAGAATGGTGGATATTTGCGTACGAATAGTCTTCGCGCATTAATTGCTTTCCAGAAAAGTCGAGATGGTATTCGATTGAACAGGTCTGCCAGGGAGTAAAGTGTAAAGCAATTTGAGCAGTCCTGAGGACTGGATACTGCGCTGTATAAGAACTTACCTTTACTTTACCTTATTTACACTAATACCATATTACATTGTGGTTTCATTACACATGTAAACGCTCTAGGGTAATGCACGATGTGTGGCAGATAATCGATTGTGTGTTTTGGTCCATTGTTTTGTCCAAGTCCAGTTATTCCAGGAAACAACTCGATTACAAAACAAAAACACTTCAAGGAAGTACCTACCAGCGATCGTATTCAGCGTTAACACCGCGACTTGACAAGTTGACAGGCTGATGTTGTTGTTTTACAGTTGTAGCTCGAATGGATGCATACACAAAGATGCCGTTGGTAAAGGAATACAAATGTCCTCTTTTGGGTGTCTACGCATACATATACGAGTTAATACAAACTAAGCAATTGCATCTACACTCTAGAATATCATATCAGTCATTTGCTAGAAAATAAGCCTTCTTGAATACACATAATTTAACTGCATAAACGGAGTTTTCCCGTTGTTTTTATATTACATTAAATAGTATAAACATATCAAATATTATAAGTAATATCAATATACTACTGGACTACGCTTGCGTGTTTTAACGAGCCATTTTGTGTTGTTGAAATTAATTTAAGCATTTCTGCAGGAAACTTAATCAAAGTTTTCGTAACGAATGCATTCAAATGAGGTGGAGTTAAGCAATGCCAACTTTTTTTTAATAAGTACGATATACATAGCATAGTTTCACCTAAAAGTGTATAACTGGCAGACCATACACGCGAAAACAGTCCTACTGCATTGTATTATATTTGGATATGTGTATTGTTGAGTCCGTCGATCGGTTGTGGCGCAATAGCTTTCATTTTCTTGTAACGAGGTAGCAGAAAATATATAATTTTGTTGACGGGCACGTGTATTGTTGATAGCAACCATTGCAGTAACACACTCTGACAAGAAGGGGTGTTTACTACAAAGTTTACGACAAACGATGGTTCAACGTACGACAGTCGAAGAATCGCCACTGTATACAAGCCATAATGACAGCGTATTGAGGTGGAGCGCAGTGGCGCAGTGGATAGGACGAATCAACCGAGAGAACCCGCGTTCGAATCCTGTGCTGCCGTGTCGAACCTTGGGCAAGTTCGATCACTTCACGTTGCTCCAGTTCAATCAGCTGTACAAATGGCTGCCTGGCTACAGACAGCGGTGGATAATTGTGTACGAATAGTCCTCGCGTAATAATAATTACAACGTGGCTGAATGCTTCCAGTAGAAGTCGACGTGGTGTTCAATTAAACATGTCTGCCAGGGAGTAAAGTGAAAAACGCTTTGAGCAGTCCTATTGACTGGATACTACACTACATAAGAACTTACCTCTACACCAGAAACTCCGCCCCCGTTGGGCCACGACCTTCCTCGGAATTATCCCAGCATTCTCTACGGCTGTTTGAGTGACAGCTTGACGATTTGGGTAACCATTGAACCGTTGACTCTAAAAGATGTTTTTATTCCGTTAAAGCATATTAGAGTGGTCACCCTCATAGAAAACCAATACGTTATATATAGCATAAGAAATGTCATGATTCTACAATTCTACAATACAAAAACAGCAGGAAACCCCATTGCATGGAGAATGATGGCAGGCCACTTGGAAAAGATGGATGCCGAAAAATAGCGAAGGCAGCAGAGGCGGAACAACATAAAGGACACAGGAAAAGAGGAAGGCAACAGCTGAGATGGAAGTACTGCGGGAGGAGGGACATGAGAAGATCAGGGGAGGATGACAGATGGAGAGAGTGAGAGAGCGATGGAGAGAAAACTATGGAAGGAAAAGACACATAGAGTGGTTCAGCTTTATTGTACCTGACCCTCACCCCTATACAGCAGGAAACAAGGAGGAGACACAGAGAGTGGTTCAGCTTTATTGTACCTGACCCTCACCCCTGTCAGCAGGAAACAAGGAGGAGATACAGAGAGTGGTTCAGCTTTATTGTACCTGACCCTAACCCCTGTACAGCAGGAAACAAGGAGGAGACACAGAGAGTTGTTCAGCTTTATTGTACCTGACCCTCACCACTGTACAGCAGGAAACAAGGAGGAGACACAGAGAGTGGTTCAGCTTTATTGTACCTGACCCTCATCCCTGTACAACAGGAAACAAGGAGGAGAGGATAATACCATTGTTATTCGTAGCCTGACGTCACAGCGTTAAGTGTTTTATGTTCGTTCGGTTGGCCGTTTTGTGAACATCAGTCTATGTTGCATCGTTCAGTAACCTATTTATATTTCAGCCAACCATTCGATGACGTCTTTATGCTATTTTATCCGCAGATTTAATGTGAGATATGTATAGTTCTTATGTTTAATTATTGTGATATGTTTGCATTCACGAGAAATCCAGCAGACCCTGCAGACAATGACGTCATTCTGGGACGTAATTCATCGCCACTTAATTTGTTAATCAGTATGCTGCATAATATGGCAACGTAACAGGGTTGGTTGTTTTCCTGCACATCAACGTATACCTCTCAGTTTTTGAATAAACGGAAATATAATAAGCCAATACATGTTTGTGCGAGACGCAATTTTCCCCCGTTACATTTCTAGAGAACCGATACTCCAAGTCACAGATCAACGCTACATAAAGGTTCGGCGATTATTGATCAAGTATCGGGGCTATATTAGAACATACCACATCGACAACATGGTCTGTGTTTCTCTCGCGTGATTATGTTAACTCTAGTTGCAACTGGTTAGTTTGCGTTAACTCTTTTATTATAAGTGTAGGTCCAACACAGATGTATTTTGTTTCCCTTTAGTTGACAAGAAAGCGACAGGTTGATCACATCGACGTTGAAAAACCTTGAGTGGTCGTGCATCCATGGATCACAATTTAATACGGGGACCTATATGCTTGTTTTTATATTCCAATAACACATTAGCATGTACATAATGTGTGACAACACAAAATCAATCAATGTCAAAAAATCTTTGTTTTATATATTTTATGCTTCAAAATTATTGTTTTCTTTCTTGCATTGTAGAAATATGTAGCTGTAGGCCTCCGTCGGTCAGGGGTCGACCATGGATGTTGCGCCCTAGTTGGCGTTGTTGCGTCTGGGACAGCGTCGGCTGTCGCTGATGAGACCGATGCGGGAGTGGCAGTCACTCCCGCAGTGGTCACATCTGTGGGTCGTCTCTGGGCGGCTAGAGGGTTGGTGCTCCCTTCTAACAGCTCTCCTGTCAGCACCCAGGCTACGCAGCTGTATTGTGTATATTTCATATAATTGATGAATGCCATACATGAATAATTTGTTTAGACAAAGTAAAGTCATTTTCATATAGTGATTCATTCTCTGATTCACGTTATGCCAAACGGATAAAAAAATTAGTACGGTAACCTATTTTTTTTATTTCAGAAACACATTGGCATCTCTACAATAAATGACAATTTCAATACGGTCTAGTGACTTTTGTATTTTCATCGAATACTGTGTTTAGTCTTTAAACGGCAGATGTCATACCGCATTAGTCATGCAAAGCACTCATATTATATACGTAAATATTGTTATCGAGGCAAATGATCAATCAATCAATTAACATATCCATCACGTGACATATTGTCTAACGGAAGGATTGTCAAGCCCACCTTCGTACATGTGGTTACAATTCCGGTCTCAAACGTTTTTCTTTATGACAAAAACATGAGACAAAAATGTTCCAGTTAGAACAGCGTACGAGAAAGGTTGATTTGGCAGATTATCATGCCGCACACGTAATGCAGTACGCATTACTTACGAAAATATTGTTGATGTGGCAAAGCTTGACGCTCGCACGTGTTGACTGTGACGTAGGCAAACTGCAACGAAGTGTATTCATCGGTGTCTTTTCCTTCCATAGTTTTCTGTCCATCGTTCCCAAATCCTATATCAGCTGTGGCCTTCCTCTTTGGAAGCTGAGCCACTCTCTGTGTTTTCCTTCCATAGTTTTTCTGTCCATCGCTCCCTACTCCCATCTCAGCTGTGACCTTCCTCTTTGGAAACTGAACCACTCTCTGTGTCTTTTCCTCCCATAGTTTTCTGTCCATAGCTCCCTCTCTCCATCTTTCATCCTCCCCTGATCTTCTCGTGTTCCTCCTCCCGCAGTACTCCCATCTCAGCTATGGCCTTCCCCTTTTCCTGTGTCCTTTGTGTTGTTCGCCTCTGCTGTCTTTGCTATTTTTCCGGCATTCATCCTTTCCAAGTGGCCTGCCATCATTCTCCGGGCTATTAAAACAAAAGACAGTTGTGTGAGCCCATTCACCTAAAAACGTTAACACTATTTAATATTTTGCAACTATAAACAATAATTTTACGCCTGTGGTTTAGTCGGAATGTAACTTTAAAGTGGGAGATTCTAATGAAATCTCGCAGTTCCCGACTGCTGACCTATTGAGACACGCCCACGACGCTTCACCAATAAGCGGCTGGAGCTTCTGTGACCATGACGCTACGATGTCGCGTTGAATGCCCCTGTTTCCTCGACATGTACAGTGTATATGAATATGAATCTGCCAGCTGATATGTTGGTTTCTCGTATTTCCTTGATTTAGAGTTATGTGCCTACTGTCATAATGTCATTCATTTAGAGTTATGTGCCTACTGTCATAATGTCATTCATTTAGAGTTATGTGCCTACTGTCATAATGTCATTCAGTACATCATGCGGACGTAACGTTAGTATAGCTACAACGCCAACAAAATGGCGACGCAAACGTGATTCATATTCTCAGTTTGGCAACTGGCGAACTAGGAAGAGTAGGTATTGATGACGTTAGTCTTTCTATTGCAATAGCACTGTCCGCGCAATTTAATGTTTGCGTCTTCAGCAACGTTATACTAGTAAACTATTGGCGTAATAGTCTTGATTGTAGTTGCTAATAATCAGTTTATATTAACTCTTATAGAGGCATAGACCCGACAAGATGCATTTTGTTTCGCTTTAAATTGACAACGGCGTGCGGGAATGCTTGGTCAAAGAGATGCATTGTCGAAATAGAGTAGTGTAGTTCACGCATTATTATGACCGTTATCGGCATTGTTGTCAAAGGCAAAGCAAAAACTGACGTCACACACTTACGTTTGGTTGTCACGTAGGCTAACAGCGACGAAGCGGACACGTACATTAACGTATCATGTGTTCAGTTGCCAAGCAAACGTCCCGTCAAAATGTACGCCGAACACATGGAGCGTTCGACATTCCGTCATATATGTTGTTGAAATTCAGGCCCGACAGTATTGTCTTTATAACATGGCTCCCTAATAATAATATTATAATTCAATTATTACCGTTATCAACAATTTTAGCCAAGGCAACGCTTGACTGGGGTCACCCGTATATTATGTTATTGTGACGTAGGCAAATCGTGAGTGAGTGAGTGAGTGAGTGAGTGAGTGAGTGAGTGAGTGAGTGAGTGAGTGAGTGAGTGAGTGAGTGAGTGAGTGAGCGAGTGAGCGAGTGACCGAGAGTGAATGGACGTGTTCCTGCGTGCGTGCGTGCGTGCGTGCGTGCGTGCGTGCGTGCGTACGTGCGTGCGTGTGTGTGTGCGTGCGTGCGTGTTGCAATTACGGTTACGTCTCCACACCATATCCGTTCTTCTAGCATGAACACATGTCAGGTGACCTAAACTACATACGTCACCGCCATTCACGAGTATCGCTTCCATGTTCTCACGTATTTACCATTTTCGCAATAGTTCTCGGACATTGTACAAACCGCAACGCCGCAAACACGCTGCAACCGTCTCGGTCGCAGCGTGACCCTTCCGTCGCTGGAACAAGCCCAACCGCGGGGGGTCGGAGAGGCGAAAAAGTAAATACCTTCACACAGAGAAAGACCCCATTGAGAGACGTTCGTTGCAGGGGGTACAACTAATTTGACGCGCTCGACGGAATCCGTCCGAATAAGTCTTAATGGGTGGCGAGTACTTCGTCTAATTACTGCATTCACACAGTATTTTACACCTGGGTATGATTGTGGCTAATTGTTGACATGCCCGGCGCCCGCTTGCAGTTGTCACTTTCTTCACATGACATCTTGCGGTGACAGGTTGTCAATCCCACCGCCTCGTCCTCACGCCCCGGCCGATGGTGACGGCGATGTCATGTTCACAGTTGCTAATTAAGTTGTCGTCAATTTCCTCTGCGAAGACGGGGTCTACGGCGAAGGTATCTATACGTCTTCGCAGATGTTGAAACTGCTTCCTGTATGAAAATCCTCATCTATTTTGTCTACCATAATGTTAAATGTTTTGTTTCTTTCATTGTAAAGCCAAAGTAGAAATGTCACATAAAACCCTGTTCTGCGAATATATTTTAATGAACCACCAATTTACCGTATGACTTAAATGTATCTGCAAAGCGTGTTTCGACTCAAATGTCATGTACACCCAACGGCAACGTCGACGAATGCATAAAGAGATAACGATCAGATTATGTTTTTAAACAATTATTAAGTCATGCAAAATTTGGGCGGACACGATGTAACTATATAAAATAGTATGTAATGTTTACTGTTTACCGTATGATGTATAATAGAGAGAGAGGGGGGAGCGAGAGAAAATTACAGAATGACTGTGATAGGTGGAAACTTCGCGTTGTGAGGGGGTAACAAATTATGTCGTGTTGCCCCTATCTTACCGTACACCTTACCTGGTTGTTACACTATCCACTTGTGAACTTGTTGTATATTAACACTTGATGATGATGACGATCGAATTTCGATTGCCGGTGTGATCTCGTCGTTCAAGACAGGTAGATAATTGTATTTGCACGTGATCGCTCATGACGTATTCATTATTTTAAAGAAACAATCCATGCGAAGGGTTCCCCAAGACAGGTTCTGTAGCATTTCGTTTTGTGTGTTCGTTTTCCTTTGAAGTGGTGACGGACTATGATGAACTGTATGCTAGTATCATATGCAATGTCAGCAATGCTTGCAGTTGAACGATGAACAAAAACGTTTTAATATCTTAAATGTTCTCTCATATAATATTGTTTTACCCTTTCTTTTTCTTCCTTCATGATTTGCGGGGCCATATGTATATATGTCTCTCTGTCTCTTTCTCTGTCTCTGTCTCTGTCTCTGTCTCTGTCTCTGTCTCTGTCTCTGTCTCTGTCTCTATCTGTCTCTGTCTCTGTCTCTGTCTCTGTCTCTGTCTCTGTCTCTCTCTCTCTCTCTCTCTCTCTCTCTCTCTCTCTCTCTCTCTCTCTCTCTCTCTCTCTCTCTCTCTCTCTCTCTCTCTCTCTCTCTCTCTCTCTCTCTCTCTCTCTCTCTCTCTCTCTCTCTCTCTCTCTCTCTCTCTCTCTCTCTCTCTCTCTCTCTCTCTCTCTCTCTCTCTCTCTCTCTCTCTCTCTCTCTCTCTCTCTCTCTCTCTCTCTCTCTCTCTCTCTCTCTCTCTCTATATATATATATATATATATATATATTTATATACCCCATGCGGTTTTTGTCTCAAACAATATTTGTTATATAACCTACCTGTCTCCTTTGCTCACAATTAGTTTCATGTTCAGGTGTTCTGATCTCTATCCTTCATTGCACAATCTTCCTTCTGTACATTCGTGTCTTTTTAATTTGCTGTAATCTTTAAATGTTTCGGTATATATATATATCCGGATTCATTGATCCAACATATCGTTGCGATATTGTCTTGTATACACCAGCAAGCATAGGCGACGCTGTCGTATTGGGCGAGACGAAGTCAGTTTCACTCGCGGCGCGCGCTAGTCAATTTCATCCCGTTGCGAAGTCAGCTTGAAGCCGTTGCCATGACGGCGCGCTCATTGTGCCGCCTGGCGGGCCCGCGGTGAACCAGGGCGCAATCCACTTAGGCGTGGAATTGGCATCATTGTGCGTTCAACTCATACAGAGTTCTAAAGTAGCGTCCCGTTGGTCAATGAAGTGTTGGGCCGTAGAACTCGAGTGGACATCGTCGCTTAGTGGCTGGGCGGAGTTGGACAATTCAACCGGTCGAGTTTCAATCGAGGAAAACGATCCCCTTGAGATTGTCGAATAAAGGGCTATTGGCAAACACCATGAGAATGGGTGCGAGGGAGTGGGAAGGGAGTCTACGAGTAATGATAACTAGCTTACATTAACTATGGAGCAACAAACCAAGGATAGTAATTATAATACGTAGAAGAAATTATATAATTGTCATCTGAAGTTTTGGTCACAACTCAAAAATAGAAGAAAGGCCCTCTATAAAAAATATCGATAATATATATAAGTGATTACGCAGTTAACTCTAAATGATTATCGTTGTGTTTTGTATAACTACATCGCAAATGTGTAGATCAAATGTCAATGGTCCAAGAAAGCGAACGAACATATAAATATGAGAGTGGACCTTAGATCATCGGATGAGATACACATACAATGATCCGGAGTTAGCAGATTAATACAAGAAAGCGAACGAACATAGAAACATGAAAGTGGACATTAGATCATCGGATGAGATACACTTACAATGATCCGTAGTTAGCGGATTAATACAAGAAAGCGAAATAACATAGAAATATGAGAGTGGACATTACATCATCGGACGAGATACACTTAAAATGATCCGGAGTTAGCGGATTAATACAAGAAAGCGAACGAACATAGAAACATGAAAGTGGACATTAGATCATCGGATGAGATACACTTACAATGATCCGGAGTTAGCGGATTAATACAAGAAAGCGAACGAACATAGAAACATGAAAGTGGACATTAGATCATCGGATGAGATACACTTACAATGATCAATTCAATTCAGTTGTTTTGCTCATCTAATTTCAAATATATTGCTTTAGAAAAATAAACCCACACATTATTCACAACCATTGAACTGCTTTGGTTGTACAAACTATTAATGTAGTTACTAGTGCAATCACCAGGCAAATTACTACCTTATTTCCTGTTTGACCAAGTATTAATTCGAGCGATTCTCAACATTTCACTATTCACGATAATGTAAGATACGAACAAGTTGTGTATTAATGTTGTGAACGTTAAAGGCTCTCTCTCTCTGTCTCTGTCTCTGTCTCTGTCTCTGTCTCTGTCTCTGTCTCTGTCTCTGTCTCTGTCTCTGTCTCTGTCTCTCTCTGTCTCTCTGTCTCTCTGTCTCTCTGTCTCTCTGTCTCTCTGTCTCTCTGTCTCTCTGTCTCTCTGTCTCTGTCTCTGTCTCTGTCTCTGTCTCTGTCTCTGTCTCTGTCTCTGTCTCTGTCTCTGTCTCTGTCTCTGTCTCTGTCTCTGTCTCTGTCTCTGACTCTCTCTCTCTCTCTCTCTCTCTCTCTCTCTCTCACCCTCTCTCACTAAATTATTTCAGCCATATTAAACATGTAATGATTGTTAGCTATATTATTTACACTTTGCATAATTCGGCATCAAATAACCAGATTAATAATACATTAACGCTGCTTCTTCTAACAATTTGTTAAACCAGCCGAGGAAGTAGAGTTTTTGAACAAATATTCCTTAAATTATTCTACGTGGAATGTTCCGGCACAATGTGTTTCCAAGAAGACACGAAATAGGTGCAGGCGCTGACAATAATTATTATCCAACATTCTTTTATTATTCTGTGATGCATTTTGTTATGTACACAGCTAAGACGAAAAGGAACCTCCTGATTAAGGATGATTGGCTGAAGCTAATTCCTTTCTCGGCGTTGTGGAGACAGCAGGACGGCTAAACACATAGGAACCCGTGTGGAGCGGCATTCAAACCGCATTGAAGACACGGCTTCTAATTAATTACTAATTATGAGGACTGATTAAACGCAGAAACGAAACGCCATTGATAATGCGCGGCGTTGTTGAAAGAGCTCGTGCCTATTGTGAACAGATTCTTTGGTAAATATTTACGCGCGATATTTACAGCGCTCGCTACAGTGTCCGGCAGTGTAAACTGTCGCCCTTTTACCTTGGCCGAAGATGTTGCAGAAATTCGCAACGTCGTACTAGATTGTTCTGAATCATTTACGTCCCTACATGCAATTGTTACCTCAATGTTATAGTCAACGTGTTTACTTTATTATATACATCATTTCTGCTGAAAAAAATACAAGAATTATTATAAGTTTGCGCGTGTTATGGTACTTTTATTAAACGAAGTAGCTCACGAAATGCATTATTAATATTGAGGGCTTGTGAAAGCGCATATTGTCGCCCAAAATCGTAAGTTAATTTTTGCAAATTTGGACCGCAGTGAATACTAAAATACACGTGTCTCATCATAATAATTAGAATATCTGCACTTTTTGCACTTGAAATGTCGGGTCTGTATTTCTCAAAATCCTCTTCAGCCAAATTTCACGTGTCAGAACTTAATGTATTGTTATTTTATGAATACGTAGTATTTACATACAAACACACGATAACATTATAATAATGAGTGTGGAATTAAAGGAAATAAAAACAAGGCATTAGCTAAAATCCGTTTTCCATGTGTACAGAAAGTTTAATATTGCATGTAACATTCGAGAACATTAAAAAAATACAGAAAAATACATTTGTAGCATAAATTCGATTTTAAACCCGTCTGTGTAGCGATTCCCGAGGAAAATAAAATTGTAATGAGCTAGGCGATCACGTGGTATCTTAACGTCACACATGACTCACACTCGCAGCAGGCCGACTCTTTCTATGCATTCAGAGCATGTTTACATGGATAATGTTGGGGTCGAAACGAACGTCAGAATGAGTTGTTATGCAATAATCCGATGTAATACAAACACTAGTCATCATAGAGGAACAAGCAGTTATCTTACGGTTCCACATGAATTCAATTTTATTCAAAACAATGAATGCGAATGAGCCTACAACTTGTAATACAAGTCGACTAGGTTTCGCCGAGCTTGGGCTCGTTTTCAGAATAATTATATTGAATGCAACCAACGAAAAAAAATGTACACCAATATACATACATAGCAAACATATATTGTATCCAGCTACAGAAAGTAACGTGTAAAATCTCATAATATCACTAGAATATTTATGTATGAAGGAGGAGTTGTACAAGTTATCATAACAACTGAAATCAGTCAGCGAATTTCTGCCGGCCCCGATAGCTCACTTGGTAAACGCGTTGGTTCATTGGCGTTTGTTTTATAATCGGGCGACGCCGGTTCAATCCTGACAGCATGCAAAGTATTGATTTTCTTTACACCTTTTTTGTTAATGTTTTCACGAAGTAATATAAACCAAATAATTTGGTATACTATGATGCACTGATTGTAAATATTGTTTTATTTTTTTAGTAATTATTTATTCGCCACAAATGAAATTATGGTCATTATATATAACGATGTTTCTAAATTGTATTTATCCACACAGATCACAATCTTTTTCACATATATAATTACAATATATTACTGTACAATATATTTACAATTAATAAATTATATATCCATTACATTATATTTGTTTGGATAAATAAAATTTAGAAACATCGTTATATAATGACCATATTTTCATTTTTGTGGCGAATAAATAATTACTACAAAAATAAAAAGTATTTACAAACAGTGCGAGTGTGGGTCATAAGTGACGTCACATCTCGGCATTCGGAAAAGCGCGCCAAAAATATGCATATTCGAAAATGTACAGCATTAAATGTGGAATTTCTAATTAATTGATTTTTTGTTTGTTTTTGGCTTGGTGGACATGGAAATAGATAGCAGGATGTAATATAACATGAATTCAAGCCATAGATGTTTTTTTTCCCTTTAAGAGACAACGGTTGTGACAAAGAGCAGGAGCCCCCTTTAGGGGCACAGTGGCGTAGTGTCTAGAACATCATTGAAATAAACCAGGTTTTTTATTTGTGGTTCTACTTAAGATATACATATCGAATCTAACATATGTGCACAATAGAAAGTTATTTTATAATAATTTTAATCATTTCTCTTTACACAATAATGTAATTAATTTGTTTTCAGGCGCGAGCATTTCACATATTTGCGCGTGGATCAAAATTTGGTGGTGCTTGTCAACAATGTGAGTTTATGTATTTATTGATATATTCCATTATTATTGATGTTGTTTCGGTAAACCAAGCACTTTATTACCTGATATTAAAATCGACCCTGCGGGAATTTCTGGCATTGATTTGCTGGGCTTCTGCAAAATGGTATTATATTATTTTATCCTGATATACTTAAATAAAAAAATCAACATCTCTATCCGTCTTCCTTGGGCAGAATGAAAACAGCAAGGTGTCTACAGTAAAACCTGTCCACAGCGGACTCCGTCTTGTCCGTTATAACAGGTTGTCTTCAAGGAGAATTTATTTATGAAATTATTATCTTCCGTCCACATTTTCTTTGCATGCATCGTTGTACAGATCGGTGCACGTCGTGGCCTTGTGACACCGGCGACGGTAGTGTCAACATGACAACAAAAAGAGTGGACAGTCAGTTTAGTACAACCGTTAAAGTGTACCTTTAGATCAGTGAAATTGATGACAACGATGACAATATTGACACTGATGAAAACGACAACGGATGTGACACTTATAACAGTCATGACAATAATAGCAACGATGACAACGACGACGATAATGACAAAGATGAGAGCGACGACCGTATTGATAATGATGACGTCAACGACACCCCCTAATGTCAATGCTGACAACGACGATGGTATTGATAATGATAACGACAACAATAATAATGTCAGTGATGACAACGACGATGGTATTGATAATGATGACGACAACGACAATAATATCAATGATGATAACGACGATGGTATTGATAATGATGACGACAACAATAATAATGTCAATGCTGACAACGACGATGGTATTGATAATGATGACGACAACGACAGTAATGTCAATGTTGACAACGACGATGGTATTGATAATGATGACGACAACGACAATAATGTCAATGCTGACAACGACGATGGTATTGATAATGATGACGACAACGACAGTAATGTCAATGCTGACAACGACGATGGTATTGATAATGATGACGACAACGACAGTAATGTCAATGCTGACAACGACGATGGTATTGATAATGATAACGACAACAATAATAATGTCAGTGATGACAACGACGATGGTATTGATAATGATGACGTCAACAACAATAATGTAAATGCTGACAACGACGATGGTATTGATAATGATAACGACAACAATAATAATGTCAGTGATGACAACGACGATGGTATTGATAATGATAACGACAACAATAATAATGTCAATGCTGACAACGACGACTGTAATGATAATTCTGACGACAACAAACGATAACGACAGTGGTGACGACATCGTTGACGGTTGATAATGATTGTGACAACGATGACATTATATCGCCAGTAATTGACTAGACATGTTATTATTGTAAGGCAATGGTGGTCCTTAATATATATGTGTGTGTGTGCGTGTGCGTGTGCGTGTGTGTGCGTGTGCGTGTGCGTGTGCGTGTGCGTGTGCGTGTGCGTGTGCGTGTGCGTGTGCGTGTGTGTTTCTGTGTGTATGACCAAGTTATGTTCAAAATAAATTTTCCAATGAGTAAAAATTCAACTGTGAATCATCTCAAAGTCTACTATTTCGTTTACCGCAAGCCGGAAACTAAATTCTTGTTCCATCCCAAGCTCACCCGACGACGCAATAAAATCATCACAAACTTCGCACTGATTTGCATAATCGGACATTCCACTTCGGGTTTGTCGCCGGATTTTCACTAAGTCCACGTAATATTCTTTCACAAAATCCGCGCTTGCAACCTGATCTGTTACAACGCGCCAGGCGCCAATCCGGTTATCTTGATTTCCTTCTTAATTCCACTAAACCCCTTTCGCAAATTGTCCGGGCGAATCGATTCGGCTTGTGTCCGAGCGTTGTCAAGGAAGCTACATTGCGGGGAGCTGACGTCACGCTGCGCAGGCGCCCTTGGATTTGTGTTGTCGCTCGGAATCAGCATCCGACCAAATCAGTAGTTAGCCGGCGTCCAGTCGCGAAGTCTTTTAATAATCCCCACTTAATTGTGCGTCGTCATAAGCAATGTCTCGTGCACTTTTAATAAATGTTCGCAGGCATAAAGAGGGAATCGCATCACATGCAACGGATGCATCGTTTCACTAGAAATAGACAACATGTATGTATTTATATATGTATGTATGTATGTATGTATGTATGTATGTATGTATGTATGTATGTATGTA
>CM034544.1:21544098-21546598 GCA_020002185.1 Paraescarpia echinospica
GAGACCTCATAAGACCATTACATTGTAACTACAATAATACTAGTCCGTTAATAGAACGTTGCCGAGCGCTGGAAACAACTAGGAAACTAGGACGTTGTTCACAAAACAAGACACACGCAAATTCCAATAATTCACAAGAAAAAAGAGTGCTATATAGTGTAATGGTTTGCACATCTGACTGGCATGCCAACGCTTTGAGATTCATACTCGGGCCGGGAACATATGGTATATTTGGTGTAAAATCCACACTCTCAACATTGGGGACTGCGTATCCCTCGTGACTCGGATATGACGTTGGTGTCGTTTCCGTCTCAATTTGTGATATAAACTATTAAAGGAACCACTAAGAGCGACAAGCTCCGGGACAGTGACCACCCTCTGCATATAAACGTCGATTTAGCGATAACATTCTGAAAAATGGCTAACTAGGTGTCTGAGACCTTATAAGACCGTAACATTCTAACAGCGACTCATTGTACAGACTAGTCAATTAATGGAGCATTGTGAGCGCTGGAAACAACAGTTATTTTAGAAACTAGAAATCGTGTGTACATATTATGTAAGCAAAAATCGATGTGTACTGCTTCAGTGAAATTACGATGGTCAAGTAATTTTGGTGTGACGCGATACACCCCATATAAACAACATTTCGTCCAATGTAGGAATAGTTATTTCGCTAATACAAAACGCCCTGTTACCGAGGCTATACGGAAAGTCGAAAGCAGCCGCGTTTTCTAATGGACCGTTGTCTTGACCCAATTGACACTTCAATCTACTCTACGCTACCACCGTCGATGTCAAATGGTATTTGCCTAGGCGTTCCCCTCTTCATCGTTGCAAGAGCTAAGCATCGGCCATCCGTGTCCGTGATCAGCCAGGCGTGACGGCCTCCATGACTGTTTACAGATGCCAACAGCGCGCACATGTAGTTATACAGCCACCCGCAGAGCGGCGCCACGGTCGAATGAAGATGCAGTTGGTTGGATACTCTCCTTGATTGCGCAGTTTAGTGTGAATTTGTTCGTGGGTAGATCGATGTTTCATTTCCGCATTCACGTTAGACGAATAAGTTGTCACGTGACATTGAGTCGGTGACTCCTCTCTGGGATTTTATGCACCTCAATATTTTTATGGAGAGGTATATTGACATATTTGATGGCTACAACAGCTGACAAAAATTGTTTTAAGGAGAGTGCCATTGGCACGTTTGATGACTACAACAGTTATGTTGGCCAAAGACGTATATTTCAGGTGATCGTGTAACACCATGTCCACGTATTGCTGAAAGAAAAATCCCCTACGTATGTCAACAAAATATTATTTGTTGGTAACATGATAAGCAACAACTTGTGCTATTGTGATAAAATATGTACCACTGTTTTGTGTATAAAAATAAAAACCGTTAACACTGTCACCTGTATAAAGCACATATTGATATGTGTTTACCTTTGTGTCTTATTATCTTACTGAAAACTGTAATTGTCATATTTATACATGAACCGTAAGCATAATAAATGTCAAATTGGTTACCAATATAAATCGTCGTGCATTGAGCATTATTTAACTATATAATTGTGTGAGGAGCGTGATAGGTGAACACAGCCAAGTGGAAATGTCAAATGTTATACACAGGTGCCAACATGAATGCTGTTTCGCTAGCAGTACATACACGAAGAGTAACGCTGAATGGCAGAGTCGGCAGTGAATCTTCCAATACAACACAATGTATTGAAGAAAAATGCTAGAATTGGCTTAAGATTCACATATGCAATGTCCACGTCTACATTTGTCTATGTCACAGTATATAATTGTGTAGTAAATATACATGTCAAACGGTGTATATACAGTTTTCCAATGTGCGTGCGAATAATCGTTATATTTCGATACATGTTATTCATGATACCTAAGACCTTTAAATTGTGACAGCGTGGTATTTTAAAGTTAATTTTTATTGTATGTCTTTTATCAGGTTATAAATTGTATCAGCTGTGTCCTTCTGGTCCCTCCAACCACCATTACTGTTACGTGCACAATGTGAATGGGTGACTGTGTGGCAATGTGAGATTCATTTTACAGTGATTGTCTATGTGTTATGTACACTTTAACAGACAGCATGGTAAGGTTCTCTTTTAATAAAATTCAATAAAGTATCTTTTATGTTGTATTTGTACATATGTCCCCATTTGGAGTGCTCACTCTGGTCTTTTTGACATTATATCCTTCAGTAGTCTGTATGCTTTGCAAAATGTTCGGACAATTAAAGGCTATAATTTAAACAAGACGACATTAAACTTGGAAACTTGGAAACACTGGCATACAGAGATATCTAAGTTTATTTTATACTTGATAATTTTTTCCCGTTTGCTTGTAATGAACACAATATATTATGCCACACACACACACACACACACACACACACACACACACACACACACACACACACACACACACACACACACACACACACACACAAACACACACACACACACACACACACACA
>CM034544.1:21551598-21592073 GCA_020002185.1 Paraescarpia echinospica
TAACTTGCAGAGGCCTATTTTGCACGCGAGCCAAAATTAGTATTTCTCAGAACATTGCTTTTCAAAAGTGTTTTATTTCTAGCACTACGTCAACAACTACTGAATATATTCAACACATTAGTTACCATTCTAATGCTCACTGTATGTGGAAGCCAACAAGATACAAAACACAATTTTGTAACTTAATACCCATTATTTTCAGTGGCATTTCACAAACACTGGCTGGCTCTAACAAAACGCAGTGCTGCCGCAAATCCAGCCCACTTTCTAACCATGACATCGTCGATTTATTACGCACCTCGCGAACTTTTCACGAGCCATCTCGCCGCGCATTACAAAGCAGTCTTTTTTCATGTTCGTCGTTTTTCTTGTCAATTTCATCTGAAGTCCTTTGCATAATTCCGTGAATGCCCCTTTGTACCAACATAGGATGATTTACCGTCCGGCGCAATTGCTGACGACGTCGCGATGTTTCTGACAAATTACTAGTCTCACGATTATTTGACCCCCATTAAACTTGCGAAGGCGACGTAGAATTCGGAAAGGGAATCCAGCAAAAGTGGTAATGTCAAAGAAATGAAGGTTCAAATGGTGGCCTATTATCGCTGGCGACTGAAACGAATAGTCGTAAGAAAAATAACGGGAGTGTGACAGGTTATAATAGAGGCGCCTATAGATGTTTGTCATACGTAGCGGACACGATTGTTAACGTGCGCTAAATATACATACCCAAGAAAGGCGTGTCTCACTGAGAGGAATAGGTGGATTAATAAGAGACAGGTTAATGAAACAAACTAAGTAACATCATATCGGAAATACGATTAGTCTAAAAGACGGAGACACATACAGAGAAGCAGACAAAGATACAGACAGTCAAACAGACACACAAATAAACCAATATAGAAATATATAGACATACATACAAACAGATTAATAGGTCTACAGACATGTATATTGAGAGACATGTAGACAGAGAGGTAGACAGGGCGGCAGACAGACAAACAGACATTGAGACAATTGTGTATAGATGAGAGACAAACACATATATAGGACGTACAGACGTTCAAAATGACATGCATACACGTAAATAAAAGACATACATACATACATGTACATTTAGAGATAGAAATCAGATAGACACGCATAATGACAGACAGACAGACAGACAGACAGACAGACAGACAGACAGACAGACAGACAGACAGACATATACAGACACAGACACAGACACAGACACAGACACAGACACAGACACAGACACGCACGCACACCCACACGCACACGCACACGCACGCACACACGCACACACGCGCGCACACACAAACACATACACAAAAGCACACATACACACACGCACGCACATACACACATGCACACACATACACACACCACATACGCACACGCACGCACACGCATACACACTTCGGTGCACGTTAGTGTTAGTGGCATGTAATGCCATATATGCGTGAGTGCACGTAAGGGTGTGTGTGTGCGCGCGCGCGCGCGCAGTGCTCGTATGGGTGCGCTTGCAAGGGTGAGCATACATGTGCGTGTGCGTCCGTGCATTCTAGCATGTGCGTCCGTGTGTGTGCATGTGTGCGTGTGTCATGCATACATGCGTACGTATACGTGCATGCGTCGTTTAGCTTGTCAAATTAACAACAGCGTGCCCCTTTGTCGTGGATATCACATATAATGACGGAAAACATGAACCAGCAACGTCATCATGGAAGAAACAAGATACAAAAGTGATTAAGAAGCAGAAAAACGACAGCGATCACACTTACACGCGACCCGCCGCCTGCAGACACAATTGTATCTCGCGCCAACATCTTATCTCGCATCACGATCTCAAATGGTCGTTTAGCGTGTCGCACAAATGACGCGCTTCGTTATAGATCACCGACTATTCCAACCAACCGCGGCGTTGAGATTACAAATAAAAGAAGCCGCCTCTGGTTGTAACAGCAAAATTCTAGTTGCAAAGCGCGCTGCGGATACGGTAGTACAAAAAGCTTGACAAAGGTGGACGATGCTAACGCAGAAGGAACAAAATATCAAGTTTTTATGACGTGGCATTCAAACATTTGACACTACTGTGTTTTGTACCGTACACTGCAATAGCTACTTGGCTGGGTTGTGACGTTGTTATGGCATGTGCGCTGTTGCCCAATTAAACCATCAAAATAACTGTATTATTGTTTCTACTTTTTAGTGTTAGAACATTGCTCCGTACTTGTAATCTAGTAGTTTTTACCACATCAAATGTATTTTATTAATTCGCGTTATGCATGTAGGTGCATATATTTTACAATAGGGTAAGAAAACAGGCAGTTAAATGATGCCAACAATCCGTCAGTGCGTCAGTTCGTCAGTACGTCAATCTGTCTGACCGTCCGTCAATCCGTAAGTTAATCAGTACGTAAGTCCGTCCGACTTTCAATCAGTCAGTCGGTCGGTCCTTCAGTCATTCAATCCACCAGTACGTTCATCCATCCGTCCGTCAGTCTGTTCGTCGGTCCGTCCGTCCGTCCGTCCCTTCACCCCTCCTTCTGCCCGCCTGCACTTCCGTCCGTTTGTCCGTTTTCCGTATATCCGTCCCTCCGTCCCTCCATCCCTCTTCCGCCAGCCCGCTCTTCCGTCCGTCCGTCCGTCCGTCACCCTGTCACCCAGCGTCAGGCCCAGACCTCTCGTGGTTATGTTTGCTTTCGATATTTACTTTACCGCCCCTCGACGTGACCACAAACCGAGGTCCTTTCTTGACCCCGGTGAAATAAGTGGCGCCTCCCCTGGGGGGTCTGCACACTCCATAGTTGAATGAGACGAATGGTCAAGCCAACAGAATGACCGGTGTCCGTGCACCGGCGTGACCGTGTACTTCAAAAGTCTGGCGGAGATGATTTAATCGCGACATATGAAAGAAGGTTTCTTTAAAATGTATATATCTGATTGAGCAAATATACATTTAAAAAGATTACAATTGTTACTGGCGCACAGGTATGGAACATTTTATGTCCAAAACATAAGAAAGTGTATTTTTTATAAATGCTTTAAAGCATTATATTTGCACAACGCATTCGACTAAACAACAGTGACACCCAACACAACGAGCATTGTAACAGGACTTTTCATAATTTACTTATTGACGATATAGATATTACCAATATTATGTGTGCAGTTTTAATTTTAATGCTACTTGATATGTTTTATATATCCTTGCTGCATTATAAAATATACACTTTTATGTAATTATTTATATTTAGCAATAGTGTATAATTGTACATGTACATTAAAATGTTATAACTGTGTTAAAAGTCACAATCTTTAGGAAAATCAAATTAATGTACATCTTATAAGGTTTTCGTGAATAAAGAATATTTATTATTATTGCTGTAATTATTATTGTTATTGGTGATGTTGTTGTTGATGTTGTTTTGGTGTTGTTGTTGTTTGTGTTGTTGCTGTTGATGATGCTGATGTTGTTGTTGTTGTTGTTGTTGTTGTTGCTGTTTTTGTTGTTTTTGTTGTTGCTGTTGTTGTTGTTGTTGATGATGATGATAATGATGATGATGTTGATGGTGGTTGTTGTTGTTGTTGTTGTTGTTGTTGTTGTTGATGATGATGCTGATGCTGATGATGTTGTTGTTGTTGTTGTTGTTTTTTGTTTTGTTTTTTTTTTTTTGTTGTTGTTGTTGTTGATGATAATGATGATGATGTTGATGTTGTTGTTGTTTTTTGATGTTGTTCTTTGTTGTTGTTGTTTTGTTGTTGTCGTTGTTGTTTTATAGTTTTACATTGTTATATCAACATTTGTATTATGTTGAATGCTTGTGTTGTTTTAGTTTTCTACCATGTCATTTATTGTACTGTGCAGCACCATAGAATAGCATTGTATAAATATGGTGCTATAGAAATCAATAAACATTTACAAACATTTTGTTGCTGATGATGTTGTTGTTGTTGTTGATGTTGGTATTGATGCTGTTGCCGTGGTCTTGGTTGCTGTAATTAGTATTACTAGTGACAGACAGGAAAGAGGTGCTACAGGTCTGGAGGGAGTGTTTCAAGGCATTACTAAACTAAGGAAAACAGAGAACTGGATCCACCAAGTGCAGGTGAGAGAGAAGTAAAGGAGGAGGAGATTGTGGATGCTGTGGTAGCGAGAGCAACGAAGAAGATGAAGAAAAGTCGAGCGGCAGGTATTGATGAGGGGCGAGTGGAGATGCCGGTACTGGCTGAACGAGTTGGATTTTTTTGGTGGACAAAAAGATTGCTGAACAATTGCACGAGAAAGTGGAAGATCCCACGAGAGTGGAGAACGGGGCTGATTGTCCCAGTATGGAAAAGAAATGGAGACGTGCATTACCCTGGAAAATACAGAGACATTACTTTGCTAAGTCATATGTTGAAGATGATGGAAAGAATTATGGATGGCAGAATAAGAACAGTAGTGGAAGGGGAAGTCAATGAAGAACAGCAGGGTTTTAGAACAGGAAGAGGAACAACTGACGAGATGTTTGCCTTGAGGCAGCTAGTGGAAAATAAACTGGAGGCACAGGAAGATATGGCGGTAGGATGTATAAACCTGGCGAAAGCATATGGTACTGTGCAAAGAGAGATGGCGATGGCGACACTGAGGTGGAAGGGGGTCCCAGAGGCGGATGTCAGGATGATAGAAGGGACATATGAAGAAACACAGAGCAGGGTGTTGTGTGGACCGGGAGTGTCAGGAGAGTTTGAAGTAAATGTTCGCCTGAGACAGGGGATCGCCCTGAGCCCACTGTTGTTTATCGCAGTGGTAGAACTGATAAGCGGAAAGATTGATACTAGAATTATCCTCCTGACGCTACAGTATGCAGGCGATCTGGCAGTGGTAGCGGACGGGGAAGCAGATCTCCAAGAACAACTGACAGAGTGGAAGGATATGTTCAGCAGACATGGGCTGAAAGTTAGTTTGGAGAAGACGGAGGTACTTTGGGTGTGACAGCAAAACAAACAGCTGGAAAAACTCCTGGAGGAAAAGAAATTTAAACAAAGAGACAGTTTTGTATACCTGGGTGGAGCGTTATGTGGGCCAGTAACTCAGACACCGAAATTCGCAAGAGGAGAGAAGCAGGGGTGAACGCTTGGAGGAAAGTTGAAGATGTGATGGGAGGCAGGCGCATATCGCGAAAACTCACAGGAAAGGTGCCCTGTTCATGTGTACTTGTTCCCGGCATACGTGTATGGCCTAGAGACGGTGGCACTGACAGATAAACAACAAGAGAGGGTGCCGGTTTGTGACAAACAACTGGGTAAGAAGAATTGCGAGAATGAAGAGAACTGATAAGCGAAGAATGGAGGATTTGAGGGTTGGGGTGAAAGAAAGAAGAAGCTGGTGAGGAGTCGACTGATGTGGGCTGGGCATGTGGAGAGAATGGGAGGAGAACGGCTGGTAAAGAAAGCAGATGTCAGGAGAGTGGAGTGAAAAGGAGGCGAGGAAGACCTAGACGACGACGGGAGGACTGCGTAAAGAGAGACTTGGAAGGAGTGGGAGAGGAGTGGAGAATGACGGCAAAAGATAGAGGGAATAGAGACAGTTGGTAGAGAAAGTAGTGCAAAATAAGTGAGGAAAAAGATGAGGAAGAAAAAATAAAACTGAACCAAGGCCAGCCTCACCCCTGGCGACAAGGAATCGGGAGGAGAAGAACGTTTGTTGTTCTGCCCTAGTTTAAGGTTCATAGTACACGAATACAGTTTCAGAGATTGTGAGACGGTCCATACAATGATTCATGCGACATATTAAACTAAACATACACGGACACTTTTCAAAGCATGGTCGTGTAGATTTGCGATACAAGAAAACCAGCGCTATTTTATCCGCCCAAACCACCTTTGTTTTGGCCCCGAAGTGTTGTACATAGCAATCACTGAAAAATACCGTTTGATTACATTCAGTCAACTGTATGTAATAGGTTGGCGCGAACATGACGCCGCGGTTTCCCGTCACACGGGTATGAATGAAACTCGACTGTGACGAGTGTCAACGTCGATGAATTGGATTCGATAAGTGTCCGTGGCGCTGTCAGTCAAACTCCCGTTGCAGCGTCATTGAATGTAAATCGACTCAAATCGCCGCCTCATCGCCGTCGTCATTAAAGCGTGTCACGTGCGCGTGACGTTAATTTCCGCATTTCCACAAGATGTAGCACATTTTAATCGACAGCCGCTAATAGTGTAACAAAAGTCGTGGAATGTTTTTTTTTAAATTATGTCGGAAATAATAATGCAGTGCCGATTTGCCGCGAGGGCCTGCAATAACGAATGGTATTTATTTTTAACTGAACTTTGTCCGGCCCTCTGTACGACTTTGCGGCTTTTTATAACTGTTGTAAATGACCGCGTTACTTAGTAAAATGTCGGCGGCTTTACATAATCAATGTATAATCATTGCAAGCAACAACTTCCATTCTCCGGTTGCTGCTCTGTATAATCAATGCAAGCAACAACTTCCATCCACCGGTTGCTGCTCTGTATAATCAATGCAAGCAACAACTTCCATCCACCGGTTGCTGCTCTGTATAATCAATGCAAGCAACAACTTCCATCCACCGGTTGCTGCTCTGTATAATCAATGCAAGCAACAACTTCCATCCATCGGTTGCTGCTCTGTATAATCAATGCAAGCAACAACTTCCATCCACCGGTTGCTGCTCTGTATAATCAATGCAAGCAACAACTTCCATCCTCCGGTTGCTTCTCTGTATAATCAATGCAAGCAACAACTTCCATCCTCCGGCTGCTGCTCTGTATAATCAATGCAAGCAACAACTTCCATCCACCGGTTGCTGCTCTGTATAATCAATGCAAGCAACAACTTCCATCCACCGGTTGCTGCTCTGTATAATCAATGCAAGCAACAACTTCCATCCACCGGTTGCTGCTCTGTATAATCAATGCAAGCAACAACTTCCATCCTCCGGCTGCTGCTCTGTGTAATCAATGCAAGCAACAACTTCCATCCTCCGGTTGCTGCTCTGTGTAATCAATGCAAGCAACAACTTCCATCCACCGGTTGCTGCTCTGTATAATCAATGCAAGCAACAACTTCCATCCACCGGTTGCTGCTCTGTATATTCAATGCAAGCAACAACTTCCATCCTCCGGCTGCTGCTCTGTGTAATCAATGCAAGCAACAACTTCCATCCTCCGGCTGCTGCTCTGTGTAATCAATGCAAGCAACAACTTCCATCCTCCGGTTGCTGCTCTGTATAATCAATGCAAGCAACAACTTCCATCCACCGGTTGCTGCTCTGTATAACCAATGCAAGCAACAACTTCCATCCTCCGGCTGCTGCTCTGTATAATCAATGCAAGCAACAACTTCCATCCACCGGTTGCTGCTCTGTATAATCAATGCAAGCAACAACTTCCATCCTCCGGCTGCTGCTCTGTGTAATCAATGCAAGCAACAACTTCCATCCACCGGCTGCTGCTCTGTATAATCAATGCAAGCAACAACTTCCATCCACCGGTTGCTGCTCTGTATAATCAATGCAAGCAACAACTTCCATCCTCCGGCTGCTGCTCTGTGTAATCAATGCAAGCAACAACTTCCATCCTCCGGTTGCTGCTCTGTATAATCAATGCAAGCAACAACTTCCATCCACCGGTTGCTGCTCTGTATAACCAATGCAAGCAACAACTTCCATCCTCCGGCTGCTGCTCTGTATAACCAATGCAAGCAACCACTTCCATCCTCCGGCTGCTGCTCTGTATAATCAATGCAAGCAACAACTTCCATCCTCCGGTTGCTTCTCTGTATAATCAATGCAAGCAACAATTTCCATCCTCCGGCTGCTGCTCTGTATAATCAATGCAAGCAACAACTTTCATCCTCCGGCTGCTGCTCTGTATAATCAATGCAAGGAACAACTTCCATCCTCCGACTGCTGCTCTGTATAAACAAAGGGGCAGAAGACGGTATCCCAGAGTATTCGTAAGGTATGTTTATTATGATGTATACTTTAAGGAGTTGTGGCGTCAACACAAGTTATACGTAAAATGTCCTCCAACTAAATGTCGCTCGCGTAACGTTATGAACAATCGCAATGCATTATACAAAATAATTATTTACGCCCGTCTAACGTCTGGTTGGTATCCTAGAACCGTTAAACACCTTAGCAAACGGGGACTTTCGATAAAAAAGAAAGGCGTTTATTGTTTATAGCATGGGTTGTAGATGAAACCATGACAGTTTGGCGACCAACATGCAAGCTGTCTAGGACGAAACATTAACCTAACCTCCCCCACACGCACAAGCACGCTCGCACATGTGCATCACATATACACGCGCTTGTTCGAATATTTAGCTAGCTAACAATTGCCCGACTTTGACATGCATGACACACCACGTGTCAAAATTTATTTGTATTGAATTGACATTTTAAGGCGATTGGAATATTATGGCCGCACGTATGTGAACGGTATTATACGAAACCAATACTTATGCTAAGGTCCTTTTCCCATCGAAATGGGGAATTGCACTGACCCACCATATAACATTTAAATTAAACTATGTTCTGTTAAGTTTTGAAATCACCTCTTAATTATTGATGTTTTGAATATATAGGAATGTTCTGGTACAATAAATAACGATAGCATAGTGCGTCATCTCTATGTTAATTCAGGATAGTTTATTCACAATTATAATTTCGTTTTTAGCAACTTTCCTGATGAATGGTAGACATAACAGTTTGCTTAGGAAAGAGTATTGCTCTAGCTTTTGTGGAAAAGGTGAGCTTACATCGGATTCAAGTCAACGCCATTTTTGAACACTGATGCTCAATTTTGTGCATGAGATCATATATGGTACTGCCGTTAGTGGTAAGTTGGGATGATGCGAGTTTAAACTGTGCGTGCACATTACGGCATCAATTGCGCAATTCAGACAAAAAACCGTAGTGTCAAATCAAACGAGTGTGAAGGTTCTACGCAAGAGACAAAGACTGATTACCTGTCAATTGTACGAGGCGCTCTGTGCCGGTTACCCCGTTTCCTACTGACTAAATAGAACGTCGTTAAACGACGAGACTGTTCTTTCAGGGCTTGGGTACTAATTACGTCGCCGTCATCGCAACCCAGGCGCAACACTTGAACGAAATGTAGTAATTAGTGACATTCACATCCCTTGTCTTGTGGAAAACATAATTATCTCGAAGATGTAGTGCGTGCGTGCTTGCTTGAGTGTGTGTGTGTGTGTGTGCTCGCGCGCGCGTGCAGCGTGCGTGCGTGTGTGTTGGGAATTGTTTGTGTGCCGGTTTGTGTGAACATGTTTGTTGGATGAATGAATGAATGAATGAATGAATGAATGAAGGAAGGAAGGTAGGAAGGAAGGAAGGAAGGAAGGAATGAATTAATTAATTAAGGAATGAATGAGCGCGGATGCGAGTGCGCGAGTGAGAGAGTGAGTGAGTGAGTGAGTGAGTGAGTGAGTGAGTGAGTGAGTGAGTGAGTGAGTGAGTGAGTGAGTGAGTGAGTGAGTGAGTAAGTGATTGAGTGAGTGACTGAGTGGGTGAGTGAGTGAGTGAGTGAGTGAGTGAGTGAGTGAGTGAGTGAGTGAGTGAGTGAGTGAGTGAGTGAGTGAGTGAGTGAGTGAGTGAGTGAGTGAGTGAGTGAGTGAGTGAGTTCAAGCGCGAAAGAAGTGGATGGGTTAGTGAGTGAACGTGCTTGCTCCACCGTGTCTTCTTACATGCTTAATGCTTATGTCTGCGTCACACACGCACTCATCTTTCCGTTCCCGCACTTGTCACTTTCAGCCTACGACTCTGGCCCCTCCAATTCGCCAGCGGAACACCTTCGCTATCACCTTTCCTGTCCATACCACCGCTCACCGAAAGGCCTGGCAATAGACGCGGTACCCGACCTTTTTATCGGGGCCTCGCAACGAAACAAGACACACACTTAAAACGCAATATAGTGACAGGTAATTTGTTGGCCTTTATAGACGCCTCTCGGGTCGACAAGACCCGACAGCGCTACACAATGGATGCGTTCACTCGATGTATAGAATTGCCAACGGGCCTGTTAACAACGTCGCACCAACGCTACGACAGAGAGCCCACGCACTATAAACCCTCGCGTAGGGACATACATTGTCCGAACATAAAGTTAACATCTTGGTATCGTAGGCGCATAGCTCAGTTCGGTGGCTTAAGTTTACAGTAAACTGACTCGTTGATGTTCGCCATTAACTTCGATGTTGAATAATGTTTAAGAAGGCATGTCAACCGTTGTTACAACTTTTAATATATACTATTACTATAGCATCAGTGTCCTAATATTTATTTGAAAATCTACAGTCGCATCCCACAAAGAATGTTGTGTCATATTAATAAAACTAAGATTGTCCTAAAGTCATTGATACTAAACTTATTTGGAATCGATGTAGTTACACATTCGATGGGTTCTTATACGATTCCCAATATAGGTAATTGGTTTAGACCTATATCATTTAGTGACCTTATTTTAACTTATATATAATATACGTGTGTGCACGTGCGCATGTGCGTGTGCATATTTGTTCAAAACTAACACTAATGGCATTGTTTAATGTATAGATTTTCGTTGCGTTCTCGTATAAGAAATCCATCAAAATTCACAACAGTGAAAAAGCCATATAAACAAATCTGAACGGTATGGAGGTTCGCAGACGACTTTATTGTAGAACCTGTCTATAACAATACCTAAGCTTCCTATAGCAATTCGATATTCGGATATTTATTGGAATAACATTGATAACGTCGATATTATATGACGATGATCGTGTTTCAGAACACAAAAACTCAGAAACAATTAAGTTCACCTGTTATGACATATATATATATATATATATTATACTCTGATGACCTAAATAAGATATAAGATCAGGGAGACTCTCAAATAACATGTAGATCGTTAATATGTATTGTAAGCCAGATGCACTGCTATTATAGAGGTTTCAGGGTTGTTCCTAATATGAGTGTGTCCTTTTGTAAACAGTATGCATAAGCATAACTTTCATTTTTATATGCCACATCTGATACAAACATCATATAAACCAAAATATCATAAACCGTGCGATTTGTCCATCATCTTAATTATCTTGATTTTTCCGATTTTGTTCAAATTTACCGTCTGTGTTGCTTTAAAACCAGCCAAATTCGGACCTGTGCGGCGGTGAGAAGCTGTTGCTATGAGCTCGCCGCCGATTACGCCACTTTGTTCGTGCAGCGAGGCGGCAAACCGGCCCATTCATGCGAGGTGTCACTAGCGGCGGCCGGCAGGAAATTGTTATTGCCCGTGACAAGCCACGCGTAACGGCTCTGACTAAGTCCCGTCACGGTGCTGAACAATGCGTTGGGAACAGAGCGTGGAAATATGGGAAGCCGGCAGTAGGGAGAGAGGGAGGATGTGGGAGCAGAGTGAGGGCAAGGGAAGGAGAATTTATGTAATGATGGAGGATGGGTGGGATATGATCAAATAGGGAGTGCTTGGTTCGTAGGAATGGTGTGATTAGTGGAAAGGGAAAATGGGTGGATATATACGAGATGGGATAATAAATAAAGTAGCGGGGGATCAAAGGAGAGGGGGGATGAGTGACGGAAAGCTGGCTGTTTTGAAAAGAAAGCTACCATATTCATTATATGTACTGAAACATATCCTGCAAACAAAATTTGTGCACACGTAGTAATTATACATTAGAATGCATGTCTACGTGAAACAGGGATGTTCTTTAACTAAATCTTTATGGTTAATACGCAAATAATATTTGTTAACAAAAGTCAATCGTTGCTGTTTTTGTTCATTGTTCTGTCGATGTGTTGGATCGTTGGTTAGAAATTCGTTGGTTCGTTCCTGTGTTCGTTTTTGTTCAGTTATATGCCTGTTTGGTCGTTAGTTTGTTCGTTCGTTAGTATGCGTTCTTTTTTTTCTTTCTTTCCTTTTATATTACGTTTCTTATTCGTTTGCCCGTTTTCACATTAATTGGTTTGTTCGTTCATTACATGTACACGCTGGACATACAACACACAAGGGAGATAAAAACGTGATTTTATAGACGCACATACGCGCGCGCACGCACGCATACGATCATATACGCATGCGCACGCTCATACGCATACACACACGCACATACACACATACGCGCGCTCACATACGCGCATACGCTCATATACACGCGCGCGCGCACGCTCATACGCACACACACACACACACGCATGCGCGCGGCGCACATACATAGACTCTCTTAAACAGACTCTCTTAAAACAAAGCAATTTAAGCATTAATTTGTTATATGAAAGAAGAGTTCGCGTTAGTGGGTTTGTCTTGTGCGTGCGTGCGTGCGTGCGTGCATTCAACTCACTCAACATGTTCGCGGCGTGAAATTTCGTGTGCGATTTAATTATTGAATTCCCCCTACAGTCACATGTTTCCGTGATGTGCAAACGCGTCTGTATCGTATACTCCCGCCCAATCCATCCATTTACACGACTGTTTTATTTCACCAGCGGCTGTGAGGACTGCGAATAAAAGTCGCCGCGCCAAACACCTGTAAAACTCGTGCGCGTAACGACCAACATCGTCGCTTTTATCGCTGACACCTCTCGAGAGACAAGTAACGCAGTGCACACCAATGACGGAATCGCTTGCAGCTGCAGATTCCGCTTCCCTGGATCGCTTAACAGTCGCAGTCCCCAAAGAAGGCGACTGTCTTTAACAGGCTGCAATAATCGACGGACAACATCGAACGTCGCACGCACCCACCGGGCTATAACGAGTCAAAAAGGTCACCGCGTTTCCCGTCTGTGTCGATTAAGAGGCACTACGAACAGGGACGAGTGATTAATAATTCAACGCGCCTGAAGCGATAGGATCCGAGAACCGCGCGACGCTAAAGTGACTGTCACGGTTTTTATAAGGGATGGTATAGCGATTATTTTGATCTATCGCTTCTCCGATGTGATGATGGATCGCGCAGGGCCGTCTGGGACAGATCCATCACAAGCCATGTTCCACGTCACGTGGTCCAGGTGGCATCTCAGCATCGCAATCGCGCAACGTGTGATTGGACGTTTGTAAAAGAACAGTCAGGGTAAATAACTGATTGGGCAGAAGTTGTTCTCGTCTCTCTTTGTATGGCCGATGTGAGACCGAGCTCGATCCTTATCGTCAGTTTTTGTTTTACTTATTTTCTTCCCCCTCGTTACACACACACACACACACACACACACACACACACACACACACACACACACACACACACACACACACACACACACACACACACACACACACACACACACATATATATATATATATATATATATATATATATATATATATATATATATATATATATATATATATATATATATATATATATGTATACAGCGAGGTGGAAGGAAAATAATTAAAACAAAAACTGACGATATATATATATATGCATGTATATATATATATATATACATATTTCTCTACACTTCTCCCAAACATAATCCTCAAAAACAACGGCAAGAGACTCTGATTGTCTTTTTGAAATGATTGTGATGATTTTGATTATCCTTCATAAAGTTACACACATGATCATATATGTGGAACAAAACTGCTTGTGCAGTTTATTCAAGAAAATAAGCATATTATTATGTGTTACTCTATTGTATAATTGTATTAAACCTGTATTTTTAATTGAAGTGTCACGCTACTTGATATTAACCCCCAAATGTGCGCTTGCAAAGAAATACTATGAAATTAGTTTTAATTTTACGAAAACGCACATGCAAATTAACAGAGGCAGCGTTCGGGGTCAGTTTGTGTTTAATTGATCACTTTATGGAGCGCAGTGGCGCAGTGTATAGAGCTTCGCACTCTCGACCGAGAGCACCCTGGTTCGAATCCTGTGCTGCGGTGTCGAACCTTGGGCAAGTTCGTTCACTCTACGTTGTACCTTTTCACTCAGCTGTATGAATGAGTACCTGGCTATAGACAATGGTGAATGTATTTGTACGAATCGTCTTCGCGCATTAACTGTAGGGTGGATGGATGCTTCCCAGACAAGACGAGGTGGTGTTGTATTGAACATGACTGCCCGGGAGCAAAGTGTAAAGACTGGATACTGAGCTGTATAAGAACTTACTTTTTAATGGAATGACATACAACTAGCGTACCAACATATATAGAAGCATGGAGATATATAATAATAGATAGTGGGCGAACCAAAAATAAACAGACGACAAACACACAGAGGGGAAGCGAAGAAGAGTGATACAGAGGTTGAGAGTGGGAGAGAGAACGAAACGGAGAAGGAGACAGATCAGAAGGGGATTGAGAGGGAGAGGGACAGGCATAGAGAGAGATAGAGAGAGAGAGAGAGAGAGAGAGAGAGAGAGAGAGAGAGAGAGAGAGAGAGAGAGAGAGAGAGAGAGAGAGAGAGAGAGAGAGAGAGAGAAAGACAGACAGACAGACAGAGCAGACAGACCGACAGACAGAGAGACAGAGAGACAGAGAGACAGAGAGACAGAGAGACAGAGAGACAGAGAGAGACAGAGACAGACAGACAGACAGGCAGGCAGGCAGGCAGGCAGGCAGGCAGGCAGGCAGACAGACAGACAGACAGACAGACAGACAGACAGACTGACAGACAGACAGAGAGACAGAGAGAGAGCGACAGAGCGACAGAGCGACAGAGCGAGACAGAATGCAATGGATAGTGACAAAACTAACGAGGCAGACCGGAGCGTGCGAGCAGTGACTACCCAACAGCGGCAAGAAACTAATTTCAACGGCTCTCTGCGGTGAGCGAAAGCGCAACGGAAGCGCCTTTCTTGGCGCTAATACGCAGCGTATATTAACTTTCATTGATATCATAACACCAAAGCTTTGTCGCCGCATGACGTCGGCCTATATTGCGTCGGAGCTTTGGTCTCCCGCCGTTCCGCCTAATAACATTTCTCGGGCGTGAACTTGAATAGAGTCTTATGAAAATGTGTGATTTGCTAACATTCGACGACAATCTTTAATATAACTGTATACATTACGTTCATACCAAATAAACGAACATTTGTTAACGAAAACTGTATCATAATTACGCACAGTCCGCGCTCAAAACAACAAAATGTCAGACCGTGGAACGGAAAGTGATTTCGCGCAAGAGCGATGCATATTAGGCGCGACGCGTCGATTTGTCGATATCAGACGCTCTGCAACAATGACGAGTGATTACTGTAGACCGGCTGGAGGCGTCTGCTCGTGATCGCTACACGGCGGTTGGTGGCTTTCATCGGCCGAAGTCTACAGTCGGTCTCTATACCCCCGTCGTCGTCTCGTTAGGTCGAACAACGCGAGTCGACCGGCACCGGACCGCGTCTCCACATGACAACCATTTCCCTACGCCGCCACATGCCCAAACTCCTGGTGCGAACTTGCCAAATAAATTACTTCGCCCATGTCTGCGTGTATATAAAGTACACTGGCAGTGTGTGGCGGGCAACTGTGTTTGTGTGTGTGCTGACTTTAGTCGATGTCCAACAAAGTTTCACGATTTGAACGTGTTTGTGGAAGTTGCGTGGAAGTTACGACGGACCCGCCGAGGCTGATGCAACAAACAGGTGAATCGCTATGTACGGATACAAGCATACTCTGGCTATGTAGGTATTTCAAGATTCGAGCGATATGTAAATAGTGTCCTACTGTGTGACCCAGTGTGTAGGTTATAAGCGATAATCTGGTGGCAAGATTCGACGGAACTTTGGTAGGTATCTTGGCATAAACTGTGATTCGTACATTTATGCTGTTTGGTTGCACATTTCTGCACCGTTTCAACAAGGAATCATGTGATAGCCCGCAACATTACGAGGACATCTATTGGAAATACAGCAATGTATTTTATATGTAGTGTTGAAGTATTCGTTAAACAGTGAATCGCGGAATTTACGTGAACATTAGTATATGTAGATTAAAGGTTTGTTTGACGTTTCGTTGGTTCGTTGATCTAGTTTAACTACTCGCAATCATCACTCAAATATTTGGACAGTCGCTTGTCTTTTATTGACACACATGAACACGCATGGCACACACGGACGCGCACACACATAAACAACTGAAGCCACGCACTGATAATCTGAATCCAAGTCTATAGTCGCATATATAAAGATGAACTTATCAAGGACAATGACGCAAAACTGGACGTATTTACTAAAAAAAGTATTTACCGTGGCTATGAAGGCGTATCACAATGTGATGATGCCTATAGTGTTCTTTTTTTCAGTTTGACTGATTAAGCTTTTCTATCATACATTGAGACAAAAAACACGTTTACATACGCACTGACATGCATAAAAACCTACCTTAATATACACGTTTGTATGTACAAGTAAGTTCACTGCCTGTGGCCAAATACAGCACTATAACTCCTAACAACTATAGCCCCCTAACAAAACTGGACCAAAGCCAAATCATGCATCGTAAAAAACATATTTCTGAACGGAAGCAACTAAACAAAAACAAGAAATATGCGAGTTCGTTGTGTATCATTCCAGCGTATCTCGCGTAGCTTTAACATAATAACGCAATGAAAACTTGTTTCCATATGTATGCATACTTACATACATACATACATACATACATACATACACACACACACACACACACACACACACACACACACACACACACACACACACACACACATATATATATATATATATACATACATACATATTGTACGCACGTGCATAAAAACACACATGTACACACGCATACACGAATACACACGCACACCCACGCCCGCACGCATGCACGTATGCTCACTGGCGCACGCACACGCACACGCGGCCGCGCACACACGCACTCACGCACAAACACACACAGAGAGACTCACACACGCACGCACGAACACAAACACACACACACACACACACACGCACACACACACACACACACTTAATTCCCTACTTCCTCTTCGCCCTGTAAATCGATCGAGGCTGCGACGGAAAGAGGGAACACATTACGTCATGCAGCAACCTCCACTACAGCGTTGTTTACGATTCGGCGCTAATTGGAACTTGGTGGACTTTCGCTCGTAACGGTCAGCACATGTTGGCGTGTTGTCGGAGGTCTCGCTCGCCGCCTGGACGAATTAACGCGTCCAAACAATGACCGGTAATCTAACGCTGCAAGTGTCAGGACCAGCTGTAAACCGTAAAGGTTCGAGTCAATATTTTCCCAGATGCATCGAAGTGGGATAAATCGGGGAATGCTAGCTCGACGGGAGGGACGAAGGCAACGACTGTATGGGAAGAAGAACGCGACGATCTTGGGTTAAATTACAGTCATGTAGTGGCATGTTCATTGCAATGGAATGGTTATATTATAAAGACATGCGAGTCTTATTTTTTTCGGAACGTTTGTTTACAAACACAGATTTAAATGTTGACGTAAACGTGGCGTCGAGTTGAGTCAGGACGGAGTTGGTGGGATTGCTTAAACGGGTGGTCTCATTGGATGAGATGAGTAATTGTGTATTTAAACGTGTGTTTGTGTGGTGTGTATGTGTATATGCGTGCGAGTGCGTACGTGTATGTTTGTGTGTATATGGAATTATGGATACGTGTGCGTGTGTGACTATTGTATGTGAACACGTGTGTACGTGCAAATGTGTACGTATAAGATCAATTACAGAAACAAAACTATATTGTGCATCAAAAAGAACTTAAATGTTGTGGTATTTACAAACTGCACTGTTATCTTGCGTATGCTTAAGTATAGTATAATACTCAGGTGACGTCGCAATTGTTCGTGTAGGTACCAATTTGATGCGCTCAATAAATGCATTACGAATTATTTGCCGTATCCAACAGTGCAATACATCATCAAAATTGCGCCAATGTGTGATTAATTCGACCCAGTCACAGTTTCAAAAGCAAGGCATATTTTATATTTTCTGTTTGGAACAAGGTAATAAAATATGATAAAATGCAAAAAAAATATAAATAGTTTTAATAAAATAAACAGAGGATACCGCCATGCAATGATATCTAAATACCAAAATACACATGTAAAAGCAAAATCATATATATATATATATATATATATATATATACACACACATGTATTTTATATAAGTTATAACTTCATTGCCTAGATAATGTCCATGATATTTTCTGACTACTCGTAATCTACTGTTTTTCGTGACACTGGTCATATTATCCTACACTAGTTATATGTGTAAGACTACTTTCGTTATATTAAGGACTTCATGGGATATCTTACGGCTAACTGTACAACAAGATTACAATGAAATATTTAATATATTAACTAAGAAGTTTCAAAAGAAAAGACGCATTAATTTTGGAAGTAACACAGACTTCCAGCACGGATACAATTCATCGCCGTTTTGTCGCTGTTTGCAATATATCACGCTGTCGACAAAAGCACTTACTTCAAGGTCAATACTAAAAAATACATGTATGATATCAAAGGTTATAGATCCTTTTAATATCAATACACCATTCCGTTAGCGTTTATTGGAATACAAATAAATACATTTACAATATGTTGAACGCCATACGTGTGTAACGGTGGAGCATCACGCAAGCTGCCACCATGTCGAACAATTCCGACCTTCAAGATCGTGTCAAAAACGTTAAATTTCATTCGCCTGTTACACAATAGACGCACTATTTCGACGTAATTAACGATAGCTGTCCCGGCTTCATAGTACGCGCCCGAATACTTTACAAATTTCAGCGCCATTAAACCGCAATTCGAAGTACATCATAAAATTCGAATCAGGGTTGTTAAGTTGGGTTTAATGATTGCGGCAACTTGCCTATGTCTGTCGCTGATAATAGATAATGAACCCTCCGCTCGTTCATGCCCAAACCCCCACTGAGATCCCGCGAGGGGTAATCACCCTCCCGTGTACATAACCTGGCGTAAGATTGACACCTCGCTAGGCGGCGCTGCGGTGTGAAACCGGTTTGTGTGTGATTACATGTGGGCAGCGTCCGTCCTTTTCCCTCTCCCGTCCCGCATTCCCGCCCCTCAACCCGGGAAGTCGCACTTCTCTCGTAAGGTTCTGTCAGCGTTCGAGCCGGGAATTAAGTGTCACTTTATTGCCCCACGTGGGGGTGGATTTAAAGGGCCCGGAACAAATACGATATTCAATGGATAATCTCGATCGTGTTTTCAATAAGGAACTTTAGTCACCGTTTAACTATGGAAAACAAAAACCGCCAGTAAATAAACAAAACATTCCTTTGGCTCCTTGTAGGGCATAAATCCTGCCACCGTCGTTTTTGCATTAATGAAAATGCAACCATTAAAAAGGATTAGTCACACAATTAAGTTTTTCTGCTAGTATTATGTACCACCATTAGAATCACATTTGAGATTATTATTATAAATGACATTTATAATAAAAGCCGATGTATCTTACGCTTATATTGATAGGTTTTGTAATATTTGTATGCGTTCAAATTACACACACGAATCGCGAATGTTCTTCATCGTACCCGCTACTGTAAGGGTAACTCAAAACTTTTTTTTTTTTAATGGAAACACTGATAGGGATTTACGATGTGTTTGCGCGTGTACTTGCGCGTGTTCGTGAATGTGTGCGCGTATCAATGTGCGTGTTTATGCGGGTGGGTGCTAACATTGTCCCCACAGACGACAACTTATTTGCATCTTGTCCGCAAAATTTTCAGGAATTAATCTGCGACGCCTAGAAAAAAGTAGCACCTTTAATTTTTCGAAATGTATCGTTGGTTGAGAGTTCATCCTGATCAGATTGACATAAATCCATTGTTCACAACGTTACGCTTATTTTGTGGATTTTGCCGAGGAGCACCGATCATTTGGGAACGTTTTGTGTAATTTATACGTAAACGCGATTATTTTCTTCACATTTACGTCGTAACAAACGTCAATTTCGTCAATTACGAGTACATCAAGAAATAATGTTATTGCGTCTGTGTGTATGCTGCGCTAACCGGGGATGAGCAGTTTTGATAACAAACATAACTCAATGTGTGTGATATACGTATATATATATGTGTCGTAGGTATTATACGACTTTGTATGTATGTGCGTGTACGTGCAGGAACATGTACAAACGTGAATTGCATAAAACGTATAATCCCCGTTCATGTTGTACTGTTCACTTGTGCGTAGGTATGGTGGTATTCCTAAGAATTGGGGTGACACGGCAGAACAGGATTTATTACACAGCATAGATGCGACAAGATAAATTATATCCGTTCTCTGTTGGAAAAAAGTAGGTGCTTTCTTTCGTACATTATTCAAAGCTACAAATGAACTACGTGTAAAATGTCAGCGATGTTGCCATCTCTTTCCCAAGAGCAAATCAACTGCTTGTGAACACTCAGTGAGACAGTGTCTTTGTCTCTACAATCCTCTCCTATCTCCATCGCATTGTCACGAAAAAACGTTGCAGGAAAACTGTATGAGTTTTAACAACTATAGATTTTTCAGTTTGTTCAAGTTCAGTGCAAGCCATAAATAATTATCTCTGCTATACACTGTATAAGAACGGTGGAGCAACAGTACTTCGCCGTATCGATGCGTCGCGATGTTCCATTTCCCTTGCATTCATCGCGGACTTTACGCAGTTTACCACACTCACACACTGAGTACTTTCCGCAGTTTATTCCACTCTCACATCGCGTACTTTCCTACAGTTTATTCCACTCTCATATCGCGTACTTTCCTACAGTTTATCCAACTCACACATTACGTACTTTCCTACAGTTTATCACACTCTCACATCGCGTACTTTCCTACAGTTTATCCCACTCACACATCGCGTACTTTCCTACAGTTTATCCCACTCTCAAATCGCGTACTTTCCTACAGTTTATCCCACTCACACATCGCGTACTTTCCCTCAGGCTATGCCACCCTCACACAGCGTACATTCCACAACACATCTCAGTCACACACCGTGTACTTTCCCAGCCTTTTCCCACTCACTCACCGCGTACTTTCCTTAGTCTCCCCGACTCTCACGCCTGGGCATTCCTCGCCATTCACGATTTGACAGAAACACGATATTCGGCCTTGTCCAAGTGACAACTCGCCTGAATTAACAAAAAAAACTCGCGGTCACAATGCGAAGCTCCAGTGGCGGGTAATTGAAAAAAAAACACCTGGCATTATATTGGCATTGATTGACAGGCGGGTCGGCGCTGTCAGTGTCAGTGTGATTGCTTATTGCGGTCGACACAGCCGGGTGTGAGTGTCGTTGTACGATATCAGAGATCGTGTTCGTCGAGATATTGGAACGTCGCGATTTATCTCTCTCAATTTAGTTGAGTTGTCTAAACGATTCACGGTTTCAACCGCCAGTGAACAGATATAACAACTGTGTAACCCGATTTAATGACGTCTTCTTCAATAGGACAAACATGTTCATATTTACAGAATATCCTATATATTGATACATTTGTTCAATCCACGAGCAGACAGACATTTGACAATCGCGTTCATTTTAGGTTTGAGAAGACCGTATGATGTAGATATACTACTAGAAATACTTTCAGTACAACAAAGACAATTCATAATTGAGACCGACTCAGAGATTCGAATACTTCATAGACGACCAATAAATATATTCTCCTGCGAATTCAGATCACCTCACAATTGATACCCCCTAAGCAATTAAACTCACGATTAATTCCGCAATCTCAAATTTCGGTAGAAAATAATCAAATGGTAAAGGTTAATACAGCCACATCAGCTGTGTACCAGTTCGTTGAAATGTTTTCTCTTTCCAAATCCTATCAATTGTTAAATGCTACCTTTCGGCAAAACCCATGATACCGAAGTATTTGAAAGTGTTAATTACTTTCAATTTAGTAACGTAAGTGTTGTCAAAGTCACTTTTGAAACTCCAAAGACAATGTTCGATAATTATTGTTTAAACATAGTATCTATTAAATCTCATAAATGACGTGTCCACAAATCATCGCAAAACATGTTATTATTATTTATTATTATTATTATTATTATTATTGAGAGAAACACGATATTATTATTATTATCATACACGAAAGTTGTTTTTCTTCATTGCAGGGTGACCTATTTTTTTACATTTTGTTTATATGATTCTGTCATAATTGATATATTGCAAGGGGCTGTTTGGAAATAATTTATCGATGACGTTCTGATGAAACCTTGTAAGCGACGTTTCGAACAACATGACTTTTGATACATATATGTAGACGAGAACATTGTGCTTGTTCTCATGTAATCGCGTATAAGATATCACAATTATAAGTATATATAAATAAATATAAGTATATGAAAAAGAAACGTGCTTTAGTCTCCTGCAAAATTAGCATTTTCTCTATACGATGTTTCATCAGAAAGCCATGTTCATACGGAAAATATTCAAGAATGAGTACCTGACTGTACAGATAGTTGTGAACAATTATGTACGGATAGTATTCATGCGGTATTCACAGCGTGGCTAAATGATTCCCCGAGAAGTAAAAATGGTGTTTGAATGAACACGTCTGCCAAGATCTTTGAACAGTCCAACATATTAGATACAACCCTATATAAAGGTAATACTGTTTTTATACAGGGCAGTATCCAGTTCTTAGGACTGCTCAAAGCGCTTTACACTGTACTCCCTGGCAGAGCAGCTCAATCGAACACCAATCACATTGACTCCCTTGGAAGTTGTCAGTCACGCTACAATTAACACGCGAAGACTATTCATACAGAACTATCATCCCATTTTATATATTACCTTAGCTTTACTTAATTTTACTTTAAATTTGCTCGGCCAATGGGTACTTCGCACACGGGTCCACGGTCCGCGCCTAGATCCCTGGACCGCCCGCACGGGTCCCGCAGCTCGCAGTAAATCAAGGCCCCGCAGGTACACGACGGGGTCTTTGAGCCGGGACAACCCGACGAATGTAAGCGGCTCGTTGCATTGTCGCGTCTCTGCGTGTGTCGCTCTCCGAATGACATGTCGGCCGGTGACAAATTGAACGCCGCCTTGTCGCCGTCGCGTTTCTCCCGCGGCCATATTGACGAGGGGCCGCGGTGCTTATCCAGGGTGCATTGCGCCGGTCTCCCCATGGCCGTCTGAGGGTTCAGAGTACAGATTACCTTCCTGTTCTGTTGCAGATTAATACAGTATATCTAGAAAATTGTTATATTCTAAATTTGAAGAACACAGTGTTATGTGTACAGATCGTAATAGATTAGGCTGACAGCTAGGTTCAAGGCTAGTATATATTGACAGTGAAACATGGAAGAGTATATTTGGCGGAGTGATGGCTTTTTCCATTTGTTTCACATAACATACGTTTTTGCAGAAAACAAAACATGGTTAGTCTGGTAAATATGTATGGGCACCGTGCATGCATGCGTTTTAAAAGAGCAGGGTGTATTTGATTTTAAAGAAATTTCGGCAGCGTATCACCGACAGGATGGCAGTGGCTGTGAAGAAATAATGTCCATCAAAGTTTCGTTGCCTGGGGTGAGACCACTATATATTTTACATAGGCGATCATTGTGAACTATCCTGCGCTGGATGGTTATTTATCTATATATATATATATCTTCCTTATACTTGCTTAGCACATGGGATTTTAATTAATTCACCTCGTGTTGAAAATTCGTGAGAAACTCATACCTCGTTTTTTCATAAAAATCCACCCAAACCTGATACCCCTCAATTTTGTCCCAATCTGGTGACGGACTTTGAAATGTTGGTGCGTCCTGCAAAATAGCCACTGTGCGAATACACGAGAGACTAACGTCTATATATTGCTATCTCATCAAAACGTATTACAATAGCACAGTACCACATTCACTGCACCAATGTGCCCAACGGAGGGGTGCTCGAAAAAATTCACACATTACACAAAAAGGCCAAAATAATAGTGCTTATTTCAGTAAGGTATTGGAGGGCGGGCACGAATTATTGTTTTGACAATAACCCCTTGTTACACTACTAATTAATGTTAGACCGGTAATTTTTCAGCGCGTAGCGTGTTTGCGCATGTTAACAACGGTGCATGCCGGTCCATTAGCAGGCGTTTCATTGTGGCAATGACTGGGCGATGCCGCTCTTTTGTTAGTTCAACTATTGGATATGAAATTACATTGAACACAATATGATCATCATTTAGTCACGAACAAAATACGAATAATATAGCTTAAATAAAACACCGGATAATTAAAGCACACACACACGCACACACACATGTATATATATATATATATATATATATATATATATATATATACATGTGTGTGTATACTATTATATATATATATATATATATGTATATATATATATATATATATATATATATATATATATATATATATATATATATATACATAATATATGCCGCTATATGTGGGCAATATTGGAACCGTGATCTTTCCTGTTGCCATAATGCAACGCGCTTATCAGGCGTTCCGTTACCCAAAATACGTAATAGCAACATTTTCGCCATTTATCCGTCTACATGTATCTAACATTTCAACTTGACTTCGGTGCAGGATTTGAAATACGTAATAAAAATTAATGTCGTTATTAGGGAAGGCAGAAGCAATTGTGACTTTTTGTAACAAATGTTCTTTCTACTCTAGGTGTGCCCATACAAACATGATTGGCGGCTTAGTCCACGAAATTACGATTTGACAGGCTTTGCAGTTCAACAAACAAAACAATTTGATTGCATTCGTTTTGAAACTTTATTGTCAGAAAATGTAACCGAAATTCTAAGAATGTTTTACTGCAACCCAAACGAAACATTCACTACATGATAATTTTACATTTACTCTTTAAAATGTTTTTTTTTGCTAATACTATTTGCTTGCATTTACCGATCTTGACAGATCTTGAAACCGCGCGTGAACAGTGTAAGCAACGCATCTGTCGAATAACCTCGACGACGTGGCGAACCGGAACCACGGCGTACAATTGTACGGGGCGTACGCTCCAGTACTGTCGTGTAAGCATTATTTCTTAATAGGACATGCGCCATTGACCACTTTTTTTACTAAATATACGATTCCGTCATCGCTAGCAAGTCACTGTTAAAAACTGGCAGACGACCATGCATTACTTTGTCGAAATATATTCATTGTTGTGTTCCGAGACTCTTATTAAACTGGTCTTATTTTGCGATAAAATACGTAGTGTTATCGACGGCGCTCGAGGGTTTTAAACCAAAAAAGTTTATTGTTCAGTTTTGAGCCCAGCATGTTATGTAATTTCACAGTAACATAATCAACAGTCCAATTAACCGAATTACACCCAACTGTTGAATGTAGTCCATAAAGCTTCCCATTGCAAAACCACTCGACGGCTGCTTTGGGTCGTGTAACAGAAATAATCTAACGCGGCGTTTGACCATATCCGATTATTATGCTACTCCGCCAACTGATTCGTACAATTACGGCGCGATGCAGATCGCAACTTTCCATTGTATACAATAACTTACTGTGACCTGCCGTTCTTGTTTATGAAGATACCAGTTTGGAGCCTCTGAAATATATTACGTGGCAGTGCAATTGCATCAATTTCGACAACAATGATCGTTGAAGCAACGCACTCATATTTCAACACATGCGCTGACGAATCGTGCGTTCACCTGAAAGACCTTCTCTTTCTGCGGTACAAGTTCCCGGCGTAACGTAAAGGTCTATGACGTCAGAGGTCAACCGGTCAAGTATGACGACTGGCAACGCGTTGAATACACAAAGTCTTGCAATCGTGTGTTCGCCTTTCAAGTGTAGCCGCCACACGTAATTAATTACCTGTGACTACAGTGACGTACGGGTGAAAAAAAATTGGGCGATCCCTTTACTCATTTTGCAACATGGGTGGGACAAAACGTAAGAAAGTGAATTTTGATTAAGTGAACCACAATAGCTGTAACAGGTAGCGTTTGATAAATACCCTTACCAGGTGACTGTCGTCAAAAAAGGGAGGACATTGAAACGGAACTCATGAAAATGTATGAAGGAAACGTTTGTCTACTGACGAGAAAAGGTTTTGACATTTTCCCCACCTGGTGGTGACGGAGTCGTCGTTATATTTATTAACATGATCGTATTAAAACGATCATCATCATATTATCGTGGTTTACCATTATCAGCAACGACGTGAAGCATTGTATTATCATAATAGCTTTTCAATCATAACAACAGCGTTGACTGTATTAAAAACTCACAGTATGTTAACATTCGTGTCAGTGAAATCATAATTATAATATACACCTGTACAGTATTACGAAGTAAATTTTGAATTGTTGATTTATACATTTATATTGATATCCTAATGTACTTTAATTAACCACGACAACTTATACACAGTGTATAGTATATATATAATATGTATATATATATATATATAATATATATGTATATATATATGTATATATATATGTATATATATATATATACGTATATATACGTATACGTATACGTATACATACACACATATATATATATACATGTATATACATGTATATTCATATATATATATATATATATATATACGTATATGTACATGTATATACATACATACATTATAAATAATATATATAATGTTATATATATATATATTATGTATATTATGTATGTATAATACATATATATATATATATATATATATATATATATGTATGTATATATATATATATATATAATGTTTATGCGACGTGCGCGTGTGTGATCAGGGTACACAAGCCAGTAACTCAGACACTTTTGTCACCAACAAATAATCCTAGTCAGACAAATAACAGAAGACTGGGAAAGCAATAAAGACGCCGCAACTTGGACCTGTGGCATCAATGCTCGTTCAAGTGAAATACTAACGGGGAAGCTTAATTTCCTCTCTGTAGAGCACTAACTCCACAAATTGGCGATTGCATTAACTCGCCCGAAATCAATCCGCACTCGCTCAATGTTGCCGTTGTCAACTCGTCAAGTCAACATCGGGCTAATATCGAATCGCGCGACGCGAATCTGACTCCGAATCACAACCAACCGTAATGGATGCCGCTAAAATTGCGACGTTAGAAGTAATTAGCGAGGGAAAAGTGCATTGCGACTGGCCCAACTCGCGGGACAATGAATATTTAATGAAATTATTTATCATCATTGCATCCACTTCGCCATGCCGTTTATCCGAGCACTCTGTAGTAATCACATGATTGATCGCTAAGCGATCGGCTTACTTTGACAATTCGCGGGCTGTAGAATGCGGCGAAATCCAATGGGAAATAACCGCTTTTTGTGAAGTATAATAAAAGGTATTCCGCGAAGTGGCATTTGTTTGAGGTTTACCTTATGAAGTGGAAGCCTTACCGTAATCGGAATGAGAGGCGTTCAACGCAACAAGCACAGTATTTATTTTTAATCGTACGATTATGTTTTAATACTAACTGTTTGCAGAGTATACATAATCGGTTTCATTTAATTAAAAATATGTTCTAAAAATATTGTAATTGTGGTAGGATCTAATCGTTTGGGCTGGCTTCTCGAAGCCTTCGTACTGTTATCTAATGTTCTTCATGTTTACGTGATTTTCTTCAAAGGTTCTCACTGGTAAAAGGATAACTAGGGATGGTCGATATTAAACATGGCAATGGTAATTTTTAGCTAAAACTGCTGTTACAACGGTCGAACAGAATAATATCTGACATAGCTAATTACTATAGGAATGTTTGCTGGGAGACGTTACAGTTGATATTATATTAATATTGCACATGCGCATACATGCATCTTCACGAACACACGCAGATAGACGCAAGCGTGCGCCCGTAGACATCCTCAAAAACTTTCTAAAACTGGCTAAAACTAAAACTAACTTTCTATAACTGAGGTCAAAGTATGTAAATATATTTACATGGATATTGCATTATTTTTGTTGATTTGAGTTTTCAACAAATGTTTAATTTACCATAAAATCCATGTCAATTAGTCAATAAAAGAAAACATTACGTCACAATCGTTTTGTGTTTACAATTGAAACGAAATTCACACCGTATACAATATGTATTAAGTTGTCAGCATAGTGCATACAATGTTGTAAGTCAAATTCACATGCTACATCTCGCTTACATATGTTGTGGAGAAATTGACGGTCTCTGCCTCCTCTCGCATATATATTTACTTTCCCCCCATTTATTATGTTCTCGATTAAAAAAACATTGTCCCAAAGAAAACAATTGTCGCGGGATTTCAAAGGAAAATACGGCGATGTGTTCGACAGCTTCGCGGATGCATTTTAGTAAATCTGCCGGGCCTAATTGGTGTTGGTAAGCAGAACTTGATGTAATGTGTCCTTCCTTTGAAACATGTTTGTTCGTAACATAAGTCTTCGACGAAGGAATTCGATAGTTTAATTGTCTTACGTCAGGAACTCGCGCGCGCAACCAATACACGTGCTCCGTGCGAACATGCGCATCGATAGGCTCGTTTTGCGCTGAACCGGAACCGGAAATAGTACGCGATACGACGTCCTGATGCGATAATGGGACCCGTAAGAGGGTAGGATGTGCGGTAAAGTGTGCTTAAGTTGCGGTAGGAAGGAAGAGATCCCAGCGACATTACGTCGATAGATATTTGAGATGAGTTGACAACGAAGAAGATAACTATATGAAAGAGGCGTCGTAATACCATCTAAGCCTGTCTAGTACTACCAGATTGTCCGCAGGAATCATTAGGTTTTGAATACTTTCAGCGCTAGTTACACACTTCTGATGACGGAACTGATAGTTATAATGGTTACATATACTCTTACCGTTACTAATATTATACTATTTATTTTCTTTGTATTAGTATACTTATTATTAAATATGTTGCTTGTATTGTGTATTTTATCGATGTTATTGTTCATGTTATTATGATAACGTTATCTCAGTATTTATTATTATTATTGTTATTATTAGTATCGTTGTTATTATTATTATTATTATTATTTATGGAGTTATCACGTAAACGTTGGTCATCCTGTTCAGTTCTTTCACAGACACAAGAGGAATACATACACTTATCATTCTTAGGTTGTCATTAATGTTCAATGATAAATAATACGAAGGTTTCCTTACAAAAGAAACAACACAAAGTTGTAGAGCAAGGTTCACGGGTGACCAATATGAAACCCACCGTTGACCGTCTATTTCATCACAATTCAAGTGTACCATCGTTTGCAAGATGCTTCTGGTAAACAATAAAAGAATAATAATTATGTTTATTATCTTGTTTTATATAAAGTCAGGATAAACCAATGTACACCTTTGCTGTGTCCTAACAGACGACGACGCGATCGTCTGTAATCGTTATGTTGTCACGACAGACGACTGAAAGCGTCATCGATCAATCGTCAGAGACGTCAGTCGTGTCAAAGTCGTGCGAAAAGTGACTGGTCGCTTGCTCTCGCACGCGCGTCTCTCTGCGTAATAATCGGTTCGAGTTAATAAACACGTGCGTGCGATCAATTCAACATGATTGTAATTATGTTTAATATGACAGTCTCCGAGACAGTCATTATTACGTGTATGCGTGTTCGATTTTTTGTATCGCGATGACATTGTCTTTTGTCTATAACACATAAGTTATGGAACACATCGGCAATGGTGTTGTTTCTTCGTATAATCAACACTTCTGCAAAATCAACGTATTAGGCGTGTCAGAACAAAATTTAATGATCTCTCAATGTTCGTGCATAAACATACACAATTAATCTGCTGTCGCGATAATAAGCGACGCGTACTTGTTCTCGGATTATTTATGATAAAATAAAATAAATTTATTCAATATCCAGACCGAATCCTTATTTCAAACAACGGAATACAGTAGTTGCATCATATCTATAAAAAATACCTTTATTGATAGCAAAAATACAAAAGTAATAAAATATGGAAGAAACACATTTTAAATATTTTTTGTCAAAAAACACCATTCTAGCTGCCATATCTCCCCTTAAGAAGTGTAACACTTATGTAATGACGTCAGCGAGATAATATATCACGATAAACATGACGCATGTATATATTGTAATAATGGTAAAGTCTACAGTATACGGAAAAACAAAAATATTATAAAGCGGGCGCTTACCTGCAGTGTATAACGTAAAATCGTGCAGCACTCACACATGAAGAGAGCGTTTTTACTAAGCATGGGCACACAACGGATAACACGATAGTTAAGAAAGGAACGGAATGTTTTCTGAACATAAAATGCGGCATACGTGTTTTATCTGACAACAAGAGTACATTAATTTGTTAATTTCTTATTTACTTTGGAAGTGATCATGACACTGATATATTATATTAAATGTACAATGCACGAAAAAGTGCATCTCTCTCTCTCTCTCTCTCTCTCTCTCTCCCTCTCTCTCTATCTCTCTCTCTATCTCTCTCTCTCTCTTTCTCTCTCTCTCTCTCTCTCTCTCTCTCTCTCTCTCTCTCTCTCTCTCTCTCTCTCTCTCTCTCTCTCTCTCTCTCTCTCTCTCTCTCTCTCTCTCTCTCTCTCTGTATGTCTCTATTTCTGTTTGTCTGTATATCTGTCTGTCTGTCTGTCTGTCTGACTGTCTTTCTGTCTGTCTGTCTGTATGTCTGTTTGTCTGTCTGTATGTATGTATGTATGTATGTATGTATGTATGTATGTATGTATGTATGTATGTCTGTCTGTCTGTCTGTCTGTCAGACGTGATAAAAGTAACATTCAAATCACAATCACTAAACAAAAAAACTAGCTCTCTCTCTATCTCTCGCACACGCACACGCACGAGCACACGCACAGACCAACAGACAGCTATAGCAACATTATAAGAGTTTACATTGGAGCAGTGAATGTACGCATGAAACAAAACCCTTTCCTCTGTCCGATAATATAATGTAGAATGCGCATGTTTCACGATCTCTTCCGTTTCCATTAATCAAACGCATTTCGAACACTCGATTGTAAACGTGTAGCTTGCTGCTTAGACTTTTTAAACGAATTTTTCTTACCTGGACATTCGTAATATCATCCACAATGCAACGATAATGAATCAATATATAGTTGTAACCGTATAGTAACTTTTAAAAAATGGACTACTTTCTACTCTCAAAATTAAATTCATTACTAATTGCGTTCTAGTAAGCGTTAATTATTAACAACACATCACAACTGCGCTTTTAGCGATTAGCGTTTAATCGGTGTAAATCACCAGACCACCTGGGCTCTATGACGACCGACTAAATCATTCAGTAGCGCTACATAAAGTGGACCGTTAGACAAATGAAATAACGAACGCCTCTCACTCAAACGTATAGGTTCGCCCGTATTCTACGCACGAAGCTATTGACATATCTATCTCGTGACCTGTTGCCTACCGAAACCTCCGTCAAGCCACCAGAAAACATAAGGCAAAGTTTGTAAAGTGACAATCGTATGCACGAATGTTTGATTTATGAGGTGTCGTGCAGCAGTAGTAACGTAATTCACGTATATAAATGTTATCAACATTGTAGGCAAATGCAAAGATTGACGGATGTCACGCTCAAAAATCGATTGTGACGTAGGCAAACCGTGACGTACTGGACACGTCAATCAACTCGACGAAGAACGCGTTGTCTTGCGCGTCATTGCACGTGCTTTCACGTCACGAGCGTGCGTCGTAGGCAACTCTCGTCCGCTGACGTCGACAAGTTAACAGCGCCCACGGCGTACGCGCCCCGCCAATGACGGTTAATTCGACGGAAGGCATTGACGAACAATCGCTCGCGGCAGCGACGGGTAATCCTACCCGACCCCCTGGGGCACTCGAGCCACCCCATCCTGCGACAGGCCACCCGTCGTCCCACCACAGGGGGTAACAAAACGTGTGAAACAGGCAACGTAATACACCGGCGCGAATCGGAGAACGGGCAATTTGCCCGGCCAATATGCGCTTTGTGTCGACGTCGCGTTGTGCAAAACGTCAATTACGATTACTCCGCCGCTATCGGGGAAAATCACGCTCCGGGCGGAAGGATAGTTTCCATATGACGTACACAATGACGTGACACGTAACGTCTTCAGATACGCAGCGGTACGCCTCGGGGAAATTCTTTGTACGTCTGGAAGTCAGAATTGAAAAGTAAATTGTAATATCCCTTGCTCGGCGGAAAACGATGCCACGGGAAATACACTTGTGCGTGTAATCGTCGTGTTGACTGATTGCTGTAGAATGGAAAATAACACAGCAAGGATGCCACTGCGGCGATATTCCTTTACACGTGTTGCAGTCATTCGCATGACTCGCAGACTGGTTTGAAATTGCCGTCTTTGGCGCATAAACAAACTACCCTATTATACATGTTTCATATCAAACGTCTGAATCACCGATTGAATTACAAATTGTGTTTTGTTCGACATAAACCCAAGCAGCTACTTTATTGGGAGACGTTCGTCATCTTTTCTGAAGAGAGGGTTTCAATAACAATGGTCTTTACTATCAAAATCATGTGCTAGTTTTGTCCACGTAGATTTTGTCAGTCAATTTCTCCCTGCGTGTGGTGCTATGTGCAATTTATGTTTAAAAATAGACAACAACAATACGTATTCATATGAAATAGTTACTTCACTTAAATTACTGAAACCTAAACCAAATATCAACTATGCAACGGTAATTTAAAAATATATTGATATATGGTAAACATCACTGGACAATAATCCGGGTTCTTATTCGGGGGACTGTTGGTTCAATATATTGATATATGGTAAACATCACTGGACAATAACGCGGGTTCTTATTCGGGGGACTGTTGGTTCAATATATTGATATATGGTAAACATTACTGGACAATAATGCGGGTTCTTATTCGGGGGACTGTTGGTTCAATATATTGATATATGGTAAACATTACTGGACAATAATGCGGGTTCTTATTCGGGGGACTGTTGGTTCAATATATTGATATATGGTAAACATCACAGGACAATAATGCGGGTTCTTATTCGGGGGACTGTTGGTTCAATATATTGATATATGGTAAACATCACTGGACAATAATGCGGGTTCTTATTCGGGGACTGTTGGTTCAATATATTGATATATGGTAAACATCACTGGACAATAATGCGGGTTCTTATTCGGGGACTGTTGGTTCAATATATTGATATATGGTAAACATCACTGGACAATAATGCGGGTTCTTATTCGGGGCACTGTTGGTGTCTTAATTCATCTACTGTCCTACAGAATTAGTTTGTGTACAAGAAATATGTCGATGCACACAAAAATGTAAGTGATTTCGGTGTCCAAAATCAAATTAAGGAGATGAAAACCAGAAAGTTTAGATGGACATCCAGTATTAGACACGACGGTAGACATGACAACGAACGAACATTCAATGTAACAGATGGTACAGCGAGATACTGGAAGACAAAGACCATGTAGACGAAGTGGCGAGACGACATTGGCTTGTAGAAGACGACGAAGAGACGAAGATGATGAAGATGACGATGATGACGATGATGATGGTTGTGGTGGTTGTGGTGGTTGTGGTGGTTGTGGTGGTTGTGATGTTTGTGGTGGTTGTGATGGTTGTGGTGGTTGTGGTGGTTGTGGTGGTTGTGGTGGTTGTGGTGGTTGTGATGGTTGTGGTGATGGTGGTGGTGGTGGTGGTGGTGGTTGTGGTGGTGATGGTGGTGGTGGTTGTGGTGGTGATGGTGGTGGTGGTTGTGGTGGTGATGGTGGTGGTGGTAGTGACGATGATGATGATGATGACGATGAAGATGACGATGAAGATGACGATGTCGATGACAATGACGATGACGATGACGATGACGATGACGATGACGATGACGATGACGATGACGATGACGATGACGATGACGGTGACGGTGACGGTTGTGGTGGCGGGGACGGTGGCGGTGGCGGTGACGGTGGCGTAGGCGTAGGCGTAGGCGTAGGCGTAGGCGTAGGCGTAGGCGGTGGCGGTGGCGGTGGCGGTGGCGGTGGCGGTGGCGGTGGCGGTGGCGGTGGCGGTGGCGGTGGCGGTGGCGGTGGCGGTGGCGGTGGCGGTGGCGGTGGCGGTGGCGGTGGCGGTGGCGGTGGCGGTGGGTGGTGGGTGGTGGGTGGTGATGACGATGACGATGACGATGACGATGACGATGACGATGACGATGACGATGACGGTGACGGTGACGATGACGATGACGATGACGATGACGATGACGATTACGGTGGTGGTGGTGGTGATGATGACGATGATGACAATAATTATGATGATGATTAAGTGTTGGATCCCGTCAGTCAGACATGCATACACACATATTATATATATCATGCACGCCCCCAACCCCCATCCGCCCTGTACTTCTATACGTGCATTTACGGTATCCTGGCGTAGACCGACATGGATTCCCCCCATTTTCCCCTCCCCAACCACCCTAAGTCCGCGACGGCCAAGCGACGCGACACAAGCGTGCACACTGCTAGACGCGCAATCGTGCGCAACTTCCAGAATGTGCAATATATATATAATATGTGTGTATGCATGTCTGACTGACGGGATCCAACACTTAATCATCATCAAAATGTATGCAAGTGTAGTTATACACACACACACACACACACACACACACACACACACACACACACACACACACACACACACACACACACACACACACACACACACACACACACACACACACACACACACACACACACACACACACACACACACATAATTATGATGATGATTAAGTGTTGGATCCCGTCAGTCAGACATGCATACACACATATTATATATATATATATATAATATGTGTGTATGCATGTCTGACACACATATTATATATATATATATATACTGACGGGATCCAACACTTAATCATCATCATAATTATATGTGTGTGTGTGTGTGTGTGTGTGTGTGTGTGTGTGTGTGTGTGTGTGTGTGTGTGTGTGTGTGTGTATAACTACACTTGCATACATTTAAAGAGCCAGGGATGTATAGCCTTTTAGACCAGTAAGATCGCTAGCACAGCGACAAACAGGTGGTCGAAGACAGAAAAATCTGGACGATGTGTTCTGTCGTTCACCGTAGTAGGAGATCTCGCTTGAACATATCGCACGATGCGCAACGAAATCTCACCATCGTTTTGTAAAGACACTGCAATTTTTTGGTATGTCAGAATGCTTGCGGCTATTGTATGCTCCTATTTAAGCAACAGTATGTTTCCAGGAAACACGATGTTATTTTATTGACAACACCAGGTATTTCACACCGACCTATTACCAGCTTAGCAGCCCCGACAACGGTGTATACAATACCGTTTCACATTTAAATATATACCACCACAATAGAAGTCTAAACGTCACACTGCACCGTTGATAATGGGGAAATCGAAAGACGCGGTGTAGAATATCACAAGCGGTCAACCTCAATTTGTGGTCTTTTACACCTCGCCCGTATGTCGTACAGTCTGGTCCTTCTAGCCCGGGGTGAGGGGCGTAGGGGGTAAACCAACGGACGCACCTGCCTTCATTAAACCAGGGTAGGACAAGAGGGTCGTCACTGCCCTCGTATCGTCTTACCTCTATGCGTCGAGCGTAAGAGGTGCGCTTAAAACGATGTATTCCTTCCAGCATCACAATACCGGGCAGTGATCGATCGAGTTCTGCGTCGAGGCGAAATTACAGCCCGGCCCGGAGGGGGCGTGGTCAGTGGTAATTACAAATTCTGCGTGCGCGGCCGTTTTTTTGTCGCACGCCTCGCGCGGGGACGAGACGCGGTTCCGCTGAGTTCGGTCGCCGGTCCGGTCTGGGACTTTCTGGAAGCCGGAGGCGATCGCGACACGATGTCTGTCTACACTCCTTATATGAATGTTTTTATCTGATGTTGCAGGACAGTTTCTCGTAATATGGGTTGAAGTCAGCTATGGTAGTTTCTACGATAATTAATATTAATATCTCTGAAATTGTTTGACGTTATGTAAACCCGTATCAATGTGTCTCATAATACCTCCTCCTTGTTTCCCTCATTCCTCCCTCCCTCCCTCACTCCTTTCGTCACTCAGTCACTCCTACTCTCCCTGCCTCCCCCTCTCTCCCTTACTCCCTTACTCCCTCCTCCATCCCTTCCTGCCTCCATCCCTCCCTCCCCCGTCCCTCCGTCCCTCCGCCCGAAGTCCCTCCGTCCCTCCGTCCCTCCGTCCCTCCGTCGCTCCCTCCCCCGTCCCTCCGTCCCTCCGTCCCTCCGTCCCTCCGCCCTCCGTCCATCCGTCCCTCCGTCCCTTCGTCCCTTCGTCCCTCCATCCCATCGACCTTCTCTCCCTCTCTCTCTTCCTGTGTCTCTCCCTTATTGCCTCCTTCTTTCACTCGCTCACTTCTTCACTCACTCACTCACTCACTCACTCACTCACTCTCTATTCCCATCTTCTAATTAGCAATTACATCACAAAACACACAACATTTGCTAATTATATCCAAACAACAAAAACGCGCAAACATAACCACACTTTCACCCTCTGACAAACCATCACGCCTGTTCGCAGACAAACATAAACACGCCGGCTTTGCACATATACGAACACAAAGTCACATCACCGCTGCGTGACAGCCAATCCCTTTAGACGTCGACGGCGACAATGAAATCGCGTCTCACCACGAATAAATTTGCCCTCAAGAAACGCACCTGGCCGGCGGAGAACCTCCCAATCACTCAGTTGTCAGCGAGCGACACGGCTATTCATGCTTCATCTCGAGTCAGGCGCACCAGCACACATATCAGTCGTCGTCGATGTCTACGCGAGAACATTAACGGTGTGTTTGTCACGCCTCCTATCCAAGCTCACTGATTGCGGTTTTCGCGTACGACGAAGCGAATTTGGGTCATGTTTGTTTTTTACCAAGTTATTGTAACCGAATGTGGGTTGTTTTCTCGCGACAAGCGCTTCTGTCGGTGAACGAATTTTGCCTGTAAAAAGTGTCGTTTCTTTGCACCTGCGTCGTCGTTAGCAATTCGTCTTTTGTAGATACTGCGTTCACACAAGATTCCTCTAAACAAAATTGACATGTTCACTTCATTTCCTACGCCAGGTGCCCTAGCAAATATGTGTCTTCTGTTGATACGTTCGCATTTAAGTGACAATAAATTATAATTATTACGAAGTCGTTAATAAAATCGTTTTTTAATACTTTCGCTTTTTGGCAGTTCTCCGTAATCGTCAAAATCTTATCAACTACTGGTTTATTTATTTACTCACTTAAATTATTAATGGCTACATACAACGGCATTATTCACTTTACGTTCAGAACTTTATGCTCCAATATATGATCTCAGAACGAAACATAGATCAATTATAACGTTGGTGGATAATGCACTATTTCTAGAGGAACAACATAGGTATAGATAAACTGATGGTCAGCAAATGGTCCATGTTGCCATAAAAATGGATGCCGAACACGCAGTGCATTCAGACAGTGTTTCTTATATTTTGTTAATATTACGACCCCCAAACAGTTTTTCTTTGCGACAAAACACAAGGCACATTTCCAAAAGTGACAATTATTTGCATGTTTCCTCTGTGTGAGATCAAGCCGCAGTAGTACTGTGAACATACGTATAACCGTTATCAACATTGTTTGCAAAGCAACGCTTGACGGAGGTCACGCGCAAAATTTTGATTGCGAAGTAGCGGATCCGTTAGTATGTCGAAATGCAAACTTGTCGTTGTGGTTTACGAACTGCATTTATATACAAAGATAAGAGGAGAAAACATACGCTCACGTGTTAACATGTTAATTCATATAATGAAAACATAACAATTCGTGTGGACGTCGCTTGTGTGTTAGCGGACGGATAACAGTTATTCATAACTGCGGTACTCATGGACTGTTATCCGTTATCTATAGCTACCTCTCGTGTGTGTATAGGGCTGTATATTAAATATCCCCTCACTAATTACAGCGACGGATACTGAGAACATAACATGTCGGCATTTCACACTTATAAATTTTCAAGACATGATGATAAACAGTACGTCAAATGCCCTTCAAACATTGTACATTCTCACTTGTATTATATTTAAACTTGTTTGGTTGTCTTGTCTTGTATGTATATTGTGATCAATGTTCTGAATAAACGTTCATTCATTCATTCATTTATTACAAAGAATTGTAACAATTATTGAGATAAATTAAGATGTCGCAGAAATTAAAATGCATCGTGGGAATATAAACATGGTCTACAGGAGCGTATTTTAACCTGCTTGGATAGAATATCTGCCCAACATTAATTGTAATATTTTCGGGCGAGCGGATTATTTCTTATATTGCATTATAGTAAATATGCGATATAAACACCGCACGCAGCGTAGTATACTGCGTTAGCATTTCATATTATATTATGATAACGGTTCATCCACGTTAGTGGTGTACACTTCCTTGTTATAACTGCCGTAAATATCTTCAGTTCACACACGTCGATTTCTTCCAAGACACTGCAGTATCCCGTGACGTGTACGTGAGACCCGTCCATCCGCAACGTACTGGTCTTGTGTTAAACAATTATCATTAGCGTCGAGTTCGCTGAAGACGGCGACGCACGCGACGCTTACAGCGATCGGACAACGGCCTATGGCCTCTCCCGCCGCGATACACGCAAGACGCAGGGGCCACTGAATAGCCACGTCGTCTCTCGGCACGGGACATTGCACCGGGGGAATGCCCACGCTCGGTGTTGCGATGTCGTTCTGACGTTTTCGTGATAATGTGTGCGTGTCGGCAAAGTGGGTAGAGCTGGATCGATTCCACGATGCAGTGACGCAGTTGATAGAGCATCCCACCTTCAATTGAGAGAACCCGGGTTCGAATCATGTGTTGCAGTTTCGAACTATGGGCAAGTTCGTTCACTCCATGTTGCTCCAGTTCACTGAGTTGTATTAATGAGTACCTGGTTATAGAGAGGGGTGGATATTTGTGCACGAGTAGTCTTCGCGCAGTAATTGCAGCGTGGCTGAATGTGTCCCAGACAAATCGAGATGGTGTTTGATTGAACAAGTCTGCCAGAGAGTAAAATGTAAAGAGCGCACATGAGAACATAACTTACCTTTACTTTTTCCTCACGATGCGATGCGCGGTACTATTTCCCTTGTCGCATCTAGAACCTGACTTCCAGCCATAGTTATTCCCCGGGTCGCGACCAAATATTGGATCGTCAGCCACTTTGAGAGGGTCGCCATGAGTTCCAGTGACTGTCCAAACTTTCAAATCTGTTCTCGCTTTCCCGTATCGGATGCTTGCGATAGGGATAATTGAGAATAATTTGCCCAATGCTGAATTACTTTAATACGATGAGTTAAAATTTCCTACGGAATGTCAAGTCATATTGACGCATTGGGGGAAAATCGGTGGCGTTTTTTATTCACTCCATATGAATTTTTTTTTACAGTACACTTTCAGAGACACATACCGCTATAATCAACACATCCAGGTATGTTATATCCTACATCCGTGCGTCTGATCCCATATTATTATCAGCACAAAATAAATTCACATAATATTTTTAAAACGCTGTAGAGAGCACACTCTCGTCCTTATTTCCCGCGCACTTTTGTTTGCTACGTTAAGGAATGAACGGCGCTGATTTGGTGATTCCTCTATGATCGCTATGCAAGCTGAATAAATGTCACCGGCCACGGCAAAGCGGATATTAAGTCGCAAAACTATGAAAATGAGTCTTGTACTTTCACTGTACATTGCTTATTAATCTGGATGGGAGGGAGAGACGCGGGAGGTGGGATCGGGAGAGGCAGGGATGGTAGCCGGAGGAGATTTATCGGGCGTTTAGGTTTATGATGTCGTTTATTTCCGTGCGGGAATTGTGAGTGGGGAGAGGTGTCCAGCCCTGCTGGGGGAGAAGGGATTAGGTAGGGAAAATGGGCTACGGTGGCAGGGGAGAGGAGGGTACGGTGGTAGGAAGATTGGGCTGCTGGTGTAGGGGAGAGTGGGCTGCGGTGGTAGGATAGATTGGGCTGCTTGTGTAGGGGAGAGTGGGCTACGGTGGTAGGGAAGGTTCGTAAATAAAAGTATTTTAATCGATTTTGGTTGTTTGTCGATGGCTATAAACGGGACAGTGAAGTGTGTGAATTTGTGTTACACAAGTGTTCACCTTTATCATTTATTTATGTGATATATATATATATATATATATAAAACCGTTATTTGTGCTGTTATTTTTCACAAGCAGTCGAAGACATGTGTCGCCTAGAGGGACGTGCGACCGGAATTTGTGTCGCGGTCAAAACAGGTTAAAACCGCTGATCTAGTAACACGTAAATTCACAAATATAGTCCAGTTTCCCTTAATCGTTCTATAGCCCACTCTCCCTGGCATCTGTCCCTCTCTCCCTCACATCTAATCCCTCTCTTCTGGAACTAGCCCCCATCCCCAAATCTAGTTTCCTCTCCCTATA
>CM034544.1:21593073-21683073 GCA_020002185.1 Paraescarpia echinospica
CCACTTGTTGTTCGTATCCTGTACTGGTACCCTGACACGTCTGTCTCTATTTGTCTTCATCCCACGGCCATTAGAAGATTCCCGCGGTATCTTTACGTCAAACGTCCCCACTAACACATGGCGACGTCATAAATCTAACGATTTCATCACCCCGCTTCAACGCGTGGGAGTCTTATCGTTTTTAGGAAGTGTGCAGCGGTACCAGGGACATGTAGAATTCCGGTACTCTCTCTTACGTTCCGTTTGATGCAGAGCGACATGATTTTTCTCGACTGTTCCGTCTGTCGTTTTTCTGTAAGAATTAATAAATCAAAAGTCTGCGTGTTTCTGGCTGAGACGTATGTTAGTTTCAGGATCGTAGAAGATCTTAGGCACGTTTACGGACACTAATCAAAACTACGTGCAGAAATAGCGACACAAACACACACACACACACACACACACACACACACACACACACACACACACACACACACACACACACACACACACACACACACACACACACACACACACACACACACACACACACACACACAATACCATGATTTAATTAAACAATCATATTCACACACACACTATATATATATATATATATATATATATATAAAGAGAGGAGAGAGAGGAGAGAGAAATGAGAAAGGAGAGAGAGGGGAGCGCGGTAGTGTAGTAGTTAGCACATCCGCCTGGTATGCCGGGGCTCTGAGTTCGAAACCCGGACCGGGCAGGCATGATATTTGGTGTAAAAACCTGGCTCTCAACACCGGGAACTGTGCATCCCTCGTGACTCGGAGATCTCGTTTATGTCGGTCCCGTCTCAATTTGGAACGTAAAAGAACCACTGAGGACGACAAGCACCCTGGCAGTGACCAACTTCAGTGCCAGCATATAAAGGCCGGTTTGGCGATAATGTTCTGAAAAATGCTGACTAGTTGAATGAAACATAAGACCATTACATTGTCACCACAGTAATACAGACAAGTCAGTTAATGGAACGTTGCCGAGCGCTGGGAATAACTAAAACTAGAGAGAGTGGGAGTGAGAGAGAGAGAGAGGGGGGAGGGAGAGAGAGAGAGGGGGAGGGAGGGATATATATATATATATAGAGAGAGAGAGAGAGAGAGAGAGAGAGAGAGAGAGAGAGAGAGGAGAGAGAGAGAGAGAGAGAGAGAGAGAGAGAGAGAGAGAGAGAGAGAGAGAGAGAGAGAGAGAGAGAGAGAGAGAGAGAGAGAGAGAGAGAGAGAGAGGGGGGGGGGACAGAGACAGACAGACAGACAGACAGACAAACATACATACGGACAGGATCAGACACACACAGACAGAAAAGCAGAGGGAGAACGAGTCAGACAGACTGTGATACATACAGATAAACGGACCGACGGCAGTCTGTCGGACGGATGGACAGACACCCAGCGACAGGGAAAACAAAAGAGACAGAAACTGAGATAGAAACTGAGAAAGAAATAGAGACATATATTGAGACTGAGACTAAGCCACGGTTTGAATAAGAGTCTAAAACAAATATTGAGGGTGAGATAGAGACCGATACTGAAACACAAACAAAAAACATGGACAGCGTCTCCGAAAGGTGCAGAGTTACATATAGAACACGGAATTGCATTGAAGTTGATGTTCGGAATTTTGCGGCGAACATTGTGACCTGATCGCTCCAAGCTTAGCGGACACCACAAACCTGTTGGACACAGAATCAGTCCAAGGACAATCCACATTGATGTCATCAATGTCACAACCGGACACCACGAACGGTTTACAACCTCGTGTCAGTCAGTAATGGACACAACCAATGCTGACCAGTGACATCTCCACACTGGACAGCGTCCGGTCTGAGACATCCCCTGGCCGGACAACGGTCATCTCAGTAGATAAGCCGAGCTGTAAAAACACACACGCATGTTTTATTTAGGGTTCGTTTCCGTCGTTACTACACCGAATATCGCAGCAGTAAAATTTAGTGTCTTCCGATGTTAATCTGTCTGGAGGATTTGCAAGTGAATGGGATCATCGAAGTAAGATAAGACGGTTGAATACACACGATGTGATGGTCGCCGTTGTAATACCAGGTCTGATTAAAATTCAAACACTACACTTGCATTTTGATTGGTGGTCCAGTGTGATAACAAGGGATGCGGCGAGTTTGTTTACATCCGTTTCTTTTAATTTAACGCATAATAACTATTTCATTAAGTACCGTCTTATCAGGTTAACTATTTTTGGTATTATATCAATTATTAACAAGCAAACAGGATTGAATAAACGCATTTGAAATGATCATATTTGGGAATAAATAGATTCACGTTGGCTGCAGTTAAAAACTAACACAACTGTAGAGTAGCTGCGTGTGTAGAGATCGTGCTAGCGGTAATCGAGAATGAGCGGTAAGGTGTGACGTGTGTTTCATAGCTACTTCCTATATTAACTTAGCCCACCGATAATCAGGTATATTAATGCTCAAATATGTATAATATTTTGGGTAATGTATAAGTAATATAACCAGCCGTCTTAATTATGTATTATTTATGAGTAGGCTTTAATCAAAATTTTTTTTTTTTTTTTCATTAGATCGGTACCGTTTGAGAGTGCATTCGAGCTGCCTTACGCTGCAGTAGGCATTAGATGATGAAATTGCATTTCCATCAACTGGGAAAAGTTATTATAATCTAGTAATAACGTTTTATTCATAGTCTAAAACCCAAAGTAAAGCTCTGTTAGGCAGCGTTTACAACAATCAACCAGTATGCTAAAGAATAAATATAATAATCATAATACAAATAAAGTAACTAAGAATGCCTAAGACTATGTATATTTAACTATAGGAACTACATATTACATATTTATGATTTTATAAATTATAAAGTGTCATTGATAGTAAATAACTAAATTAATAAATATATAATGGATGTTTCATCCAAATAAGAATTAACATACAAATTGGTAATCAATGGCCATACAAATATCAATTAGTGAATAATTTGAATAAAAAGTCATTAATTTTCATATTTAAAATTAAATGTATATTTTGATAACAAAACACGCATATACGTGACGTAAGAAGATTAAACATTAAAAGTGAGTTTCAAATATAATGTGTTGTACGATTAGCTTAAAATGTATTACATGATAATATCGCGATAATATCGTTATAACGCGGCAACCGTGTATAAATTACGATTTTAGTAAATCGGCAAATATACCGCGAAATGTCTACACATCTACAGAATCACCACAGATTTTACACCACTAAGTGTGTATAGTAACACATATGCCTGTTCCGTGTCAGCGATAAAGACGTCACTCGTGGCGCGAGATCTTATCGCACGAAATACGACGAGGGCCAATCAATTTGACGTCGGCCATTACAGATGTAATCGCTCATCAATTAGCCGCACGCGCTGGCTGCGTCACGAGACATTTTCAGACATCCGGCTGATCGCAATCGTTTGGTTGGCGTAGGGCAGAAGGCAGCGGCCTGTTGCACGGTACATTGTTAAATATTATGTGTTTTCTGCCAAGTTTGTCTGCCTGTTTACGAATAAAACAAGCTGTTGACTATGTTTAAAGCGAGGTTGTCTGTTTCGTTATGCAAAATTAAGCCATGATGGCAATTATTCGCAGGAAGTTCGTTTGAACATTTCCCAGACGCAAGTTCCAAATTGCAAACACAGTTACGGGGTTATAAAAATAATTTGGACGGCGCTATATTTAGTTTAATACTAAGAACAATGAAATACTAACAACCTTCAGTATAATAGTGTACAATTGTACAATAATGATACGTTTCTATAAAAGGGCAATTTCATGCGGTGCGCATAATTATGCATATGTATAAAGCAAGAATAACATGTTTTTGTCGAATTTAACTAGTTTGATTAATAGTTTTGTGCATATGTGTGGCTGGTTGTAAAGTCATAGTGGTTTAGACGATTGTACGTTCCGTGTGTATGCGTGCGCGTACGCGTATTTCGCTGATATATTAGTGGGTGGGTGCTTCATTTTGTGTTTATGTAGGTGTGTTAGTACTTACAGGAAGGGCACGGTAATTATTCTCACTATTAATGTTATACCATTGGAACATGAATATCCGTTCCATGAAACATTAATAAAGGCATTTGCGTCAAAGATCAAATTCGACCTCGTACGCTGTTCAGAATCATTACACGCCTGGCCTGTGCTGGAACCATTAAGGTAATTAAGGTAATTAGGAAAGTTGGGCTATCGCTATCTTATCACCCTCACTCGGCACCGGTGAGCATTTGAAGGCTAATCAATATCAATAAGTGTCAATAATGTCATAAACCCCCGAGTAGCGGATGGAGGGATTATCGCCGATCCGAGTCGGATTATGATCGGGCAATAATAAATTTCCGGTTATGGTTCAGTAAATGTCGATTAAGACCCACTAATTGATGAAGTCTTGACGCGTGAATTTGGATTAGCTTTTAGGATAAAATACGTTAGATAATAAATACGGACGGTGGTAGTGGTGGTGGTAGTGGTGGTGGTGGTGGTGATGGTGGTGGTGGATGTGGTGGATGTGGTGGTGGTGGTGGTGGTGGTGGTGGTGTTTGAGCTCGTATGACGTTTATGACAAATGACATTAAACAACAACAATATTTATGACATTGATTTATGAACAGTGACGTCATTGCCCATGGTTCGTGGCAAACCAAACCTAACGGCATTATACAACATATAACTTTTTTTATTTTGGTATGCATAAAATTGGTAAATTGATTCATAGTTTAGTCTTAATTGTATTTTAATGTTGTTTATTTATTATATATTATATATATTATATTTATAATTTATTATTGTGAATTGAACATTTTATTTAGAGTTACATAAATGCGGATATAAACGTGTATTGGGTGATGGCCCATTGAAACGCACGATGTAGCACATAACATGGTCACTATCATTAAATTACGCTTTTACTACTACAGTCTGTACTATTACAGGTATTAAAAGATTAATGCTGACACACCAGTGACACAAACCATAACGTAAACGAAATATCCGCTTCCGATTCAGCGGCTTACCGCAAACCACCAAAAGCACGGCGATGTGTATATACAACGCTAAATACAAGCCCATTCATGGGATGTTAAATACAGCAATCCACTAACAGCGGTTTTTCTTTGAAGCCCACCCAGCGTCATTTTACGCTTCTCTTCCCGTCTCACAATTCATTTCCACTATGTTAATTTACAACGTTATCTGCCGATTTCACTTCCCTTCTGCAGATTTCATATTGCGATAGCCATGCTAATGCATTGACTTCAGAGGCTTCACTGCCTTCCGTGTCTCACTTGACTTGTAAATTTACTGGATCGTTTTCAATCTTCTACTAAACGGTTTTTTTAAGCATTCGTGCAGTGTGTGCGTGTGCGTTTGCGTGTGCGCTTGCGTGCGCTTTCGTGCGCTTGCGTGCGTGTGCGTGCGTGTGCGTGTGTGCGTGTGCGCGTGTGCGTGTGCGTGTGTGCGTATGTGCGTGCGTGTGTGTATGTGTGCGTGCGTGCGTGCGTGCGTGCGTGTGTGCGTGTGTGCGTGTGTGCGTGTGTGCGTGTGTGCGTGCGTGTGTGCGTGTGTGCGTGTGTGCGTGTGTGCGTTTGTGCGTTTGTGCGTGTGTGCATGTTCAAGGGTGTGACCTCACGTATGCATGTAAGCATGCGAGTGAATACCCGGCACGTCTGTATGTATAAGATGTCCTTCGTGATGCGCAAACAAAAGCCCTCCTACGGGAAAAAAACCTTTTGGGATAAAAGCCCTTATAGGAAAAAAGCCCCTCTGACAAAAAAGTCTTCATACATAACAATTCCGGTGAATTTATTTCCTATATTCAATATAAATATAACTTTAATTCCTAATAATTATTAATACGTAGGTATACTAAATATGTTCTCCCAATAACAGACATAAAGCAAGTTACCTTCCAATATGTCTGTCTGGTTACCTGGACAATTAGGCAACTTGGCACCAATTAAAATCACCTAAATAATTGTTGTTAAGGGCAAATAGTCACTATAATTAATATTACATTTCAGTTAATTAAAAGGTATTATCCACGTCCCACGTACATGAGTATATATGTGCGATTAAAGGTAACCAATGGTTCGTTCTTATATAGCGCAGTATCCAGTCCTTAGGACTACTGAAAGCGCTTTACACTTTACTCCCTGGCAGGCGTGTTCAATCGAACATCACCTCAACTTCTCTGGGAGCATCCAGCCACGCTGCAATTAATGCGCGAAGGCTATCCATACACAAATATCCACCACTGTCTACAACCAGACACTCAATCATACAGCTGGGTGAACATGAGCAACGCAGAGTGAAAGAACATGCCCAAAGCTCAACGCGGCAGCACCGGATTCGAACCAAGGTTCTCTCGATTGATAGTCCAATGCACTTCTCGGTGCTCTGCGGTCCACATAGTACCCGCAACCACGGTCACCCTCCGCCGTGTATACTGCCATTCATAGACTGTGCACCGCTGATATCAGGTGTTCCATCGGGTAAGCGGTTTGTGGCAACATGCTCGCCCTGAATAGTGACGTTTAGCGATGCACGTCAAACGCCTCATTATTGTTACGAGAGACGCGGCGGTGCCCGGCCCGGTCTTTGTTGGTGACCGGCCGAGCGTGTAATGAAGCGGCCGCTCTGTCCTCGTTCTCGTCGGCTCTACGGGCCGCGTTTCTCGGGCGGCTAACAGTGGCGTGTCGCAGTTCAACGATGGCTTTCACGAACCTGTGCAGTGCCGAATTTAGGGCAGGGCAGACGGGGCTGAGGTTGAAGAAAAGAACATGACAGGAAAAGCAGTAACGTGAAAGGAAATGCGCATGAAAGAAAGTAACGAACAAAACGTATCAGTTTATTTTGTTTATGATTTATATTTTAAACACCATAGAAGTGCTAGTGTGTTACAGTATTATGTTATTAAGTGCTGAAAACTGTTTGGAGAATGACAGCAGAATGATAATGTTAAAGGTGTTGAAAAACATAAATGTTTTAGAACTGTTGGGAACATTAATTTTGTCGTAGTTTGAAAAGGTATGGATGTTTTGCTCAAGACATACTCAAAAAAACGTTATTCTAAATATTTGGTAAAGCATAAATCAGCTGAAAATGAGACCTACACAGATGGTGTGAAAACTGTCTAAGATGTATTTTTAATTTATCTCTTGGTACAAATGTGTTACTTTCTTTCCGTCACTTTTTCATATTATGTTTTCACTACCAAAAACAATTCCTTTTTTTCTATTCTTTCTTTCCAAATACCAGGTCAGTTGCCCCGATACCTCCCCAATGTATATTTTATAGGCGCCTCCATAAAACGCTTTTTTATATTTCTTTGGGGATTGAAAGATTTTTACTTAACTTTGATGCTTTTTTTAGTATGATACTTGTATTTTGGTTCAAAGTCCCCTTTGTAGAAGGATATCGGACAGAGAACTACATAGTATTACTAAGTGTACCCGGTCGATCATTGCCCAAAGGCCTATACAGTACGAAATCCTGCACTGAAATTGTGTCGTACTTGAGACGTGGAAATCCGTGTAGAAACTATTAGAAACAGTGATCTTGGAGTTACGACCGCCTGAGGGATTCGTCAGAAGACAACGTTACATATTGAAACCTCGAAAAAGCGACAGTCTACGGAACAAGTCAATATATGTTTATTAAATGTCTTTCTAACTAACTATGCACCACGCGGTTTATCGTGTTGTTAGAAACATTTGGTCTACTTCAATCAACATGACATTTATGAATCTCTCCCTGTTCGTAAATCTATACCTGCGTAATACATTTTATTAGTATTATTATTATTGCTATTGTTGATATTATTGCTATTATTACTATTACTATTATTACTGTTATTAATATTACTATTATTATTATAACAGCAACAACAGTAACAAAAACAACAACAGAAACAATAACAACAGTAGCAATAATAGCAACAGTAATAGTAATAATAATAGTACTACTACTACTACTACTACTACTACTACTACTACTATTAATAATAATAATAATAAACCAATAACAAAACAGTGACAACGACAACAGAATAACAACAACAACAACAACAAAAGAATCATAATAATAATAAAAACAACGACAACATTGTCATCGTAGTCGTCATCATCATCCATATCATCGGCAGCAGCAGCGGTAACATCACTTCCATCTACATCACTTTCGCCGTCTTCGTCACCAACGTAATCATATCATTGACTATTGACATCATATGCACCAACACTTGCCTATTGGAAATCATCCCCAAACAACGACTAAGCAGCACTAAGCATGTTACCCGTAACTACACGGCTTCCACCCCACCCCCCCCCCCCGTGGGCACAATCCTGCACAAATATGCCGTCGGTCTCTGTAACTTGTTGCGCCTGCGGGTACTTGTTTGACGCCGACGTCTCCGTCAGATGTCTGCTGGAAACACCGGGGTACGCAGTCTACACCACTGTACGGTGAAATGAATACACCGCTCGAACAATTATGACCCGAGAAACGATTTAGCTAAAAAGCCCTCCTCCGTTCATTGATTGATATATCTATCGCTTCGCCATGGTTGTTGTTCGAACGCCACAATAGGGTCACACGCTGTAATCAGCATCGATTCTACCCGCCGACACTGACTGGCCTATTTAGGGAACAGTTGTTATCGGGTTAATAACATGCCAAAGGAGTGGTTTACGCGTGGATCGAATGACCCCATAAATGACCTATTTTGCATCGGCGACTTTGAATGTTATATCCCCTAATGACACCGAGCCCACTGTTGACGGTCGAGGTCTTAGTAATACGGCGAACGTAAACATAATTAATTGAATAATGAGATACACAAGGGTTCCACACGAAACACACAGATGCAGGTTCGAATTCGAAAAAAAGAGCTCTCTTGTTATAGCGTCAACATTCGTGTACACGGTTGTCTTTTTGAGCGCTGTGAATAAATTCCGATTTGTTCTGGTTAGTAATGTGCCGATTCGTTGGCTGTTGTGCCAGTTCGTTTATGGTTTCTTCCACATTTAATTACGTATTGCCAGTATATGTTCCCCTCTTTGCGCAAAAATCTAACTTATTTGCATTGTCTTACTACGGCATGCTATCACATGTGTAACATCCTACGTGCGCGCGAGTGTACGTGTGTGTGTGTGTGCGTGCGTGCATGCGTGAGTGCGTGCTTGCGTTTGCGCGCGTGTACGTGTAAGGGACAGAGGGACGAGCGTATATGTAAACAAACAATATGTATTCCTTACAATCATGGCTTTACTGGTCGCAATTTACACGCGGCATATATTTAAACTTTTTCTCCTAAATCATCGACATCTCCATCCATGTTTCCGTCATATTTATAGTTTTACTTTGAAACTCTTAGGCAAAATAACGTATTATCCTCCACGCCTCGACGCCAGTTCCACGTGCTCTGGTTATTTTGTGATAACACCCCAATTTGATGTCGTAATGACGGGGTGCGTTGCACACTAACGCGAACCTACGACTAGGCACTTTCTATTCACTCTTGACGGCGAAAGACGTTGTCCGGGTGTGATATCCAAATGACTCATCGCTTTCCGGATTTTATTACTCCAGAGAATCGGAGCAAATAACGCGTGAACATGAAACCGGTTGTTAGATGTCCGTCTTAATAGTTTTCTCCGTGGCAATTCGGAGAAACACGCGGACGATGTTCACGTTGCGCACGCGGCCAAGAACGGGACCAATCGAAAGGATTTTATTATTTCTCTACGCGAGGCGTAAAGTTCACGGTGTCTGAATTCACGCACACACGCAAACTGACACCTGATGATGAACAGTCGTGAAACTCTTTGAATGGGTCGTTTTTGTGTAGTAGTCGTGACGTGGCTAAACGCTTCGAATAAAAACTGAGTTTTTAGCATGACAGAAATCAGCTGGGACGAAGTATAAAGCGTGTTTGCCAATGCTGCCTGAATCTCAGAATATTTATTTTAACTACTACACGAAATGTACGTTATTTAAATAGTTTCTTCGACTGGATAGTCCGTTGCGAATCCGGATGTTTGATATAAAAATGTGTAACTTATGAATAGTTTAAGTCATATCCGCAGTCGGTGTAATAAAAAATGCGTACTCTTTGTTTTAATGGTCGAGTGATTTGATTTATGATCGTCAGTGAACTGGAGCAACGTAGAGTGAACGAACTTGCCCAATGTTCGACACCGCCGCACAGGATTCGAACACGGGTTCTCTCCGTTGAGAGTCCGAAGCTCTAGCCACAGCACCACGTGCATAATTGCATTGCGAATTCACGTGAATATTCTAAGTTTTTAAATAACGAATTGGTTAGGGTTGCCAATGCCCTGTACACTTTAGTCCTCCCTGGCAAGCCTATACTTAATCGAACGTTATATCGACTTCTATGGGACGCTGCAATTAATGCGGTAATCCTAGCCGTATACAAATGTAGTACACTACTATCTATAGCCAGGTACTCGGTCATACAGCTGAGTGAACTGCAGTGAACGAACCTGTCCAAAGTTCGACACGGCAGCACATGATTGGAAACCGTGTTCTCTCGATCGAGTGTCCGATGCTCTGGGAACTGAATTAACATAGCAGTAAATTCATAGGTTAACTGAACTAAGGCGAAGTGGGGTGAACAAAATTGCCAACGATCTGAAAGGGCAGCAGACTAATTCGGACCACGGTCCTTTCAACTGACAATTTCCATTCTAACCACAGAGCCGCTTTTGAGTATATAGAATGAATAAAACGTTATGCTTGATTTATTAATATAAATCCCTGTATAACAACAATATTTAAAGATAAACTTCCCCCAACCACCCTCTTCCCAACCCCCAACCAACCCCCGATAAGTTTTCACAAAATAAATATTAAACTAAAGTAGCAAAAAATCGACCGTCATTAAGCTGAACTATAATGTATCCCTCCCGCTAGACAGTTGATACTAATGAAGATAACACGCACTGTCACCGAGGGAAGACACTGCGAAAACTGTCCTAACACGGCCCTCCGCCTTTGTCCCACTCAATGATCGTGGGAAAACGTGGAAGGCTCAAAGACACCGTCAACAAGTAGACGCAGGCCTTGTCAATCGCCCCGAGTTGCTAGAGACGGATTCACTGACAACGCGAGGCCGGCCCTCCACTCGTCGGCTTTGTCGGCGTTAAAGGCCTATTTAGTCGCTGGCCGGCCGGGGACAATAGCCCGGTGTCGGCAAGGTTCACCGTCATTATGTCTCGACACAGACTCTCAATATGTATTAATCCTAGAGTAAATGAACTTGAGCAAGTTGCGGACAGCGTGTGTTAGTATGTCAGCGCACCGTCAGCCTTAACCAGTATAGTATCGGGATCGTAAAATGAATTTCACTTGCAAGCAATATTATGAATTAAAAACAAATTTCGGCGGTTGTATATCATAATTATATGTCACAATGGAGCGGTCTGCGAAAGCTGTTTTTTTTTATTATACACATTATATACAAAACGTGTTGAACTCTTGAAAAGCCAATGGCTTCCTAGTTAACTTGCCATCTTTGATTGTTTCCCTTAGTGGCAATCAGGTACACTCCTGGTGTCAACCAAGTATAACCTTGCTAAATATCGTTAAATGGGTTGAGTGAATAACAGTTATCTTGTTAAGTCTTGTTATATTATCTTGTATATATAGTACATTACTCGAGTTAATATTTCTTCTGTACATGTATGAAGTACCCAGGTGGTATCTGCTCAAACGTGCTATCAAGAGAATACTAAATTAATGTGAAATTACTTGAAAGGATATCAAGAGAATATTAAATTAATGTGAAATTACTTGAAAAGATAACATAAAAGTTACTTGATTAAAGGACAAATAAACAATGATATCAAAAGTAAATAAACTATCATAAAACGCCTTCTGCACATCAAAATATATATCCTTGATAATTATGATATCAAATTATTTGAATAAAACGTTGCCATAATAAATGCATTCCATATTTACTTAGAGTAGTTTTTTTATAATATTTAACATAACATGTGAAAACTGCAATCAGTATTAATACCTTTAGTTGAGAAAAGACACTACTCTACTACTTTTCAGTACTCGAGTGGCGTCAACGCTCCGGTCGACTCTTTGATTGCCGCTTCAGTTCAGCACCTGCTTATCACGAGCTACATAAACTGCGAAATCGCGGCGGGTGTTTTCTCGCTCCCATTCCGTATCCCCCTTTTCACAGCCCGCATATGTCTCCGGCGCCATTTGATGTTCGGTACAATATGGCGCTAACGACGACGCAACAATGACAAGCTAATTGCTGACTTCCTTGTTTTATCGCTCACGCGGTTTTCCCGACTGCAATTGAGGGAGACAACAATCCCGCTGAGCCGTGTTTGGGAGACTCAAGGGAGAAGTTACTCGTGCAATAGCTGACGGGGATTACAGACGGTGGGCGGTCCAGGGTCTACTACAAACAGGGCAATCATAGGCGGATCGGCGACAGTTTAACGTGGCCTATTTAAGAACATTGCTTACTCATGTATACGAAAGACTATACAGTCGTGATTTACTTTTTGTTCCAAGACTCAATACTAACATTGAGACTGTGGCTTTTTCTGTTGCTACGGCGACTTGTTTGAAATTTAGTTCCTCTTACTAAAAAATCACTTGAAAATAGTACACGAATCTGCCGTCATTTAAAAACTTAGCTTTATAAATGTGTTTATCCACCAAGGCTCCCGGCGTATCCATCCGGATGTTTACAGCTTGAATACTGCTTATTGATTTTGAGATTGTTCAACGTTTATTTCTTGGTGAGCTTTTGAACTTAATTCGAAGGACTTGTTTTGCAATAGAAGCTACATTATTATTATTATTATTATTACGATATATAATATTACGCAGTTAAAAGAACACGTATATATATTTCTATGTGTTGCGCTTTACTAACACTATAATAAACATTTTGGGCTTTTTCTTGCACTTTTATTTTGATATGTTATACTGTCCCGAATCTACACACGGGTGCGTGAATTCGTACGTACACATGTTCGTATATGCGAGCATGCGTACACGTGTGCCTACATATACGCATAGATACGTACATGTGTACAGCTTATGCACTTGTATATATGCATATTAAATAAATAGGAAAATGAGAAGTGCACCATATCCAGAATATATTACGATAAACATATATTAGTCTATCACTCTTTTAGTTTATTTACCAAATTGACATTATTTACGGGCATTCGCAATGGTCGTTATTTCCGTTCTGTAATATGTTATAACAAAAGTTATCAAGACATCAACATCAAGTTTTTATATCGTATCGTGGCGACCTCTAGTAGTAGGAGAAACATCACTTCCGCTATAACTGACATCAGTGTTCGTCGTTTTGCTAGTAATTGCGTCTTCGCCACAAACGATTGCTCTCGACATGATTTCGTAGCATTTTTTCTACAAAATCATAACTTTTTAAATCTTGTCTTAGATTACTTGTAAATAACCTATGTAACGCACCAGTTTTTAAAGACACGTATCTACATAATGGAATATGTTATTGCTATTGCATTTATGTAGCTAACGACGAAAACTATCTAATTAATAATAATTTTCATTTCCCCATGGAATATACAAATTATATCAAAGACAGAACTAAAAACATTAACAAATGTGTACATTTCACTCTTGTGCACAACGTTTTTGTTGTACAATAAAACGCGATTAGCTCGAGTTATTTAGGATAATTGTTCGACGCGTTGACTTTGAGCCAACATCCAATCAAATGAGTGCGATCGGGATCCGAGAATAGTGCCGCTGAAATAGCCTCCAGACGTCGCCGTGTTGTTAGTTTGTTGATTCGGTGGCACCGAGGTGTCTTTAATTAGATTACCCATTTCCTGTTGATGCGCGCATGCCACGTCTGCTATGTTGTATTACGTAAGAAGTCGTACCGACGACACTACGTCGGGTCACAGGGGACATTCCCGGGAAATTTTCGATGTACCTAACGACGGATGTTTTCACAATTTCGTTCTCTCAAAGTTGCCTTAGTTCAAACAGCTGAATAAATTAGTACGTGGCTCGTAGCAGAGACTGCATTGTGGTTATATGTGAACGAAATTTATTATCGCAATGATTACAGCGTGGCTGAATACCTGTCGTCGACGACGATGTCGTGTTAGATTGAACAGGTCTGCCAACGTGGTGAAATGCCAAACGCGTTGCGTGATACAAATTTGATACATCCCTATATAAGAAGCTACTATTATTTTTATTTTGTCGATTCGTATTTCTCTGTTTTCGTCTTCGGTAGAAAGATAAGTCGATGAACAGTATAACGACAGCAGACCCTCGTCCTTCACTCCGGGGTTACGAGGGGCTATGGTCGTGGGTAGGGCAAGTCCAGACGAGACGAATTACCCTGATTGTCTTCAATATTGATAATAACTATAGCAAATTCGCCATGTGAGATTTCATTGGAATATGTTTTAATGGGCGGTGACTACCTGCTTCGCGTTTTGTTTTCCGACGTTTGGTCCTTTCCGATGTGCATAATATATGTGTCGCTATTGAACACAATTTACAGTACAGTATGTCTAAATCAGACCTACATAACACATGTAATATAATATTACTTTCATTGTTACTATTATTAAACATGTTGTTGTGAATATTATTGTATTTTTACTTTTCCAGATTTTAGGCAAGTTAATGTTAATTATAAACCGTAATTCGTAATTAAAAATAACACGCACACTAAAGACTGATATTCATACCTATACAGACTCAATTTCTCAAATATTATAAGACTTTGAACAGTGATCTACTAGTGTCACATATAAATAAAACTATCTACAAGACGAATATGTAAGTTTGGAGACAATTATTATGAAATGGAGCGACTCTGCTTTTGTTGAAACAGTTGTTACTACTTGTGATAGTGTGGTAAAAGCAATCAAAGTAATACGAAAATGTCGACATTGCTAAAATATTCAAATTTTTGCCAGTGTGCAGTATACCAATTGTACGACTGTACTTCATGGATAAAACGACTTTGACGTTTAACCCGTTTTAATTAACTTAAATAAACTATACTGATTTTTGAAATATTAAACTTAAGTAGTTGTGATATGTGGTGAAACTGCGCACCGACGGCTAATTTAAATGTATGTATAATATGTTTCAAAAAATATTATTCTATACAAAGACACGTTTACGTTTATCATCACAAAAGAAAACCTTTTGAAATAATGTTATTGCCAATCACAAATGTAGAAATATGTGTACTGAATTAAATTACTAGAATATACTTCATTCTATTAACGTGGTCTTATGTATAACAGGCTTAATTGGACAAACTCGGTGTATGTCACAGTTCCCAGAAATTATTTGAATCCATCGTTACTCCAGCCATAGTGCAATACTGCGGAGTTAGGTGTTAGTTCGATAGTATTACTCAACGCAAGCTGCACTACAGCCGGACGGATAAAACCCGCCTCTCACAGACCGACCTGTCAATCGCGACGTAGTGCCGACCAATCAGGAACGACGCGGCTCGACGTGGCACGCTGATTGGCCCACGAAGCGCGCGCGCGGCCTGTGACGAGTGTGGGGCGGGGGTCTAAGTGTCTTGCAGCGCGGGGCATTGACTAAACAGTGCTTGGCGCAGCGACGAAGGTACTCATCGCTCGAAAGTTTATAGACACGAATAATAGCTTGCTCTCAGCATCTACACACTGGGCGTGCGGAGAACACGCTGGGCATTCGGTCGACGGCTCACTACGCGTAGACACGTGTAGCTATCGACACGTTGAGCGGACTAGAAACACCACCAGTGACCACAAGACCCTCGCTGCAGGACTACCAGAACTTTGCGGGGACAACTTCGACGCGATGCGCGGCGCTTAGCACAGGTGAAACTATAGACGTAACGTGCGTCGATCGCTGGATAACGTGGCGACTTCGGACACCGCCTGGTGACACTGGACTACGCCGACGACAGCCACCGGTCAGTATGTTGAACCCGTTCATGGAGACTGCAGCACACCTGCCCCCGGGTGCACTGAAGCTGAGCCCAACACATCACATGGGAGAGCAGTTCGCAGCGCAAGCGAATGGTTACGGCGGACATCATTACGCCGCCCGGGACTTCTTGCTACGTCGCGAACACATGGCACCGTCGCTAGGAGGTGACGGACAACCTGGACACCACAACGTGTTCGGTGTGTCGACATCGGCGTCGCTGACCGCCCCGGACGCGGTGTCCAGCCATGCTGCGTTCTTCCCCGGGTTCCCGCACGACACGGGAACGCACAACTCGCACCAGATGCGCCTGGGACTTACCGCCGGAGCCGACATGTATTCCCGGGACCAGTACGCAGCACAGATGGCCAACCCACGCCCCGATCCCTTCCATCCGCACAATTTCGCGGCGATGAACGCGCATCACCATCACCACCCCATGAACCCCGCCATCGGAATGGGCCACCATATTAACTCGCACATGACGTCACATCCGGGCGCCGCTGGAGCGTTCTTCCGGTATATGCGCCCGCCGATGAAGCAGGAACACGTGTGCCTCTGGGCGGAACCGGATGCGAAGAAGGCTTGTGGGAAGACCTTCACGACGATGCACGAGATCGTCACGCACATCACAGTGGAACATGTTGGGGGCCCGGAACAGACGAACCACACGTGTCTATGGCAGAGCTGTCCGCGAGACGGACGCCCCTTTAAGGCCAAGTACAAACTCGTCAACCATATCCGTGTCCATACCGGGGAGAAACCCTTCCCCTGCCCATTTCCCGGGTGCGGGAAGGTGTTTGCGAGGAGCGAAAACCTGAAGATCCACAAGCGCACGCACACAGGTAGGTTGTTACCCCGTCATGCAGGTGTCTCGTAGTGGGGGGTAGTACATGTCACTTGTCAACGACATGTCTCTTGCACCCATGAATATGTGTGCAGCAACGGTGGGACTCCCACAGTATCTCCTCAGTGCAGGTTCACCAAACAGTGATTCTTATACTGTGTATACATGTGTATATATATGTATATATATATATATATATATATACACACACACACACACACATATATATATATATTTGTTATGTACATTATATATATATATATATATATATAATGTACATAACAAATATATAATTATTTACAAATCATGTATGCATATTATAATACGCATTATACAAATTATATATATATATAATATTATATATATATACACAGTGTACACACACACACACATATATATATATATATATATATATGTGTGTGTAAATAATTATATATTTGTTATGTACATTATATATATATATATATATATATATATATAATGTACATAACAAATATATATATATACACACACACATAACTATATATATATAATGTACATAACAAATATATAGTTATGTGTGTGTGTATAAATATATTTTTTTTTACTACTGAGACATGGACAATATACGTATTTTTATTAAAATACTTGATTCATGGTAAGTACGTTTACTCCACAAGTGTAAATATACGACTTTTTAGTTAAATTTGAATACACAATCATCGTCACATTTAAACCAAATGCTAGTCTAAATTAACAATGTTTATATTAATGCATTATCAAACTAAAACATTAATCTGCAGACGCAGGCACGGCTTAATGTCATTGCTCAAACATATCGAGTCCATTTTTGTATGAAAACAATGTTAAACAAACTTGTATTTGAATATAGAACTACAAAATAAATTGTAATTGTTTATGTATGTTTCGTCGTGAGCCATTTTTTGCGTCATGCATGTTAGATCAATGGAAATCTATGTGTAAACTGGTGCCGTCGTTGTGTGGGCGATCGTATACTTGGCATGGTCACAATGACTTCAAAGACTTTTGCCGTCGTTTTTTAATGTCATTTATGGTCTTGCTGAAATACGTCATTGAACAGCACATGTACCGGCCTTGCTATTCCGTCGACTTGGCCGCTACCTCGTCGCTCTGACATCTACCTCTTGGCAAACAGGCCAACGTAGTTTCGGCCCGGGTAACTATCCCGTGAATGCCCGTTCCACGGGGTAGTTACCCATTTCCTGGTCACTCCGAATTTCAATCCAGTTTGAAGTGAACATTGCATACGTACATATGAGGATATTACGTACATGCGTGCATAAATACATTCGAACACACACACACACACACACACACACACACACACACACACACACACACACACATACATATATACATATATATATATATATATATATATATATATATATACGCATACGCACACGCACACACACCTGGCAATATGACATTCTGTTGTAAGAACCTAATTTAAAAAAGAATAGTTTTATGATACCCTTACTGCCTCTGTGCCTTCCTCTTAGCGAAGGTAGCAGCTTAATGTAAGCATCTTCGGTTATTTGAAGCAATTCGACCCATAATCATAGCGAATTGTTACTATATGCATACAATGGTTTAACGAACTTTTGTAACATAACGAATTCAAATAATAATAGATATTAATAAAAAAACATAATTCCGCTGATTAGTTTCCTTTGAGTGCACACAGTCGATAATGTTCACCAGACTTGAAACAAGAGGTTAATAATATATCCGGCTGATAACTTCTCCGAAGTATTTTCCAAATGGGAAAAGGAGGACCCTGTGTCATCGTGTAGTCTCTATTGGAAGAGCGTAACTGCCAGTAGGCAAGGTGGAATTCCTCTTATAAAGGTTTCATAGGATGCGTTGATCACGAGTAAGAATCCATGCCTCTGTTTCCAGTAATCATTTAAATGGCTGCATCGTTGTAGATGCACGTAAACGGATGCGACCGTTTACAGATTAATCCGCGACTTCTTCTAAAAATGGGTGGAACTATTTACAACAACCATTAACAGTTTCAATAAGAAACCAAGATAGGCCTACATGAAAATATATTATACAATATTACTAATGTTATTGCTAACTAATGAGTTTATCAGTAAATGTACATGATACATTTTGTGAAGAATCAACCTCTTAATTTGCAGCTGTTTTATTATATTGCATCATGCACGTAAATAATTATATATATATATATATATATACACATATATTTTCTTATGCATTTACCTCTTTCAGCAAACATTTCTTCGTTATTTACTTCTACCGAAATAATAATATGAAATGCCAAACAATGAAGCTGTGTCCAGGCCATAATTATGTATTCGTATCAGGAATAGCGTTGACTTGCGAGTCTATTAATTTACCGTATAAATGAGTTCTTACATTTTGGATGTGACTCACAAGCAAATGCCGTACGTATATCTTATTTGTTTACAAAGCAATTACAGTGTATTTTATTTACCGTATTTTTAATAATTGTCTTATACATGGAATAGATTTAGCAGCACCGGATATTGTGTGAGGGTATGTTCTTGGAGATATGATAACTTGCCACAGAAAATGTTATGGAACTTTTTCTAGCAAAATTAGATAACAATAAATATGTGCTGGTACAGGTTTTAAATATAATAACCCTATACGTTAGAAATGTTGAACTTCGAGTCCAACTAGCTTTGTAAACACTTAAGACCTATCGAGTCGAACATCCAAATTAATCAGTTAACGGTCAAACTAAATGAACATTACTTCGGTTGATTACAACACCACCTGGCGGTCAATGTATTAGAATGTAACATAGCTACGTAGGTATGTTACGGCTCAACAGCAGGAAAACGCATGACTTTACGATCAGCACAGCAAGATTAAGTATATTTAAATATAACGATCTAAAGAATATCACCACAATGTTTATGCCCACTATACAGTCGAAGCAGTTAAAGGGTTGCACACACGCGTCCTTGTTTGCTCGTGAACGTGCACGGCTGGGACCTAACACACAAGGAAGGCTGCGATACCGCCACGGGTCAAAGGACGTGGCTAAACGTTACATTGTTGAGCCGACCATAAATAAGGTCGCTTTCAGATTGATGTTGGCGTATTGTTGCCTATATGAACAGCGAGTGTGTAGTAAGATTTTGCTGAAACATTTACAGCTATTCACATTTACAGTTATTGCTTGTGTGCGTTCACACACACAAGCACGTGCGCGCACGCGCACATGCACACACAAAAACGCTTATTTGTTACATTTGTGTCGCAAAAACATACAATTGTCAACACTATGTCTACATTTTATACTCGGCACACGTTTAGTAATCAGAATCTGCATAAAACCGTTCAAAGTACTTAATTGTAGCCGAATTAAGAAACCGCAGGAGTAGATTCGTCTTCGGTATTTTTTTTATTCACAGCAAAATGTTGGTAGAGAAACATGTAACGAAAGTCGTTTCAACATCCTGCAGAATCCATAATAAGCAAATTCAAGACAGTGTCGTTGTTTTCTCAAATCCGAGCACTTATTTTAGATTTGACTCCAATGCCAACGTCAAATAGTGTCACCTTTCTTCGCAGCAAGCGAGCTTATTGCCGCAGATTTCATATCATCGATTTCAACGGTCGCGTCCTGCCGGAGATTTTCATAGCGGCACTTGTTGACAGCGATTTAGTATAATTGGCTATTAACGATGAGACGGCAATTAGCTAAAATTAATCACCACGTCCACATTCGTCGCTACTGCGGCTCGGCCGGTTTCCTCACGCTATCGGCGTCACAATTTCGCGCCAAATGCCTTCGAAGAAATATCGCGGGAAATTGTCGAAACAGGTGCGACGTCGTCGCTATAGATCTCTGACGCTTGGTCTCAATGCAGCCACAAACATAAATCGTCGCTGCGTTTGTACGCGTAGCACTGGTTAGCACAAAACAGCGTCTTAACAGGCAAAGCGGGGTGCTATATACCCACTGCGTTGAAACCACAAATTTGAATTGGTTTTTCTATTCGTAAACCGTGTTTACCTAGGAGAGTTATCATATGTGGTGATCGTACTGGACTATTTAAAGTTGTGCTCATATAGTTTGACTGTTAACTGTTTAATTTGGATGTTTGACTCTAGGTCTCCTTATGATTACAAAGGTAGTTGAACGGGATGGTCAACATTCCTACTAACTATAAGGTTACTATATTTAAATTGTAACATTTATAATGGTCACGGTATTGATGTAGCTGAAAACCTACTTTATTAAAATGCAAAATCAGCAGTTATCTCACAATTGTAATAACCAACAAATATGTGATGGACATATGTTTATGAACAGTTCCAGAATGTATGTCATCTCGAACCTACGTAACAACGTATTCCTATAGTATGTTTGCTTTATATAAATGTAATATCAACTATATTAAATAAATATGTAGCTGGCAACACCACAGTTCCCGTTCGTTCGCGAGCAAAGAGGCCAAACAATATTCGTCGTATGGCTTGAGGTAACAATAATAATTAATAAAATCGTATTAATAGTTCATAAAATGATACCCTTCCAACATGTTCACTGTCCGAACGTGTTTTAGCGAATTAATAATAGTTGTCATATTTTATTTTAGTATTATTATTGTTATGTTTGATTTGAATATTTTGGCCCGAATATCATATTCACATTGTAACGTCGATCTTCCTTAACACATAACGATCAAATTATAATTATACTACCATATTCCATTAAGACACACGATACCAGTCAAAGTGATGTACAATGTAGTTTATATCATAGACATAACAACATGATTTTTACGATAAACCGATCATAGTTTGTGCCCATGACGTCAGTTGACAAACAAAAATAACGTCAAAGATAGGGTATAGTTTTTGGAAAATTTCGAGGAATGTCATAACATCCCGGCGTATTAACTAGTCACTGAACATTGATATATTATTATATATTTCATATATAAATATACGTAACATGCGGAGCCGAATTAATAGAACTTGCAACCAGTTTCCTTAACCAATGAGTATTTATTATCTTCATACAGAATACGGCGCTATGGCTATTTTTTTAAAGAGACACATGGAGAAATACTTGTCTCCCAAACATCAGGGCAGGTTTGCGTTGAGACAAGACTAAGTCTACACTGTCGTATTCTGTATCAACTAAAGTCAACAACTCGTTTCATTGCGGCTTAAGCATAACGGATAATTTTGATAAGTTAAAGGCAAAGACAAATACAAAACAATCCACGAAATTTGAATAAAAAGATGATGAAAAAAATCCACGAAATTGGAATAAGTTCGTCGATGAGATTAACAGTGGATCACTTTTTGGTTGCGGTTACGAAATTTTTATTTTATTTTAGAGTTGAATAGTTAATTTATACTGTATATATATATATATATATATATATATATATATATACACACACATATATATATATATACATATATATAACCACGCCTTTAAACTTTATTATAGAGACATAAATCATAAATTTAGTATGAATTCCACCGATATTTTCACTTTAGTTAATTACTGTTATATTTTCGATAACAATTTAAATATTTTCCGCACGTTCACTCTTACCAAAAGATTTCTCACACATTCCAAATATTTATGCTTCCGGTAAACACCACCTAAACCCGGACGGAGGTAGACTACATGTTCCTCTGTCGGGCCCTGCTGTGAGGCCTCGCCGCTAACACGGAACAGGTGCAGGCATGCGAACCTTACACACTTCAATGGCGCCGTCCCCTCGCGCTAATCCCTAACACATGTCCGGTGGCGGCGCCGCCGTAATTTTATGCAAAATGTGCTACAGTTGGCTATTCTGTGACTCTATGTAAAGTATCGCACTGCCGCCGAGACTACACGCGAGACTTTACAGAGATTAATTGCGGGCCAGCGCTTTTGGCGTTCAAACAGATTACGCGAGAAGATGACGTATATCTAATAGATAATTACTTCCTTTAGATACATGACATTTTAAAATACTAAATAGTGGCACATTGTGTGTGACATATAATTTATATTATCCGAAAATTACAAATAAATAAATAATCCATCTAAATTGTTCTATTTATGATTTTTATGTTAATGTTTTGAATAGAATTATTATCGTCGCGATATACAATAAATATTAATGTATATCAAAACACCAATATAACACAATTAATTATCTTATTGTAAACAAATGTACTTATTATAACAAAACATGCTGTGTTGTTTCGTCGTAATGAGTAATATATATATATATATATATATATATATATATATATATATAGGTCGCGAGCGCGAGCGTATTATTACCGCGTTGTCAATAACAGCGCGGCTGCAGCGTCGCTCTATATAGATCTTAATTGAGCCTTTGACGTTGACAGGCTGTGAACGATGCGACGACTTTGACAGACCGTCGCTATTTGTCGTCGCGGCGGGCGTCTGAAGACGAACTAGTCCCGCGAGACTGCCTGACATAATGCCCGTATCATGCGATACGATGATTTAGCCGCATGGGCGCTCTCCCGGGATCTCGGGAGGGCGGGGGCTTCGTCCCCGCGAGCCCAATTATTGGGGATCAGTATGTCGTTATTGTCGTAAGCCGACGCGATGGTGCTTTGGGAGAAGTGGAGGATAAACATGCTTCCGTGTCTGTTTGATTGACAGCTGTCTGATTGGGCTGTCAATCAAAACATTGTTGTTGAATAGAATGCCCATAATTCACGGCTAATATCTCGTATGGATGTTGATGGTGTATACACCGCGCAGACGTTTAATCGATCGGCCTGTTTCGCGCCGGCGATGTAAATTACATATTCTGCGGGATATAAAGGAATTTTAACTTGAACGGGACAGGACACCTAAAGTGTTCGGTAATTCACTTGAATTACAACGAACAAAGTCACGTGAACGCAATTTAGTTTGCGCGTGCCAGCTCGTCAATTGCAAACGATAAATACGTTCCTAGGAAAATGCCGGTTAAGCCGTCTTCGTGTAAAATGCAGTGCTGTCGTGACAATACAGGGAACGTCCAAGCAAGGTAACGAATTTGATGTTAAATTATTCGGTTTCGTGATAACTTTTAAAATGAAAGAAAGTACCTGTGTCTCGCAGAACACCGACTAAATGCATGGCAGGTGTTTACATGAAATATATTCTTGTATTTGTTTAATTGTTACATATTCTAATTTAGTTTTCAATCAATTAACTATGTAATTATTTGGCAATTATGAAAGCATCAGGCTGGTTCTGTTTTATAGAAAATTTATGGTATATGTTATAACCTAAAGGTATGGGATAACCCAAAATGTTTAATTGTATGAGTTTTAGTGAACCGTAATTGTTATTTTGGTAATATATTTCTGAACATCAACTGTTTGTGAATACTCCACTACTTCGCCAGCATGCAGTGTGAACATGATATAACCGTTGATATACTCAAATTAAAAAACTAACATATAAGTGTTGTTTAAAAAGTGAAGTAAAGTATTACCTATTTTGGCGGTGAAGATTATATATATATATATATATATATGTGTGTGTGTGTGTGTGTGTGTGTGTGTGTGTGTGTGTGTGTGTGTGTGTGTGTGTGTGTGTGTGTGTGTGTGTGTGTGTGTGTGTGTGTGTGTGTGTGTGTGTGTGTGTGTGTGTGTGTGTGTGTGTGTGTGTGTGTGTGTGTGTGTGTGTGTGTGTGTGTGTGTGTGTGTGTGTGTGTGTGTGTATATATATATATATATCTCAAAATCCATATGCAGTATTCCAGTTATCAACAGATGGGTCAAGGCGCTAGGGAGCTCTGGTGGATAAGCAAGGTTGTAAAGATACGTTTTTAAATTACAACGGAATTTTGTAATATTTTCAACTGGTCTAACACTAAGAGGGAGCATATTCCAAAGACTTGGTGCAGCAACGGAATAAGCCCTAGTTCCAACGTTAGTGTTGACTCTAGGAACAAAAAAGTAGGTCAGAACTAGATGATAGAAGCTGGATAGGTTCTTTTTTACAGGAGTAAGCAATGAATGCAAATAAGATGGTTGCTTATTGGACAGTGCCTGGTATGTAATGGTACAGATCTTAAATATTATACGATACCGTACAGGAAGCCAATGCAAAGACTTCAAAAGTGGTACAGAGCGAGAAAAACGAGGAGATCTTGTAACTATTCTTGCTAGACAATTTTGGACATGTTGACGTTTTGTAATATCCTTGCTAGTGATGTTATAAAGGAGGGAATTGCAATAGTCAAGTCTGCTGTTAACAAGCGCTGTTGCAATAGTTTTAGCTACAGAAAAGTACATATACCAGCGAATACGGCGAAGATCACGAATATGATAAAAACAGCAGCGACACGTTTGAGATATGTGTTGTCGGAAATTGAAATTACTATCAAAGATCACTCCTAGGTTCCGCACTGATGTTGCTGGTGTGATATGTTGATTCAAAATGCGCGTATGGAAAAAACATCAAGTTTATTACGCTGCATTGGAGTACCAATAATGATCAATTCAGTTTTATTTGCATTTAATTTCAATTTGCTGTCAGGTCAGTCATCCAGTGGAAGATATCTGAGAGGCAATCACTAAGTTGGTTAAAGGAGCGATTTGTATCCGGGGTAGCCAACGAAATGTACATCTGAGTATCATCTGCATAAAGATGACGATCCAAGTTATGTCTTTGTATAACAGAGCTTAGTGGCGTGGTGTAAAGAGTAAAAAGCAAAGGCCCAAGAACAGAACCCTGGGGAACACCAAATAAAGTTGGCAGTGCAGCCGTAAAGCAGTTCCCAATATTTATCATTTGCTATCTATCAGTTAGCTATGAAGAAAACCAGCTTAGAGCTATGCCAGATATGCCGTACCACTTTAATAACCGTTCTATGAGAATGTTGTGATAAATCGTGTCAAACGCGGCAGAGAGATCTAGTATGGTAAATGCAGTCACTTTACCATTATTAGAGTTCCAGGTTAATGTCATTGTGAACCTTTAAGAGGGCAGTCTCTATTGAATGAAAATGTGTATAATGCTGATTATGGCACATTAGGTTAAGACATTTGTGCTAATGTGAGACTAGGCTCTAGTATTTCGGAAATGTAGCTGATGTTAGAATAGGTATATAACTGTTTACGTCCTGTTTAGGCAGAGATGACTTCTTAAGATATGGAGTGACATGTGCATATTTGAAATAATCAAGAAAACAGCCAGAGCAAAGTTATGCATTTATAATATATAAATGTGTGTGTGTGTGTGTGTGTGTGTGTGTGTGTGTGTGTGTGTGTGTGTGTGTGTGTGTGTGTGTGTGTGTGTGTGTGTGTGTGTGTGTGTGTGTATAAACATATATAGTATTTACTACATAGCATGATCTTAGAACAAATCGTGACCAGACCTTGCATTTTCTTTTAATACAGAAACATGTTCACAACAATGTTTGAATGGAATGTTTTCTCACTAGAAAGGACGTATGTAGCACTAACCTCAACTTGTGTTGGGACACGAAATGGGCGGTGGTTATTAAGTCCCTTTCCCGGCCCTTTATCTACGACTAGGGAACGGGGAACAGCTGTTTCGCGCGACCGTCGCTACCGACGTATCCTGTTTGCTAGACGAATGTCACTAGCTATATCTCCCACGGTCGAGCCAACGTAAAGCGTATGTAAACGCGCTAACACCAGGCACCGGTTATAGATCGCCGTGCACTGGTCGATAGAAGGCCACAGCGACGGCGTGATAAAATTTAATGGTCCACGCATCTTTGACGGTTTGGAAAATAACACGCCCATATATTGTGGTGAATAAAGCCAAATACTCGTAACGTAATAGCGTTGTCAGCAATCACCGGACGCAATGTGGGTCCACTGCGTAGATATATAGTGTTAAAGCCAAGTACTCGAAACGTAACAACGTTGTCAGCAATCACCGGACGCAATGTGGGTCCTCTGCGTAGATATATATAAAGTATTAAAGCCAAATACTCGTAACGTCGCAACGTTGTCCGAATCACCGGACGCAGCGTGGGTCCACTGCGTAGATATATAGTATTAAAGCCAAATACCCGTGTCGTAACAGCGGGAATTTGAATTTAACTGGATAGATGTATAGTATTAAAGCCAAGTACTCGTAAAGCAACAACGTTGGTCGCAATCACCAGACAACAACGCACAACGTAAATATATAGTGTATCTTCGCAGGTTGTACAAAGAAAGAAACAATACAAAAATTAACTGATATAGGTTATCTGGTTATTTTGGTTATTGCTAGTATTTCGTACATTATACAAGGGCGCAACGTTACATGAATAATGAACGTTAATTATACATCATAAAAAAGCAGAAAATTGTATACGAATCTGTGACTCGGACAAATGACATACTATTGACAATTCTCAAGATCAGGTAAACACTGTTAAAAATATAAAAAGTTGCAAAAGTAGAGGAACGCTTTGTAACGACATTTAAAATTTAAAATCTAACGAAATGTCTTTCTTTATTTCTTTGACTTTGTTTCTTGATAAATGAGTTACTTCCTCTCCGAATTTATTTATCCTACTACTTTTCATAACAAAATACATTCCTTTTTGTTAATTAATTTTGTTATGTTATTTTCTGACCGCTAACCATGTGGCTTCGTTATGTGTACTAACATAGAATGAGTCGCATTCTACGATTCAAACTAGAATTCCCCGTTGTCAAAGTGGCGCAGAATATATGATTCATGCTAATCATGTGTACTTACACGACACCTTAGTGGATGTGTATACGACTTTGAAGAGGGCGTTTTGAAGCGAGTTATGTCAACATTCTTACATCTGGGACTTTGTGGCTATGTCGTCTGTATCCACGCGTGAGTTGGTATATGCGAACTGTTTTATGTGTTAACATAGTGTAGCTTCAGGGCCCCACGTAAACCGCCTCCGTCAACATGCTACTATGTAAAACAATTTGTGTTAATGAATAAATAAATATATATGTATATATATATATACATATCTATATATTTATTAATTTACGTTATTTGTATATATATATATATATATATATATATATGTATATATACACACATACATACGATACACACACACACACACACACACGCACACATATATATATATATATTATATGTATTGGTAATCTTTCACAATTTCTTAAAATAAAATGGAGGCCATTAGATTTTCCACATATATATATGAAATAGTGTATAGCTTTGAGATCAATCTCTGAAGAGCATTAACGGACGTGCAACACAGAATGTTATGATATTTTTCGGTTGCTGATATGTTTGTATTGCTTGTATTCCAACATTCCATTAATATTATACAACTGGAATTCCTGTACACTTGAGATAACACATTATTTGACTACATTATCCCGATGTTATTTAGACACATCACAAGCGAAGTACACATGCCACTCCTTCTATCCCGTTTCAGGGCCGAATCCACTTTCGGGTTATCAACCTTGCACACATGGGTGCACTCCCGGCTCGATTCCCTGGTTTCCCATATGTCCCCGCCATTCGGGAGGCGCCCTCCCTCCCGTCTCCCGCCGCTCCGTAAACAGACGGCTTAACCGGGATGTTTTCTTTCCCCGCGGGATGTAATAGGGCTCGGGAATAGGTGGGGGAAAACAACAGCCATTCCGCGCCGGGGAGCGACGGGGAAAGGCTACACGTGTGTTTGTAGCAACGCCGGGGAGCGGGAAACAACCCATGGTGTAGTTGGGCGTATCGCACCCTTCCCGCCGCCCAAACGGCAGGGGATGGTTCACGAACTATGCGATTTTATGTTGTAATCTGTGATAAACCCAGTTTTCTTAGTAAGCGATAAAATAAATAACATAACAAAAGTAACAAGGATATTTTCATTTAAATTACTGTTTTATACATTATATATCATGATTATATATATATATATATATAGTATTGTAGTTTTTTGTAGCAGAAAATTATAATAATGTTAAATGCAATTACCTACAGTGTACCCAATATATATATATATATATATATATTGCAGTAATATTGACCGCTAAGTGAGGTTTAGTGGTCAACAATTTAGAAATATAATTTCACCTTTATATGTTTATAAATATCATAAAGTTGTATTTAATCATGCAATGTAAATATGATATTCGCCTCTAAACATTCAAACTGAACATTATAGCGATAAAGTTTTTTTTATATAATATTAAGGTGGCTACTTTAAACAAAGTTGAGCGGTCGGTTTATGAAATAAATAATCTTACGATAACAAAACTACAGTGACCTGACGTTGCATACATTTTTCTACTTATGGCGGTGTGATTTTTTAAGGAAAAAAAAAAAAACTAATATTAAGTTTAGTGATCGAATGTTATTCAACAAACACTGTGTTGTCGATGTATCTATCCGGTGTCTATTTAAGTTTAATCCAATATAACAGATGAATACTTTCTTTAAAGTTATCACTACAAAAAAGTGTGTTTTCGCGTCAATAGTTTGTACATGTTACCATTTTGTTTATGTCATCAATTTGTACTCGTTACACGTTGGTGTAAATCAAACAGTTACAACTTCTGGCTGCGCAGAAATATATATGTGGATTTTTTTCAGTTGACCACCGGCAACGCCTTATGTAAAGGTACCCTGCGGAAACTGCATAAAATTGTCGATTTCTAACGCTTGTCGATTTCTCGCTCGTTAATTTCATTGGTCCCATTTTTCGGCCGCCTCTTGCCTAATGAACGCATAAACGGACGGTTATCCAAACAAAGATGGCCGACTAATTGCGACCTCGTTTCCTGTGAACATAACGGCGACACCGGTGTCGCTAAAGGAACGCTCGAATTTCCACTGATAAGCCTAGTGTGGAATGGTTCTAATTTGGTTATCGCTGTATACGTAACCGACATCCTGCGTGTAACGTTGGTTACTCCGGTTGTCTTAACTGCCTTTTTAAACATCAGCAATTCGCGGCAAATCAACATAAATGCGAATTGATTGCGGAAACGGTGTGCTAAATTTACTTTTACTGCGGCATTTGTTTTACCAATTTGAGAGATCCATGTTATGGCATGACATTACAAAAATAGTGTCAATTTATTTGATATTTGACGGAATAGGTGAAAAGAGCAAAATGAGATAAAAAAAGTAAAACAATAAAATATGTATCATTCGTTGGTTGTTTTAAAATGTTAAATACAGTATAGCTATGGCTATTATTGATATATGTTCACATATCAGTCGGGTTTACCTTGCTCTTGTGCTTATAAATAAGTGAAACTTCGTCCTAATAATCAACGTTTAGTTAACACACTAATCATTGAAAATCTGTATCATTGCATGTAACAAGGTATTTGCTAATATTCGGCTTCTTCATCACAATTTATTGAATTGTATATGTCCAATCAACAGTGAGAATATTCTTCTGAATATTCGTTATTTAAACACACCCCAGTCATTAAATTCTTACATGACGTACACTGAACAACAAAACGGATTAGCGTATACTTTTGATATAATGTTATTATGTACCGCCAGCACCAGACTCATGCTTAACAAAATAATAAAAATGATAAGGTAACTTACTTTCTGTCTATATAGTAAGAAACCAAGCGCAGAGGCGCATCAAAGAAAAGGTTTAATCAATATCAAAATCGATAAGCAATATATAAGTTCAAACATTGGTATTTATTTTCATAGGGCAGCACTGTAAGTATATTTCACGTCACAAGCGAACATCAATGCCCGCGCTGGGCGGTCGATAACATTGCATGTATCCTCATAATAAATAATCCAGCATTTTGCGCCTTGTCGCGAATTGCCCAGGGTAAAGGATCCCCTTCCCCTCTGCGAGGATGCGGGCGCAGTGTCAACGCCCAATCGGATTTATTAACTCCAATTAGCGTGAGCGCCCCTCCAATCGCGTCACTTCTGACGGGAAATCGTTGGAAGCCGCCTAAGCTATAGCATAATCGGACAAGCTTAAGACAATGGTGGTTCTCTTTGATCTTTGCACTTGCATCGTCGTTTCAGGCGCACCCACAGGCTCGGTGAGATTTTAGCCAGTACACGAGAATTACCAGGGTTATATAATTAGCGGGGGCGTCATGAAAGGGGTGCCGGTCAACTCTGTTGTACGGGGTAACGTGGATGCGCAAATCGCCGAGGGTCAGTTTAGGAAAATCACCCGAGGTAATTACGGAGTGATGTATATTAGTGTGTTAGCTAACCCCATAGCAGCGATTACACGGAGCCTACGGTCACTATATTTACGATCTTCCCCCTAAAGCTTTAATTTAACCCCAGTGCGTAACAAAGCCGGCTTTGTTGTTTTACGCCGTTGTTGTCGATTTGCCCTTTGTGGAGGCTTCAAAGCGTAAACACATTGGCGCGATTTTATTGCCGCTAAGCGGATTGTTTCCGAACAATATTGACACGCCGTGAAACATTGTTGGCGCAGGTCAGTAGCGGATTAGTCGAGTAATACCAACATGTTCTTACCGGCGCTAGCTAAGACTTAGCGCAAAATGGCTTGTTCGCGAAGCGTATGCGCAAGTCTTCATTGTTCTGGCATCTTTGAGGTTCGTTGAAATCTGGATCGGATACATTTGTTTGGATCTGCAATTATATAATTGCACAGCACGATGCTATTTTGCCATTGATTTTAATATCAAGTCTAATCGCACACATACTGTATTATAATATTACCGTATAGTTTGTATTTAGTTAAACTGTGTAAGCCCAGACGAAATAAATATACAAGTTTTAACGTAACAGAGATATACCATTTGTTTCCGGAAATATATTGCACATACATAGGCCGTCTTGTAGTAAAATGTCTTAAATTAATAAATAGAAGACAACTGATAAAATAAAGAAATAATGGACCCCCAATTTACTGTTCTTGAGATTGGTATTATTTTACAACAAATGTCTTATCAAAGGTTGTTGTTATCATTGTCAGTCTAATCAATTTTAGTAATGCATATGGCACAATTTAATTATACGACACACTAAAATGTCATTCAACAACAAAATATATATTCACAATGCTATTTGCTATTGCTATTTGCAATTGCTATTTGCAATGATATTCTCTAATTAAAATATAGTTTTTTGTTAACAATATTACCCACATCTACAACGGTTTATAACATACGTGTTAACGAAATATGGAGATATTTATATATGACTTTTGAGGCGAGATACTTTGAGTGCTCGTAAACTATCGTTCGGCTTGCTGCAGCAATACGCATATATATCAGCGTATTATCTAAATCCGACGGTTCGGTGGGGGATAATCTATAGTTAGTGGCACACCAGGCGACCCCGTGCGTGTATACAGACTCGTGTACCGCGTGAGCATAACGCAATATGAAACTGATTACTGCACCGCGGTAGTTAATTGCGTCTTGGTGTTTGCTAATACGTTGATGACGTCACGACACTTGCCGATTTCGGCACAGAGAAGGATCGTAGACTTGTAATATATATATATACACACACACACACACACACATATATATATATATATATATATATATATATATGTGTGTGTATGTTTGTATATAATATATATGTATATATATATAAGTTTAACGGCAGCAAAGGTTTAATTTCGTCAAACGTAGTTTTAAAATGAACATTAACCGTCGCTTGTTTGTGAATATCCTTGCCGTTCTAGTCGCGAACAGCTGTCGAAAATTTTGAATACACAGGCACACAGTTCATCGAGCTCGTCTGCACACGCGGGTCAAGTGACGGGTAAATCATTAACGTGTATCAACGTGGACACCTGTAAAATATTTTTGATGTTCCTAGCGTGCCACACAACCATGATTATTCGGGTCGAAACTTTAAAAGTATACACATAATATACATCGAGTTGTATATAAAACTTGTATTTAAACGAATTGTGTGTAAATTAAAACTTTAGATTATAAACAATATTTGCCAGTTCAATGCACTTAGATGTGTTAATCAGTTCATTCGGATGCTTGGCGCAGCGTATGTGCACGTGGTGCGTGAAAAAACAAGATGAAACCCGCATGGCATGAATGAAGTCACCGAAATAAAGTCAGTTTTGCCTAGGAAAATAAGTCACATGAAGACAAGTCAAAACATAATCGTGTTCGAAGGCTATACGCTAAATACAAAGTTTCACAAATTATTCTTTGATAATTCAACAAACTAAAGTTTCATGATTAGGATGAAAACACTTTACCACAGTCTTGCATATTATCACTGATATTAGAACACAACGCATACTGTTGCATACTTATGACGACTATTTCCGAAGAAACTCGGACTTAGGCTTGTACATTGTCATCGACACTTGATTACAAGTGAGGTTAATCAATAATTTTTTATTATAAATCTTTTGCACTGAATTTGTTATATTATTAAGTTAATTTTGATTATTTAAACAAATATTCTCCTGATTTTATTTTCTATTTCCATTTATATCATAAACACAGATAAACCATAATGTTAAATTTGTATTTTCTATTTCCACTTATATTATAAACACAGATAAACCATAATATTAAAATTTGTATTTTCTATTTCCACTTATATTATAAACACAGATAAACCATAATATTAAATTTGTATTTTATATTTCCACTTATATTATAAACACAGATCAATCATAATGTTAAATTTGTATTTTCTATTTCCAATTATATTATAAACACACATAAACCATAATATTAAAATTTGTATTTTCTATTTCCACTTATATTATAAACACAGATAAACCTTAATATTAAATTTGTATTTTCTATTTCTACTTATATTATAAACACAGATAAACCATAATATTAAATTTGTATTTTCTATTTCCACTTATATTATAAACACAGATAAATCATAATGTTAAATTTGTATTTTCTATTTCCAATTATATTATAAACACAGATAAACCATAATATTAAATTTGTATTTTCTATTTCCACTTATATTATAAACACAGATAAACCATAATATTAAATTTGTATTTTCTATTTCCACTTATATTATAAACACAGATAAACCATAATATTAAATTTGTATTTTCTATTTCCACTTATATTATAAACACACATAAATCATAATGTTAAATTTGTATTTTCTATTTCCAATTATATTATAAACACAGATAAACCATAACGTTAAATTTGTATTTTTTTTATTTGCTATATTCGAAACACCGCACTCTTTTCTATTTAGACTGACTGAAACACGTGGCCTAGACCGGCGCTCGGCACGCGTACTCAGGTACTCGACAAATGTCCCCCATCTGTCGTGCCGAGTCGTATAAGGCGATGACAAGCAGCCGAAATGTTGTCATTTTAACGAACGACGCGTTCGCACCGCGCGACAAAGACAACAAGACAGACCGGAGCGCACTCAAACAGCGGGGCGCGGAAGGATTTATGCGCCGGACGAGTGACACGGCGCTGCCGAATCACTTGTTTGTTTAGGCGCGCCATGTTGCGTCGCATTGGCCCTCGGTGATCTTTACTGCTCTTGTCGGCTGGCCAGAGTAGTTTATTCTGCTCGAGTGGTTTATTTTACTCAATGCTGAATGACGAATCGGTTGGAATCATTGAAACAGTCGTAATGACTGCTGTACTACATTTTCTAAGTAGCTCCGTTGTTGCAGATTTACAGCATGTGCATATTTTAAAACGCTGATTCAAACAGTGCGACTGACTACATGTCTGCACTGCACAAAATCTACATTAAAACAACAATGTAAATACAAACTGAAAAAAATTGATCAAACTGAATATGTTCAAAGAAACGTTTGTATGTTTTTTAGATAAAATAATGTTGTACGCAGTAGTTAAAGTTATATAATTATTATTTAATATTTAGTTTAACGTTGCGCTGACAGATCGTACATGCAATTAGTAACCCGTCGTTATTTTGCAGGTAGTTTTATTCAAATTACACGCAAACTATGCACACTACGTGGTGATAATAAATACTATATATATATATATATATTATAAATATATATATTTATATATAATATTATACATATATATATAATATATATATATATACATAACTATATTATAAATATATATATATATATATATATCGCACTTACAAAACACTGAACATGATTAAAGAAGTAACTTACTAAAGAATTAAAGAATAGTATCAATATGACATTGACAAGTATCGTCATAACGCGTGACATCATTACAAACACTGCTATATGTGTTCATATGTAGGTTTCAGTTTAAATGGATACGTAAATGCAATTATCGGTATGATTTAATTGCAAAAGGAGTAAAACCAAACAAAAATTTATTATATGCTCCTATAACCGCCAGTAATTAACCAGTACAATGTGCGATTAATTGCGATACCACCCGGTTTAGCACGCCAAAATCCACGGGGTTTCATAACGGTATTGAATCGACCACGTCTGCTGAACGCACCCTCGTGTAATTACAAAACGCGTGAGACAAAACTCGGTCCTGTTTGATCAGTTTCGGGCCGTGTTCTAATTAAAGTTTTAATGACACCATCTTCCACCCCGGTGCACCGACGGGCTTTGTAATCCGATTGAAATTCCTCCGACAAGCTATAAATTTGTACGCCCGGCCTAAGGCAGGGCAGATGGAGGGTGGGTTAATAGACGAGCTCTCACGAGGTGCGATTTAATTTACTCGGAACAATATGATTGACAGAAGGGTGTTGCGTTCCGATCGTGTGCACTCGCTGTTCGGTCAGGTGACGAGTGTTGGAAATTGACCGACCGCATTGAGAGAAGCGTAAAGTTTGACCAGTAAAATGTGGCGTTATAAAGGAGGACATAGTATGATGTATTGTTTGCCACATTTATTATTATTATTATATATATATATATATATATATATTGCTGAAATGAAACTCCAAATGTAACACATTAAAACACCCCACTTGACTATATTTTCCCCAATGTAGGTTATACCCTGATATTATTGTGGTATGAATGTTACATATAAAGTTATAGATAAACTTCGCCCGCTCTTGCACGGACAGAAGCAGCGCGATGACGTATCTGTTGCACAACTATCTTCATGTCTCGTCGTTTCTCGTTACAGGCGAGAAACCCTTCAAGTGCGAGTACGACGGATGTGACCGCCGTTTCGCGAACAGCTCCGACCGGAAGAAGCACTCGCACGTTCACACGAGCGACAAGCCGTACAACTGCAAGATCCGCGGCTGCGACAAGTCGTACACTCATCCGAGCTCGCTCCGGAAGCACATGAAGGTGCACGGGAAGTCGTCGCCGCCGCCAGGGGGCGCCACCAACAGCAGCGCGAACAACAGCTTCGACAACTCGAGCGATCCCGGCTCGCCGGCGTCGTCGACGCTAGCGCCGTCGCCGCGCCTACCGGACGTGACGTCATCGCACGGCGGCGCGCACGCGCACATGTCGTCTCCGCCGTCGTCGACGTCGCACTACGCGATGACGGGAGTCGCGTCGGGGCTGCCGCCGCTCGGCGGGTCACACCTTACCGGAAGCGGAAGTCTGTCGGCGGCGCACGCATCGAATCTAAGCGAATGGTATGTTTGCCAGAGCGCTGCAGGGATGCCGACGCCGCCGAGTAACGAGCATTCGCCCGTTGGACTTCTCAACCATATACCGTCGTTACACCACGCCGCCATGGCGCAATATTGACCGCGTGGCCGTCGGTAAAAACTGAAGAAAACTGTACGAATGGCCGTCTGGATAGAACCTCCGAGTTCTGGTACACTACATCCGTGGGTTTTGAGCTACGACGGAGACGCAAGACGGTTACTCTGATTATAAAGGACATCTCATTTGTTATTGCTGGATAGCTTCTTACGTCACGTTTCTATGACAACTGACGGGAACAATTTTCTGATATTAAGTCATCAACACATTTTTGAGGCAACATGCAATATCGCCCCATTTACGTCATACGCCTCATATATCTCAGCGCCGTATACTTGTCAACATCAACGGACGTTTGGTTGTGATGTCATAGGTTTCCGACTGAATTATGGACAGGTAATTCGCTACAGCAATCGACAAGCGATATTGGCAGATGTCAAGATTAAATGTTGTTGATCTCGCACAAACGAAGAAGAAAACAACATCAAATCAGAGTATATGTAATTTTTTTCACGATTGTCTTGTCGGACTGGTGACGTTGCAAAAGACGTGTTGTAAATACGTGACGTCATATTGTGGTGTATTGTACGTCACAACACAGTTACACTGATCGCATATAGCCGGCAAGGACCCATAAACATTATATGGATAGGTCGTCCTCAATCGCTTCTGAGATTTCACTTTGATTTCTATGTGCATGAAATCAAACAAAAAACAATGCATACGCATATTGCTCACTGTATACGACGTGTGCAGTACCGTATTTATATGACAACTCAATCGAGCGTCTTGTAACAGTTTTTGTGTGTGTAAAGTGTGGATCCACAACAGTGTTCGACTCTGACGTCACAGGATATATTATAATGTTGGAAAATATAAAATACATTATGTGGTATTGATAACATATTATATCTAAGCAATACTTGTTTGAAATTTTTTTGTACGGTCGATCGAGCATCTCCCCATTTCGTTTTCTTTTCCCCATTTATTGTCACACACTTTTAATATTGCGGTATTTCCTATTACAATCTCGATTTATACCACAATCTATGTCCAGGAATGCGTTGGTCTCGGCGAATATGTGATGTGATAGTATTGCCCACCGATTACAGAAAAACATGTTACAGTAAGTCAGCGAAAATAAATAAAATGGGCGAGAACCTATTCTATTGTCAGGCATGACGTCATCGTCCAGAAAACTCACATGTGGCATTCATGTTTCGTTGTCAAATTGTCATAGCATCGTACTAATTATTATATGTTGATATTTATAAACTGTTTTTTTTTATTTGACAAAAGCAGCAAGAAAGACGGAAATAACAAAACATATATGGCAACATTTACAGATTATCACAATTATAGCCTTTTCACAAGTTATGGCTTGCCAACATTTCATCTAATCTAGTTGGATAATCTATCATAATTGATTCCATCGCGAAGTTTATACGTTATTTATTATATATTTTCGAAAGGAACCTGCGTAATCTTTACTAATGTCAGGAAGCAATGACCATGCATTTCTTGATGCCATTTCTGCCTCAACATAGTTTCTTACGTTATCGAGTATCGATGTAGCGAGAACACGCTCAGATACATCTTTGCATCGCTTCTCGGCTGTGGATGAGTGCGAGCGTGTGTGTGTTTGTTCGTGCGTGCGTGCGTGCGTGGATTATGCGATATTTTAAAAGAAAGCAGGTAGTTTGCAAGACATTTTATAAACCGAAGTGCCTTCCTGTAAAACCAATCTCCACTGCCATGTTACATATACTATATAGATGCGTTTGATATACTCCCAGGCCCGTTGTATGTTCTACCAAGAATCAACCGTTCATGTCGACATTAAAAAGTGGCTACTTAAATCAGCCATTGATGACATATGACATCGCATAAAGAATAGCTACGTTGTTTCTGCCTCACAAATACTCTAAATAATGATTTGCATTTCAGTTGTAGATACTATGACGCGATATATTATCTGACGTATGATGCACGAATGAAGTTGTATACGTATAAATATTGTATGAAGTGTACGTATGAAGTATAAATATTGTCATTATTGTATAATAAGCGCGGTGGCCTGCATGTTCCGCCGTCTCAAACTACCGATCTTGCTATGTTTACGTTGTTTTATTGGCGTTATTTATTTTAAGAATATTAAACAATCGAATACGTCGAAGAAACAATTGCGTAATATTTATTTGTTTACCGACTCGATTCTTGAGCAAAATTAGTACACTCGTCGACATCCTAGATGGAAGTTATATTATGTTCCGATAGCTGAAATGTTATCAGCCAGGATGATATATACAGTATATTTTCAGGCAGTTTGTTGAATTGGTTGTCTTCAACGTGGGAACATCGCGACCGCGCTGAACATTAAATATGTTTGCGGCTAATGCTTTGCGGAACAACCATTCGACGTCCGCTATTTTGCCAATATAATTATAATTATTTATACAAACCGAATGTTTCGTTTACATATCCCGCATAAAATTAAAATTAAATTGCGAGCAAAGTGGTGGTTTTTTTAAACGCAATTTGGCGGGTTCTACCCCTTACACATATTTATTATAATCTTAAGAACACTATATTAAATAATAAACAAACTTAGCGACATACAAGCTCCCTTTAATAAAGGTAAGTTCTTATATAGCGCAGTATCCAGTCCTCAGGACAGCTCAAAGCGCTTTACACTTTAGTCCCTGGCAGACCTGTTCAATCGAACACCATCTCGACTTCTGGGAAGCATTCAGCCACGCTGCAATTATTGCGCGAAGAGAGAGAGAGAGAGACAGAGAGAGACAGAGAGAGACAGAGAGAGACAGAGAGACAGAGACAGAGACAGAGACAGACAGACAGACAGAGACATACAGGCAGACAGGCAGACAGACAGAGAGACAGAGAGAAAGACAGACAGAGAGAGACAGACAGACAGACATACAGACAGACAGACAGACAAATGGACGGACAGAGAGACATAGACATACAGACAGACAGAGACAGAGACATAGAAAAAAGAGACAGAGGCGATATATATATATATATATATATATATATATATATAGAGAGAGAGAGAGAGAGAGAGAGAGAGAGAGAGAGAGAGAGAGAGAGAGAGACAGAGACAGAGACAGAGACAGAGACAGAGAGACAGAGAGAGAGAGAGACAGAGAGAGAGAGAGAGAGAGAGAGAGAAAGAGAGAAAGAGGAGAGAGAAGAGAGAGAGAGAGAGAGAGAGAGAGAGAGAAAGAGAGAGAGAGAGAGAGAGAGAGAGAGAGAGCGAGAGTGTGTGTGCGCGCGCGCGTGTGTATGTGTATGTGTGTTAGTCTGCGTGTCTGCGCGTGAGTGTATGCGTGTATGCGATTGTGTGTACGTGAGTGTGTCTGTTTGTGTGCGTACATGCGCGCGCGCGTGTGTGTGTGTGTGCGCGCGCGCGCGCGCGAGCGCACCTTAAACATTACCAAATTATGGACACAATATCAAACGAACAGAACATATTCAACCCCTGTCACTGTCCTTCGAGCGAGCCAACCAAACGTTCAATATACACACTTCCACATCTGGTCACAGAACTTTCGCCGGAGAAAGGGCAAGCAATAATAACACAGTAAAAAATGGTTCGTTCGCGAGCGTTCTGGGAAACGCAATTAGTGGCGACAAGGGCGCCCCCACGCGTGATGCCAGAACGGTTCTATCGCACTAGGGGGCGCGCAGATGACGTGTCAGATGTTTTCGGGTGAAGTGTACCACCCGGGACAATGGCCGCCCGCTAGGCATGCTGGGAAGCGACACTCGAGCGACAATGGATAGGCGTCACAATTAGCCGTCATTTGAGACGCGTCGCCACTAAATGTTGCCATCCGTCCGTCGGTGATTGACAGGAGGGGGCGGGGCTGACATCCACGTATGCGCACACACCGTCGTGTTGCTACTGCGCATGCGTCTATTTTTCGCGGAAGATGGTGCAGTTGGCTGGATGTATGTGGGTGTTTTCTTGTTTCGTACAATATAGTATCGATGCCTCCGTAGGCCAGGAGAGGATCTTTATTTACTGCGATTAGTATTGGTGTTATTGTTGTTGTCATTGTTAGTATTATTATTGTTATCAGTGTTATTACTGTTATTATTATTGCTATTATGTAATGCATAAAAATAACGAATCAAACACAAACAGCGACCACTTCTACTTCGTAGAAGTTGTTGTTTCATATTTGTTGGTGGTTTTTTAGTTAGTTGTGATACGACAACGATGAGGTCGACTGCGGAAGCAGAGGATCAAGCCGACATAGTTGCAATAACAACGTAACATCGTCAACAGAAGCATACTACAATATTAGTTAACAAATAGCAAAGTAATAGTATGAGAAGAATAAGATATTAATAAGATATTAGAGTTTCCAATAAACGCACGCAGGCATGAAAAACACAACCGTGCGCGCTCCGATGCTCACAAACATACGCTCTAACTAACGAACACAGAAAACAGCACAATCAAACAAACACGAGCACAGTTCTACACACACGACTAGCAGGTTGACACACTCGCACGCACACATAACCCATATAACCACTTTAAGGCACGTACTCACGCACACACACGCATACGCACACACGGAAGCACACACGCGCGCACACACACACACACAAACAAACACACACACACACACACACACACACACACACATACACACACACACTTGCGTCGTCCACGTCGTTCATCGTCATTGCCCTGCCATCAACGCGACGCCGTCACAACTAACCAGTCCCGTCGCCCGTCTTGGCCGACCCTTGCCGGACATGATTAACCCGTGTTCACTGTCCGTGTCGCCTCCTCAATGGATTACAAAATTGTGCAATTATTTACATGTCTACACGCTCTCCCGTCGCGCTGATGAAAATACACCACTGGCCCCCCACTGACCGGCGATAGAATGAATCGCTGACCGCCTTGTTCGCATCCAGCCACGCGTGGAATGTCGGCCGTGAGAAATATTCTCCGGCGCGCTACGACCTGTCCGAGCCACGGACAGGCACAATGGCGCTAGGGTACTGTTATCGTACGTTACGTAAGCGGCCCATTATTGTACGTCACGAGTTACGCAAGGGGTCCGCGCTAACGGAGACACCGGCGTAGTTGGGCTAATTTCGGCCATTGGTCGACCCGGAATTAATGTACTGCGCGTCTGAGGTGTGTGTATATTGACACGTATCGTATACAATAGAGAGCCAAGTCTCCGCAAACGATTTACCGTCTTAGTTTCGTCACGAAGACCCAGGGCCGGACGCTTTGTTGACATCGGTCCACACGTTACATCGGAACAGTCTGGAATAAACTTTGTTTTATAACATATAACCGTTCTCTGGTTATTATTGTTTATTTTAATAATAAAATATACTACATTTTTCATTACATATTTATGCATACCGTACTTTACTTTAACGTTTCTTACCTTATCTTACTATACCTCTACTGTTCACCCCTACTGGAGCAAAAGGCGTCAACAAATTTCCTCCAGCCATTACGGTTTTGTCGCGAGCCAGCTCTATTCATGTCAGTTCTTCCCTGCTAGCTTCATTTCGTCTTCTACGGTTCTTTCCCCTGTGCTCAGTGCATCGTCTGCCTTTTCCCGTTGTCCAGGTGGTGTCCATCTTAGAGTCGCATGTTGTAGACTGCTTATGTCCATGCGAAGAACACACACACACACACACACACTTCGTCAAAGTATTCTCAGGATTCGTTTCAGGTACCTTTAAGTCGTCTCTAAATCTTCTTACTGATTCTACTTGTTTCTAAGGAATACATTGGTAATGGGTGGACGTTGGATCCGTACACACTTCTGCTGGGGATTCATGTAATTCTAAATGGAGAAGCAAGACAAAAACCTCGAAAGGAACATAGCAACTAAAGAAGTTTCAAACAAACCGATATCATCGCCGAGACAAGGTGGTTATTATTATTACGTCAAAAAATACAATTAAAAACAACCAAGGCCTTTTCACATAACACGCATCGTCGCGTCAACCAGCATTATTTCATGATACACACATCTTCTTTCTCACGTTGTCATTTGGTGTTCTCTGTTACACCCCAACCCATTCCAGCGTTCTCTTTTCCATTCATTCAAATCTGACTATTTTGCAGACGACATTTGGGATATAATAAACTATAGGTGTGATATATTTTACAACAACAGAAAACAACCACCAAACATAACAATTAACACCCGATAAGCAATTTGATTCACACCTTCACCATCGCTTACACAAACAAATTTGCCCGCTAAATTCCAAAGCAAACATTAACGTGCGACAAGGATTAGGCAGCCGCCATTTTGTGTCTAGCAAACAAAGTCACATGACTCACATACCGGACGATCTAGCAAGGCGTGGCTGGCGACGTGCGTATGATTGTTGGAAACTTTGCTCAGACGGGTTTGTGCAGCAGTTAGATGCTTTAAATTAACATTGGCATAACCTATTTTTGAGTTCACATGCAGAATCTATGTTTAAGGATTACACAACCATTACAATAAGTTATTATGTACAATAGTAGCGTAATTAATGTAAACATTAGCATACACCCATCCGTGGAAAAAAACACTCTACACTGATGCCATCTATCATTCAGTTATATCTGGTAGAGAGAGAGAGAGAGAGAGAGAGAGAGAGAGAGAGAGAGAGAGAGAGAGAGAGAGAGAGAGAGAGAGAGAGAGAGAGAGAGAGAGAGAGAGAGAGAGAACTTCGGTGGTTTCAGTTCATTTCTCACAAAATTAACAATGTCCACAAAACAGTCAAATAGAATAATACAAAAAATGAAAATAATATGCATTGTATATTAACATTACACCTGTAAAACAAAACAGGAATACCGAAAATCACGTGTATCACGTATATAACTAAATGATGTCACTAATTTGTAATATTAATGTCTATGCATGGATTTCGTTTATAAAAAAATTCATAGCTCTAATATGTTTACATAAAATGCATGTCTTTACCAATAATATTTATAATGGCGTGTAAATTTATAGCGCATACAAAGGTAGTTTACCTTGATTTAATATTTTTTTATCACGTGTTGCATTGTAACACTAAATTGTAACTGTAATTGTTACATGAACGACATTTGTACTGTTTTAATTATTTATTAACTTTCAGTGTCCATGCGTAACCCTTGAACATGCTCCGGGGTCGTATGTTTCAAATTGCGAACGTTGTCACGGGTTTACTATACACGCATGTTCGCCGGGCCTTCAACATATTTATCATAGTCGTAGGAATATTATATTAATTAATTAATGCAAAATTAGGAACAGACTGCTTCGTTTTAACTTTTAAATTATTGCGTATATAAACATAAATATACCCACTTGTGTGAGTATTTGCAGAAAACAACAACAAACCGCAGAAACTTAAACAGCTGAGTCTATTCCTGGCACGACAACACTCCCACCCGGTTTTTTAAAGGTCAGAGAGGAAGAAAAAATGCACCCAACAATTAACAATATATATCAATTCTATATCACAGTTCCACGCACGAACACCTCGGTACATTGTTCACACTTCGTTTTACGAAAATCACTTTTTCATTGGGTTAAAATATTCTACACGTACGACATTTTCACCTGCTTTGAATACCACGTGTATGATTTATGTATTTATTCGCCTCGTGGAATGTAGCGCCTCGACCGCTTCACTCAGGCGTATTGCCTTTCACCTAGCATCATTACTGTGATTATTTGGCACTCGTGGGTTTCACCTCAGACGTCTGACCTTTGACCGTAGAACGGAACTGCGCAAAACAGTGCAGGTGTAACGGGGCAGAATTACCCCGTGTCAGAAGCAGTAGCGCAATGGCCAGACCGTCGGACTCTCAACCAGGGTTCGAATCCTGTCCAGTCGTGTCGAAATTTGAGCAAGTTCGTTCATTCTAATTCGCTCAGCTGAATGAATGAATACCTGGCTATAGACTGTGGCGGATATTTGTATAGGAATTGCCTTCGCGCATCAATTGCACTGTGGCTGAATTCTTCCCAGAGAAGTCGAGATGGTGTTTTATGGACAGGTCTGCCTGGGAGTAAAGTGTAAAGCGCTATGAGCAATCCTGAGGACAGGACATTGCTCTGTACTAACGATATACCTTTTAGTACGCCTTTGTGTACTGCACAAGCATGCGTAATTGCTGTAAACAAGTTAACTTGCCCTGTTCTAAATTGACCACCAATTGAGTTGTCATGCCAAAAGAAGCCGAGTTTTTGTTTGTGTTCCCGATTTTTTTTTTTAATATGCAAGTATTGCATAAATTACTTAATATAATTACATTTGTAATTTGTACTATGGCAATTAAAACGTTCAAGCTTCTGACACGGTACTATAAGGCCCTATTTTTGGCGCATTGTATTGTAGAACCCAGCCAGCAGTGAGGACGTATAGTTCTATATCTGGGAACCTGTCACGGTATTATATGGTCCTACACGTCGCATGGTATTGTACGACCCAACTTATGGCACAGTACTATATGGTTCTATCCCTGGCATGATACTGTATGACCCGACTTCTGGCACAGTACTATAATGTCGCATTCTTGGCGTGGCACTGCCCTACGTCTGACATGATTTTTATACAGCCTGCCCCTTAGGTCTTGCACGGAAATACATTCGGCCTGTTACACCGAACCAAACTCGTGTATGTCGTTACTAGTTTATCAACTGCATTTTTCGACTTTGCAAACATCGCTCACAACTCACAACTCACAACTCCGGTATACGGAATTGTTATTTTGACGCGGCAATTGTTCAAAGAAAGGTGCCCCCGTAGGTGTGAGGGGGGACAAATTAAAAGAGCATAACACATGATTAAATAGCGTCTAAAACAGTAACGTGTTGTAAATCGCACTAAACGGATATAACCAATATCACCGGCAACACGTCCGCGGGTGCTGAATGCTTAACTTGTGTTTTTCACACCTAACTTATATGTCGAATGTTGTACTCGTATGACATTTAAACGTGCACATATCAAGTTTATAAGCAGCAGGCACCGTGTGTTAGTGGCTAAATGGTAACGATGTGTCGAATGCTACATAACCACACCATCATGCACCCACACTCGGTGATATACATGTTTGGTTCTTTATAATCAATGTGCGTGCGTGCGCGTGAGCATGTGAGCGTGAGTTTATATATGTGTGTGTGTGTGTGTGCGTGCGTATGCGTGTGCATGTCCTTGTGCGTGTGCGTGTGCGTGTGTGCGTATGCTTATGCGTATGTGTACGTTTGTGCTTGTGTGTGTGCGTATGTGCTTGTGTATGTGCTTGTGTGTGTGTGTGTGTGTGTGTGGGTGGGTGTGTGTGTGTGTGTGTGTGTGTGTGTGTGTGTGTGTGTGTGTGTGTGTGTGTGTGTGTGTGTGTGTGTGTGTGTGTGTGTGTGTGTGTGTGTGTGTGTGTGTGTGTGTGTGTGTGTGTGTGTGCGAGTGTGTTGCGTGTGAGAGCGTATGTGTGTGTAAGTTCGTACGTGCGAGTGTGCGTGCGTGCGTGTGAGCGAGTGCGTAAAACGTATATATGTCTGCTGTATGTCTGTCTGTCTGTCTGTCTGTGTGTCTGTCTGTGTGTCTCTCTGTCTGTCTGTCTGTCTGTCTGTCTGTCTGTCGGTCTGTCGGTCTGTCTGCCTGTCTGTCTGTCTGTCTGTCTGTCTGTCTGTCTGTCTGTCTGTCTGTCTGTCTGTCTGTCTGTCTGTCTGTCTGTCTGTCAGTACGTATGTATGTCTGTCTGTCTGTCTGTCTGTCTGTCTGTCAATCTATTCGCCAGACACTTCCAGACAGCCCGTACCTCTCAGGCATTGCGTGCGCGGCGCGATTTCGCACAATAATTAATCACGCGAGATCCCCGATAAATCTCGCGCCGTGACGACGTGTCTTTGGCACCTGGAGCGGCGTTGACGTCACGTGATAGGATCCGTTGACAAATTGAGACACCTTTGCGACACGACGCCGAATTGTGCCAACGCTTAACGACGTTACGAAGGCTTTGAAGTATCTCGGGGTGCGACGTTAAAAAATGATGACGTAGTCACCCCAAAGGTGGCGCGTCGTGCCACGACCCGTGACGTCATGAGCAGCGACCCGTAACGAGTGCGTCTGTCTCCCGTCGTCGGGTGATGCTACGATGTGTTTTACTCGTGAAACATTTTCTAATGTATTGTGTGCACTTTGAAGTTGAGTAAGTGTGTGTATTGTAAGGTGTGTGGGGGGAGGTGCGTGTATGCGTGCGTGCGTGCATGTATGTGTGCGTGCGTGCGCGCGCGCGCGTGCGCGTGTGATTGTGCATGTGAGTGTGCATGTGAGTGTGCGTGTGTACGTGCTTCGTATCTGCATGCATGTGTGTATTTATAAGTACGTGCATGCATGTCTATATAACTATATACGTGTGTAAGCATGTGCACATGTACGCATCTATACATTGTACGTATGCATGAATACATACATACGGAATTTACCTATCCTATACATCGCGATTAGCCTAAGTCACAATAAAACAATTGCGCCTGACCTCCGTCAAGCTTTGCCTTTGCCAATAATGTCGCTAATGGTTATATACAGTGGTCACTTTTTGGAGAATTTTGCCTTATGTTTTTTTCATAAAGAAACACTTTGGGGACCAGAATTTCAACAAAATATACGACGGAATAACGAGACCCGCCTCGTTTTCAGCATCCGATAGCATACATAATATACAATACGGTATACAGAGGAACACGTTGGCATGATCTTGTGCACCAGTAATGGTAGCTAATCTTTCGAAGCCTCACGGCAAATGTTCAAATGAAAAGTCTTCCCTTACATCTTTATTTCATGGCAGAAATTAGCTCTTTCTTTGAGGAATCCATTTTATTGTGGATATTGATGTGTTTGTGTGTGTGTGTGTGTGTGTGTGTGTGTGTGTGTGTGTGTGTGTGTGTGTGTGTGTGTGTGTGTGTGTGTGTGTGTGTGTGTGTGTGTGTGTGAGTGTGTGTATGTATATATATAGTATACTGATAGTGCGTTATTTCCACAAGGATGCTGTTGTTCTCGATAGGAAGACTGTTATTTTGTACGGATTAATGTCATTTCATCATCGAATCTCATATTGAATCCGATAACTGTACGGCAGAATGTCATGCACTAAATGTGCATACGGTATTGATGTGGAACTTGTCGAAGATGTAACGGTTTACTTACCAATACCGTGTAGTATATAATTCATCCGTGTGTTATAGATTATAATATTAATAACATATTTGGTCAACCGTTGTCCCGCAACGGACCAAATGTTTTAAATTACAAGTTTGCGATAGTAACTGCAAGTGAGAAAGGAACTGAGAAATAAAAGAATAGAAAAGCGACGAATGGAGCAGCTGGGGGTGGAGGTTGGTGAACATTTTTATTTAATGATGAAACTGATGAGAAGACGGCTAAAGTGGGCTGGAAACGCGCACTGAATGCAATGTGAATGGTCACCGACGAGAGCAGAAGACGTCAGTGTGAAAGTGGAAGGAGAATATGTCACCCGCCACGGCGAACCGGGTAGTAAGTCGCGCAGGCCTATTCTGCACACGAGCTAAAACTAGACGTCTACGTCATGGCCCATCAGATGTGTGATTTTGACATAAACGCACAGCTTATAATACCATATATATATATATATATATATATATATATTTTATATTATGCATGCATATACGAACACGCATATTAATAAACAATACACAATATGTGTCAACATTTCCTCGTTTCTTAAATTTTAAAAATTTTGATTCTAAAACTACTGAAGATATTTCAACACTTGAAGCATCATCTTAAAGGTTATAATCTGTGAAATTCAAAAAAGTGCAAAAATCATTTTCTCAAATTTGCGACTTAATACCCACGTTGCTGGGGAAGTCACATATGAAGTTCGCGACTGAGAAGGATAACCATCATAAGCAGATTGTCAGTCTCAACCTTTCAAAGCCGCATTTTGTTCTTGCAATATCGGGTGATCGTGATTTGAGAAGTTGTACTGTTTCTGTAGTAATTGTTGGTGTTTCATCATCGACCATACGTGACCCGAAACTAGAATTTAGCGTTCCTAAACTCCACGTTTGGTGTTTGTAAACACGTTCTTCTAAACGTATAGAATTTAGACACAATGAAGCAAAAATATGTCAACGTTATCTTTTAAAAACTTTTACAACTGGAACACATTTAAAGCATTTTGACGCGGTCATTCAACATAAGAGGAGGCTATAAGAAACTGAGATGTAGGACAGAGTTACTGCCACGCCAAAGTTGTGTTTGAGAGCCGCGCTAAAAACACGCACACTAATACATCATCTGCTTTATAAGAACGACTGTCGTCAAAATTCACATGTTTCCGAGGACCACCCGCACTGAAAGAAAAGCCACACAGAGACAATGTATACTACAACGGCGTCACTGTCACATGCACGTGTGTATATTATGTGTACGTGTGCAGCACAGTGTATGTACGTAAGTACTAGTTTACTCGTATATATGTGAACGGGTGTAGGTTTGTAGTATATTACGTGTACGTGCATTTCTGCGTCTATGTGTGTGTACGTATATATATATGTATATATATATATATATACATATATATATACATACATACATACATATATATATATAATATATACATACACACATACACACATACACACACACACACACACACACACATACACACATACACACATACACACATACACACATACACACATACACACATACACACATACACACATACACACATACACACATACACACATACACACATACACACATACGTACGTATGTACACACGTACATGCGTGATTGCGTGATTGCGTGATTGCGTAGAAGAATACGTATAAATACAATTAGGCACACACGCGTACATACGCAAAATTTATGTATATATATATATATATATATATATTGGTGTGTAAATTATATATATATATATCTATATATGTATATATATATGTGGGTGGATGTGTACACATTTGCGTATGTAGCAATGTTATATATGTTTATAAAATTGTATATGTATATTATATATATATATATATATATACACTATCAATGCGTCGGTAGAGTCCTTGCCCAACAGACATTTGCCAATAACATCGACAAGTCAAGGAGGAGAGGCGAACGTGAACCAGTTTAATTTTTTCTCGTACAGCTATGTTGTGTGCGGTGAGTCTTCGTCACTCATCAGCAAGACGCACTAAGCGATCTAGAAGGCGGGAGGTTACGAAAACAGCCAGATCCCGTTCTCAGATGCAAAAAGCGCCTTTGGCTGCAGCCCGCGATGTCTGGCCGACACAGTGGCGACTTGTTTCACGCAGTACCGGAACTGAACCGGAGAGGTCTCATTGGAACGCTTGGAGAATGGAGGGTGAAAACTTGGCGTTTGTTTATTTGCAATGTTAAATGTAATGTCATACGTTTAAATGATACGTTGGCAATTGAGTCACGTTTTGTGTTGTTACCAGGAGGAATAAAGTAATACGGTATATATTAAATACCATTGGCGCATTAACTTTAATAATAATATTTAATTTTGTTAAGCGCCACATCCAATATTGTTCACAGCGCTTTACAACAATATACAAGTGTATGATAAAAATAATGCATTTGAATAAAAAAACAATAGTTGTTATATCATAGATAAAATGATCTAATAATAATAGCAATTAAAACAATAAATATAGTAGAAGTAGAAAAGGAATCTGATGTAAAATATCATAAAATAAAATAGTTAAGATCATGTTTTTTATAAAAATAAACTAATGTCATGCTTATAACAGCAGTAGCAACAACACAAGTAGCAGTTACATTATATGATCATATTTTTATATATGAACTTCAGTCATATGTAAAAAAAAATAACGACAAGGCCAAGGATCGATAACTCCAGGGAACCGCGGCGACACCAAACAGCTTATGCTGCATAGAGGACGACATGCAACGAGCATTATAAGGATTTGGAAATCGCTACTAGCAAAACAGCTTAAATACCGTTTTTGTCGGATCAACATTTACGCCGGAGTTGTGGTAAAGCTGAAACGTCATATTCCTCATCTATCTCGAGATCATATACGACTTATAGGTCGTCGACGGGGCACTGATGTAGTCTTAGAATAAACTATGTCTACACCTTCGCCGGGCTTTTGTGGGACTCAAGTTTTTATGCGCCTCTGAGCTTGATTTCTGAGGATTTAGGCGCAAAAGAAGTTACGTGATTATTATAATCTGTCAAACCACTCCTCTGTCTCTTTATCTATCTGTCTTCCCCTGTCTCTCCTTCCCTCATTCTTTCCCTCTCTCCCTCCCTCTCTTCCCCTCTCCTTTCCTGTCCCCTCTCTCCCTCCCTCCCTCCTCCCTCCTCCCTCCCTCCCACCCTCCCTCCCTCCCTCCCCTCCCTCCTCCCTCCCTCCCCTCCTCCCATAAATATATATATATATATATTGGCTATAGATACATATATATAAATATATGTATATATATATATATATATATATTGTATATATAGCTTTGCCTTTGCCAATAATGTCGCTAATACAGGATTTCCTCTCCATTGTTTATATATATATATATATATATATATATATATATATATATATCACAAGCTCGTGCGCTATTCTGTCATGGTCCGTATCCCGCACCCTTAAGTAGAACAATTGATACGACCATTGCCCGGAGCTATTTTAATTTAGGATGATGTTGTTTTCTTTCCATATTGGTTTCAATGTTTCAAGCGCGGCGGAGGTGCGGAGTAATCATAGTGCAGTAATATCAACAACAACACAACTATTGTTGTTTTGAACTGTATTCATAGTACATGATAAATTAACAATAATAATTGTCATATAATTATAATAATTATAATAATATTTCACTGTTTCTGTACAGCCGTTACTTTTGCAACAATTTCTACCGAACACACGAAATCAACCGCCATGTGTAGCAAAATCTCCGCAGTTGTACGCACTGCGATCAAACACTATATAAACGTCGCCACCGGCCGCGGAATCAAACATAAACAACGACCCATCGTACACGGAGACCCGCCGCCCTCCCCGCTTGATCCTGCCGCCCGTCGCGCCTACAACGAGGGCGCACCTGTTTCGCGAGTTTTTTCGCGTCGGTCCTAGTGAGGCGCGCCCGCCGCCATCTTTGACGATAATAAATACAACGCGAACAACGGGTCGAGGGCTGCGCTGCGACAAGCTCTCTTCAAGGTCCCGTCATTCTCTGTCGGGGATCGCGACCCCGCATTTGTCGTTGACGTCTGCCCAACGCGAGCTGAATGGGTGCCTAATTTATGCAGCAAATTCGGGTGCGCGTCGAGGAGGGTTTGTGTCAGCGGGTGGGGTGCGTGTTGGATTGATTGTCGTCGCACTGTATATTTCTCAGAAGTGTGGACATCTGAGAAATTGTCGTGTCTGGACATTGATGGAGGCTGTCGCGGTTGTGTTGTGTAGCGAGCGGTGAAGTGTATTTGGTTGTGCGCGGTTAACGCTAGTGTACGAACAACGGGAGAGGGTCAATTTCAATTCATTCACCATGTGAAGTGTTGATAAGACTTAAAGGGTGAAATACTGAATTGACGGCAAATATAAACTTGAACTTCAAACCATCAAACAAATGCCTTTACTACTATAGCCTCAATTCAATATTTATCTTATATAACATGTACGTTTACTACTATATTATTGTAGTAATAAAATTATGTGTTTTAGTCATTATGTAACCAAATTACTTAGAAAACATTCAAGTTTCAAAGCATAATTAGGAATAATGGATTATTTGTTAAATGTAAACATTAAACATGTACTTTTTAGAACAGGCTTGGTTGAGCACATCATTGTCCACACATTAACAAGTTCCCTGTCCTTTGGGTGGTTTTTGACAATAGTACCACCCAAAGCGCATAGTTGACATAGATAAAAACTAATAGGTAAACTCCAAACATCTACAACGCTCTTCCAAAGTCACCCCTATTTGCGTTGTTCTGCCAACCGCAATACAATAATCGCTATTTTTCCCCCATAATATCTTGGTGGTGACATAATCAGAAGTTCCACTGTCACATACGTTCAACGATATGTTGTCAATCTCCTGCCCCACCCCGATGATCCGCACCCGGCGACATCTTCGTTGAAACCAACGATTCTTCTCGAGTTTCGACGACGACCTCCGCGTTAGAAATGTTGTCGTCCAGAATACAGTCGTACGAACAAAAGGTTGTCGTCCCAAACGACAAATGGTGTCGGTCAAATGACAACCACAAAACAAATGGTGTCGTCCAGAATACAACCACCAAAAAATTGATGACGTCCAAAACACAGTCGCACGATCAATAGTGTCATCCCAATTACAGCTCAACAACAATTGGTGTCGTACGAAACACAGTCGCACGACAAATGGAGACGTCCAAAAGACAGCAGTTTGATGAAAGTGACATTCAAATCACAATCAAAAGAAAAACAACACACACACACACACACACACACACACACACACACACACACACACACACACACACACACACACACACACACACACACACACACACACACACACATTGTAATTGTTTTTATTATTTAATATAATATTCCTACGACTATGATAAATATGTTGAAGGCCCGGCGAACATGTGTGTATAGTAAACCCGTGACAACGTTCGCAATTTGAAACATACGACCCCGGAGCATGTTCAAGGGTTACGCATGGACACTGAAAATTAATAAATAATTACAACAGTACAAATGCCGTTCATGTAACAATTACAGTTACAGTTTAGTGTTACAATGCAAAACGTGATAAACAAATATTAAATCAAGGTAAACTACCTTTGTATGCGCTGTAAATTTACACGCCATTATAAATATTATTGGTAAAGACATGCATTTTATGTAAACACATTAGAGCTATGAATTTTTTTATACACGAAATCCATGCATAGACATTAATATTACAAATTAGTGACATCATTTAGTTATATACGTGATACACGTGATTTTCGGTATTCCTGTTTTGTTTTACAGGTGTAATGTTAATATACAATGCATATTATTTTCATTTTTGTATTGTTCTATTTGACTGTTTTGTGGACATTGTTAATTTTGTGAGAAATGAACTGAAACCACCGAAGTTCTCTCTCTCTCTCTCTCTCTCTCTCTCTCTCTCTCTCTCTCTCTCTCTCTCTCTCTCTCTCTCTCTCTCTCTCTCTCTCTCTCTCTCTCTCTCTCTCTCTCTCTCTCTCTCTCTCTCTCTCTCTCTCTCTCTGTCTCTGTCTCTGTCTCTCTCTCTCTCTCTCTCTCTCTCTCTCTCTCTCTCTCTCTCTCTCTCTCTCTCTCTCTCTCTCTCTCTCTCTCTCTCTCTCTCTCTCTCTCTCTGCGATAGATTTGAATTGCGAAGAAGCTGTTTGGCGTATCATAGTTACACGAAACTCAACGTTAACGGTGGGGTTAGTTTATCGAAGTCCAAACATAAGCATAAAAGAGAACTAGAAAGTACAAAACGTTATAAGGGAAGTTAGCAAATGGGATTATATTAATATGGAAGATTTTAACCATGGTCATATACAATGGAAATCTCTACAGAGTACGGGGCCTGAGAAACACAAGTTTTTAGTTTTAGTACAAGACAGTTTCCTTTCTCAACATGTGCTAGAGCGAACCAAATTATGTGAGTCACTGGGAAGTAATGATCACAACCAAATACATTTTACCATCAAAGTAAATTCAGAAAGAAATAATAAAAAGCCGTTCAGGAGAAATTTCCACAAATGAAGATATAAGGAAATGAGGAAATATTTAGCAAAGATAGATTGGAACAACACACTGAAGAATAAGACAGCAACAGAATGCTGGAATATTTTAAAGAGTGAAATTGAGTGCATCGTCGCTAAATTTGTCCCCCTGAAAAAAACAAGGGAAACGGTCCAGAAAAAAATAATTATCTAAAGAAGCCATTAGAAAAATTAAAGGGAATAAAAACATCTATGGCTTGAATTCATGTTATATTACATCCTGCTATGTCCACCCAGCCAAAAACAAAACAAAAAATCAATGAATTAGAAATTCCACATTTAATGCTGTACATCCGGACATTTTCGAATATGCATATTTTGGCGCGCTTTTCGGGATGCCGAGATGTGACGTCACTTATGACCCACACTCGCATCAGGCTGACCCTTTCCATGCATTCAGAGCATGTTTACAAGTATAGCTTTTGGGTCGAAACGGGCGTCAACGATGAATGTGAATGTGCCTACAAGTCGACTGTTTTCAGAATAATTATATCGAATGCAACCAACGAGAGATAATCTACACCAATAAACATACGTAGCAAACATATATCGTATCCAGCTACAGAAAGTAACGTGTATAATCTCATAATATCAGTAGAATATCGATGTATGAAGGAGGAGTTGTATCATAACAGCTTAAATCAGTTAGTAAATTTATGTCGGCCCTGCTAGCTCAGTTAGTAAAGGTGTTGGTTCCTTAGCATTTATTTTGCAATCGGGTGACGTCGGTTCAAACCCCACACCAAACCGTTGATTTTTTTACCCTTTTTTTGGTTTATGTTTTCGCGAAGTAATTATAAACCAAATCATTTTTTATACTATGATGCACTGTTTGTAAATATTTTGGTAGTAATTATTTATTCGCCACAAAAATGAAAATATGGTAATTATGGCAATCTTGTTACATCTTGTTAAATCTATAGTGTGCGTTACTCGACCCTTCAGCATAGCCTGTTTCAGACTAATAAATTAAGCGCTATAAACAGTTGTGATTTGTTCTGGAATAATTACGTTCTTAACACGTAAGCCGAACAGTAATTCCTGGTATTTCAAACATGCCACATTTTCAAGTTGTCAAAAGAGGAAAGTTTGACTTTATTACGTCATAATAGGCGAAAGAGACCACGGGTAGTATTAGATAAGAGCAATTGCGATGTCTCGACAATTACACATATATAAATCAACAGGACGCCCATAGAGGCAATTTGATGAAAAAGGTAGGGAAATATTATTTTTGGCAAATTTGCGTAATATTCAGTGATGACGGTGAGAATAAGATGACGGGATAAGGCTGATGATGATATTCAAATATATATGATCGCTACGGGGATTATGATATAAACATAGAGAATATATATGCAATTTCACACCTACTTGAAATAGGCATATGGACAGTAAAGAATAAAACATACACACGGCGGAGATGACGTGGTGGAAAGACACACGTAAGATCCGAAATATACAACTTTACAAAACCGAATGATACTAAGTTTATAGACATATATACAAAGCATGTAAAACATAGAATAACTACGCGCGCACGCATACATACCCACTGACAGGTACACGTTCAAGCACCAGCCCACGCACGCACGCACAAACTCACACGCACACATATTCGCACACGCACATACGAACACACGCACAAACACACACACACTCACACACATTCACACACAGGCACACGCACATTCACACACACACACACACACACACACACACACACACACACACACACACACACACACACACACACACACACACACACACACACACACACACACATACATACATACACCCACGATGATCCGGAACTCACACATTGAAAGAATTTAAATAAAAAAGAAACACACAGGCTGGAAAATACATAGAGTCTTGCCGTACATCGTGAATAGCCCCGCGATGCTCCACGAAAGAAGCAGACGACATTTTGATTTGTCCTGACAGATGTCTTCCTGAGTTCCTGCTGGGACGTCTGCTTTTATAAACCCGGCGAACGCTGCCGCTGGGTCCAAGTGTCATACTAGCGCCTACACGTTGCGATAGATCTAGTCGAGCCAAAACCAGAGGCAACAGTTTGTGTAGGCAGCGAGTCAGGAACGGAGCTGTGTATTTTAGATGACCTAGTGCACGAGTTTCTCATTCATCAACACACGTTCATTATCCTTTATAATACAAAAGCCGGTGTTGTTGATTAAGTGTGTATGTATTATATATATATATATACATATATATATATATATATATACATGTATATGTACATATATATATATATATGTGAGTGTATGTATATATATATATATATATATATATATACAGGTGTAATAAACCTGACCAAATTAGTAACTAATCAGAAAAGGGTGAATACGTGCGTGCAACACAATTCATGCTTAATTAATAGTGATATTTGCCGAAGATTTGTCTGCGTGCGTCCTTTTCCATAACTAACGTGTGCGCGAAGAGTATCATAGTATATAACTACTGTGGAAACTCTTTAATCCAAACTCCAATAATCCGAACACATCCGCGTCTGCACTACATCACGGGGATGGAATTTCAAGTGACGTGCTTGATTCTATTACGCGGGAAATTCTTTAGTCATGATAAAATAACTGCATAAGAAAATGGTAGTCATAAAATAATATACAGTTTTAACTAAATGCACCACAACCATCAATAACATTGTAATTATTTAATTGATACATATCTTGGCCATGAATTAATTGATACGAATTTCAAAACTGCAAGCTTCATATCTATTCGCGATAGTATTACCCTCATGTTTCTGTGTTGATCTTGTCAACTTTACTTGCTGCTACAAAAGCCACTTCACCGGAAACTTCACACTGACGTAAGCGTAATGTTGGGCCGGCAAACGGCCAAAGTAGATTCTGTCGAACATTAAAAATATATGCCATTTTTTCTTAGCCGACTTATTTGAACTACTCACAAATAACATATATATTGACGTCAAAGAACCGGGTATACAATGAGGTAAACCAGCTGATGACGGAACTATTTATTATTGCATTACAGTAATTACACCGTCATAATAATTTATACGACGGCATATTAAAAAACATCCGACGAAAATAATATAGACCTAATGATGTTCACATTTCACGATGACGAATTATTATAAGCTCAATACATTGTCGTAAAGCGATTTCAATATTTCTTAAAATTATAATATTTCTATATAATTGCCGAATCTTGTATTTTCGATAATACTAAGACATAACATGTTACAGTAGCAACACGTTGTGTGCGGATATCATATTTTAACAAGCCAATATGTTTTAAATATCGATTAATTTAGTGTCGCAAAATGCCGTGAAACGGCATTTCGGTTAACCAAAGAAATCGCTGTATATTCCCCTGTTAGGCACATTAACGAGCACCTGTTCAATTTCCTCCCACGCATATTAATGTTCCAGACTGGATTTCGCCGAAGCAACCGGGCGAAATGAGTTAAGTAAACAAGCCCGCCTGCTGGTTATCTGCAGTGGCCTCGATGGTCGTGTGGCTCAGATGACCGTGGCCGAAATAACGATTTCACAGCAACCCAACAAATGTACACAGCGCCAGGCGCGCTCTGGGATAATTTGTTATAGTACCGACAGGAAGAGAAAGTGTATAATTTTAGTAGGTTGAAAGAAGGCAAGTCATAATATAATCCTTGCCATGGTGAAACTTTCATTTATATGAATGCCTACTCTTATAGTGGAATAGTGTGTGCGTGTGTGCGTGTGTGCGTGTGAGCGTGTGAGCGTGTGTGCGTGTGTGCGTGTGTGCGTGTGTGCGTGAGTGCGTGCGTGTGCGTGTGCGCGTGCGCGCGTGTGTGTGTGTATTTGTGTGTGTGTGAGTGTGTGTGTGTGTGTGTGTGTGTGTGTGTGTGTGTGTGTGTGTGTGTGTGTGTGTGTGTGTGTGTGTGTGTGTGTGTGTGTGTGTGTGTGTGTGTGCGGGTATGTATATCTGCATAACATACGCGTACTACTATAACTCTTTACTAACTAATAATACATAATATATAGGACCTCGGTTATTGTGTGGAGAGATTAACGAAATTGTCGCCTTTAATAGCAATTACCACAACGACGTGGTGCATTGTCATCCGGGTACTTGACATTAGCAGATCGTCGCGCTTTGCATCACGGTAGCCTTCGAGACGTCGCGATTGCGCTTTAATCGAACACCACTTAGCGCTAACGAATACACCACTTCTGGTTTCTCACGCCTATTATGACGTAACATAATCAAATGTTCTTCTTATGACGACTTGAACAAGTGGCCTGTGTGAATCGTAAGGAATTGATATTCGACTTACCTGCTAAGAACATCATTATTACAGAGCAAGTAACAACTTTACAGCTAAATTTATTTGTCTGATACTGATTACCATGTAAGCGTCACGCTGCGTGTAATACATGTCACGTGGACGTTTAGTTGACTCTGTATATGTAGGCCTATGCATAATAAATCCTCTTCACACTTTATGCAGGCTTCATCACGAAATAATTGAGCATGCTAAACTTGATCATAGTACATGTATGTATATATATATATATATATATATATATATATATATATATATATATATATATATATATATATATATACATATATATACTTATATATATATATATATAATTATATATATGAATTAATTAATTGAGCATTTTAAACTTGATCATCGCACATATATATGTTTTATACACACACACACACACACACACACACACACACACACACACACACACACACACACACACACACACACACACACACACACACACACACACACACACACACACACACACACACACACACACACACACACACACACACACACACACACACACACACACACACACACACACACACACACACACACACACACACACACACACACACACACACACACACATATATATATATATATGTATTGTGCATGTGTGTGTATGTTTGTGTGTTTGTGTAATAAGTGTAGCTTTACACACGCCACACACGCACACGCAAATCTCTTCATTCACGATTTTTGGAGACAGTTATTACGTAATAGTATACTATTGATTTTATTCACAACAAGTGTACCATTTTCTAAACGCACAACGCTAGATTTCAAAATTCACATAAAAATATCGACGCAATGGAAACACAAAGTAAATAATCGCTCAGATAACCTACTCACTGCGCACTGTCATGACACAACACTTGTGTCGTAATGCGGCGACTCGTTAATTATTACAGCGGCTTCCCGTTAGCAGAATTACTGTCGGGAAGGCGTGAACCGGACAACACGATTAAGATAAAGAAGGCAGATTAAACGGCCGCGATTGTCACTGAGTGGTGATGTATCGACAACAGGCAGAAGGGCTTGTTTAAATGTTGCCTGATTTGATTAACACAACATGACGCTGCCGAGTGTAATTTCTAACGTCGTCACAGTTTGTAAGTTAACATATATTTTTGGGTGTAGCTTGTTTTGGTTATAACGTTATAAATAATTATAATAATAATTACAGTAATTACTGTTATTAGTTGTAGCAGATGTAGTGGGTCATTTTCATTACCAACATCAACACTAAAATATAGAAAACCATTGACACGTAGCAGCAGCAGCAACAGCAGCAACAGCAGCAGCAGCAGCAGCAGCAGCAGCAGCAGCAGCAACAGCAGCAGCAGCAGCAACAACAGCAGCAGCAGCAGCAGCGGCAATTAAGATGGCATGTTATCATTGCTAAATTAAATACTTACAAAATAACATCAATACTACTGCTGCTGGTGCTGTTTCTTCTTCTTCTTCTTCTTCTTCTTCTTCTTCTTCTGCCGCTGCCGCTGCCGCTGCCGCCGCCGCCGCCGACGCTGCTGCTGCTGCAAAATTATTATGTTATTTTGTAATAACGATATTATTTTGTAGGTGTGACAATTCAAAGATCCTCTGCTTGACAAAAGAAATATAACGCTTCATTAGTGGCGCATTATATTGCATATCCAGTGTAAATACAAGTATATAATTTAGCAGTGATAACATGCTATCTTCTTGCACCATGAAGGTGTATAAACCACTCATCAGCTGATGTTGCAACGACATAAATAAATCTGCATTGCCGCCATTAAATTCATTGCAGCGACTATCAATACTGCTGGAATAGGCAAAATCTACAACGCCTTGAGTAGATCGCCACCTGTGTCATTCAGAGCGACTAATAGCTACACTCGTGTCACAATTTGTAGCGCGACATCGGATAAGATCGGTACAAGTGTCAACTAAATAATGACATCGTTGTACACGGGTGAAGGGTAACCCGCCGTAACAGCGCTGGCTAATGGCCGTTAAACTGATTCCGGCGAGATAAGATCTCAGCACGCGGCGGAGCGAATCCAAACAGTCGTCCAGACGGGCAGTCACGCCCTCTAACGGATTGTTTAGATACGGTCTCGCTGTTTTGTTCAATCGGCATTCACTCACTGCATAACCGACTCATGTTTATGTTGTGTAAGATCCACACTGAGAAATTGTTTTTGTATTGCTATGCAAGTACGAAAGCTGCTGTTTCGTGGTGACCAAATGTATCGGGATATGGTTAGTTAAAGAACTATCCGACAGAGGGCGAAATAAATATATATAGCGTTTGAACTAGCTCTTACATCAGGATTTTAAAGATACTACCCAGCTAACAAAACGTACGGTAGAGTTTCTGTGTTCTTTAAAAAACACGTCAGAGATTGTTCAACCTAGGTTACGTTCAAAACACCTTTCAATTCAATTATATTTAATTTTACGATGAAATGTGTAACTTTGCGTAAGAAAGTGTAAGTAAAACCTGAACAATATTTACTCATTTTATATTACTTGCTACCGCATTTGGTATGTAATTTCTTTGCAAAGTTACCGATCGCCAGGTCCGGCCAGCGGAATGATAATCGTATAGCCCGCAGATATACATTTTTGCGATGTTTTATCTTGAAATTGCATATCATGTGAAAAAGAGTTGACAAGAAGTTGAGGAAAGATGTACATGCTGTACAGAGCAAGTTGATTCATTGGAAATTTGTATTTAAAAAATGGACGTTCTCAGAATATTAATTCGATCTACATATCAGTAGTTAACGCATTTTAGATTACAAATACTATATTATTACTGTTGTATTGAAACATATATTGCATTCCTGTCTTCGTGCAATAATTTATAGATTACCATAATAGAATGTTGGGTATTTGTATATAATCGTGGTTCATCTTAATGTATCGTTATAACTCCAGTGAAACCCCAAAGTGTATACCTGAATGCAATCTTTGTATCATTCCACATCGTTTCACGAATATGATGTTATGACATGTTGCGTTTTATTTTATTTTTATTGCAGGGAGTTTGTGAGGCCCAAATAGCGCTCCGGTTAGCTCTAGACTGCGTGGAATACCGCGCTTGAAATGAGTGACAAAACGGCGAAGTTGGTGAAACTGAAACACATTTGGTAGACGATCTACTTCTTACACGGAGTTTACTTGTTTGTTCTTGTTGGCAACATTCTAAACATTACCTAAACACACTGATTGATATCAAAAAGCCTGACCAAACGTTACCATTGCTACAGCAACTTGCTAGTTGCTGTTAATTCAATATTTTTTTTCAAACTTGTTTCAAAGCAATAAGGTCGTGGCTGATGGCATTTCGGATATAGTTGTGTGTTTTGCGTTCTGTACGCATGCCTGTCTATCTCCGTATTTTGTTTAGCTTATTAATTGCTCCCTAAGAGTTTCAAGCTTAATGCAGATGTGACGAAAATGTGTTCCAAGATAAATGGAGCTGTAGAATCGTCTGCATGTCCGCGTTGTTCAGAAAAATGGTACTCCGTCACTGTTAGATCTCATGATTTTGTCGTCGTCTTCTCGTCTTCTCGTCATCTCCTTCTTCGTCGTCGATGCAGTCGTCGACATTAACTATTCGCTGTTATCATTGTGTGGATAGCCAGTGTGTACTTGATGCGTCTTGGTTACGCCACTCGACCTTTTGTAACGCAACAAAATATTCTCAATTTCGCACACCTTTGATATTGTCACCACACCCCGTTTAATCAATAACTGCTTTCGTTTATTTAATAAGTCCATTGTTGTTAACGCCTCTCTCCTGGACTATCGCTAACTACAGGAAGGACGGTGACGTCACTGAATAGACCGACGCATGCAGCTCCATAATCAAAGACTAAAACCGGAAGTGAGTCGGATGCGTTGTACAATGCCGGCCAGCAATCAGCAATAGGCCTACAAGGATATTAGTATTACTATATTGTTGATTAAGGAATTAATAAACCAGCTCCGAGAAATGTGGTTGCTATGCGACATACGCGACTGGAGTGAGGGAATTTGTTATGCTATCGGCATTACAACAGGACGAGGAAATAAGTTAAACATAGTGCATCGTGATTCCTTAATCTCGTCGAATTGGTCGTAAACATGTTATTGATAAAAAAGTTTATGTAATGCAAACGTCCGTGTACTACGTAAACCCAACGAATATCAAACACAAGCATGTATAATTTTCGATAAACTGGAAACTGGTATATTTGCATATCTTTTATACAATAATTTGAACGATATTCCCCACGTTTTTTTTCTTTCTTCCTTTCCTGATCCGATCTCATTGTCGTCTTCACCCCATTCCCGTATGATATCGTTCTCTTTTTTCAATCACAATCGAGACAAACCGCTGTTCGCACAGTATTCCCACCCCAGTCGCGGACTTCTTTTTTCCCTTCGCCTTCCGCTCTGGGGACACCCGCTTTCGTTGCCTACCATTCCCACCTGTGTCCGTTGTGCGTGTGGTGCAATACGTGAGGCAACATAGATCCACCCGAAATGAAAGAGTTCCGGTGGAAGTCTGAAGGGTGCAGTTTGAGATATCGGGGAAAGGCGGATGCAGTTTAATGTTTGGCAGCCTGTCCCAAATCAACCATTATTATTATTATTATATAAAGGCAATTTCCTCCCGCAGTTCATATATTCTTCATATCTCTCCTCTTCTCACGCCATCAATTCGTCTCTTCTCTCCCAGCTGTTTACACAAACTTGGTCTTTATCTTGATGTTCCGACAACACCGTTGTTTCTTTTGTTAACACTGTTCTTCTGCCAAAAACATATGCATTAGCGAATGATCGAAGCGACATTTACCTAACGACCTGGAACCATTTCAACGCGGGCAGAAGATTGGCCACCGATAACAGTAAAATCTATCTTGCAAGACAATTAGCAAGAGATTAGTAGTGATAGATTAACGACGGATTATAGATATGGGTGGCTAATGAGCAACGGCTACGGTCGCATAATGTTATTAACGTCGCAAGACAATTTTCCAAATGGGGACTGGGATAACCTGAAGATTAACAACAGCAATAGCAACACAGCAGTCGTATCAACAACAGCAAAGAGAGCAATAGTGGAATTATAACAAGAACACCAAGGCCACCAATGTCAACAGCAGCTAAGGAAGTAGTATCAGTAGTTATTAGGAGACAAGCTTATTCGGTTTCAAATAATTGGATTTGTATTTACACAACCTCTAATCCGCCGCCGCGGATTTGTTTAGTAACACTTAGAAAACTACTGAAGATGTTTCAACAAATGAAGTGCCATTTTAAAGCTTACGATGTGGGAAATCCAAACCAGTACAAAACGTCATTTCACAATTTGGCACTTAATACCAACTTTGGCAGGTAACATTAATTACACGGAAAGGACTGCGAGTGACTGGGCTCGGTGTACGGCCGTAACACCGGGAGGGGTGCCGCATTGCACCCTTGCGTCGCCCGTGTCGCGCGCTACACCGGCGGGACTCTGGTGGCGGGGGTTGACACGGGTTTACGAAACGCCAGCTCAGATAACCAATTAGTGTGACGGACGTCAATCACTGTCGTCGTTCCGTTCACTGGTGCCACGCCGCGCTATCATTCAACCGCTGTGGGAAGCAGTGAACAGCAAGCCGTTCCACACCGGTCGTTGTTGCGTTTATTGAGATATATCAGCTCGTTGTAGTGTCGCTCGTCCGTTCGCCTTATCACTTATGACGGGTTAATGACATAGTGTGTGGTGATTAGTTTCATATCGAGGCTTCCCGCCAAGTGACGTCGTGCGCGTGCCCCGCTGCTGACGTAATCCGATTCCATCGCGGAGAAATTGATGAAATTAACCAGTCCTATCGCGAAATGTTTATATGGCTCACCGCTGCGTGAATGGGAACATATTGAAAGTGGCATCCGCTCCCGTAGTTTGGGGTGTGGACACTTTTCAGAACTTGTTGTACTAACAGTTTTTTTGTCATACGCGAGGTTACTGCATCATATTAATAAATAGAAAACGCAAAATACACACTATAGATCCTTAGATCATGCGGGTGATATAGATATCGACCCGATAAAGGACAACACATTATCGTATTTGTTAGGTCAAATAAAATAAAATCGTGACATTTATAATGCGCCATTCCAACAATCGTTGCTCACGGCGCCGTAATCGTTTTGGCAGGATTTTCATATCTAGATAGCCCATTGATACTCTGAATCTTACAGATGTACCACACTGATCAACACACGTTTTGTTTGGCGACCTAGCGGCCAAACGACCGACCAAGGGACAACCGAATTAATAGCAAATGTAGTGAAGATAAATACTTTAAACTTAACAAATACCATCTCGACTTCTCTGTGATTAATGCTTGAATACTATTCGTACACAAATATGCGCAAGTACACATGCACTTAGGTACGTACGTATGAATATATGTTGTGTATATGAACGCACCAATGAAATGTGAGTGATGTATGCACATTGGAAACAATCAACTTATCCCTGCATCTACACACACACGCAGGCACGCACGCATGCAGGCACACACACACACACACGTACACGCACGCACGCACACCGGTCTATCAGCTCGTTTCGCTGACAGCGTCCGTAACACAAGCTCCTTAAGCAAAAAATTCCGCAGTTGTTTCTTCTCCGTAATTGCGGATTCCCGGCAGACGACAAGAGGAGGAGACAATTTATTGGGACACGCCGGATAAGTTATAGCTTCCTCGTGCCTTCTTCTCACGGCAGCACCACAACTGTCTTGACTCTCCCGAAACTCCCCCTGGGAAGATGTTCCTTCCCGGGTTGTTCGAAGGGGATTGTGGCAGGCGGCGCGACGACTAAACAGCAATAAAGCTGTGCATTAGGCAATTATCGGATTCCGGTGTCGTACTCGTGCCACGTCTCAGACCTCTCCTTTACCACCAGGGCAACTTATTCAACGTGCCTTACCGTTTCTCAACTTTCTTTCCCCCAGTGCATGTTGCTTCCCCCCACCTTGCTAACCTCTGTCCTTCCCTATATCGCCCTCCATTCCCACTGCCAACTTTACCCATCTCTCGATTCATTTATCACTCCCTTATCCCCACATCCTGTCGGCCCTCCCTCCCTATCTCGCTCTCCATTACATATCTCCACATCTTCCTATCTCAGGCATTTACTCTTTCTCCCCACCTATCCTTCCTCCCTTCCCTACCTCCCATTCTAAACCTACCTCCCCTTCTCTAGTTACCACACTCCACCATTCCCTCCCAACACTCTCTATTTCTCGCCCTCCCTCCTTCTGTCGTTCGCTACATCGCTCTTTTTTTCCTTTCTTGTCCCCCTCCTCTCTCTCTCTCTCTCTCTCTCTCTCTCGCGTCTCTCTCGCATCTCACCCTTTCCACATATACTCCCTTCTCTTCTCACCTCTCTTTCATACGCGGGATAAAATAGAGAATTACTGTCTCTCTCTCCTTTCCTCTCCTCTCTTCTCCTCAACTCTCGCGAACCTCCTATCTCTCCTCCCTGTCTCTCTCCCTACCTCTCTCCTCCATCTCCCTCTCCTTCTCACTCACCCTCTCCCACATTATCTCTCTCTCTATCTCTCTCCCCTCCCTTCCCCTCCCCTCCCCTCCCCTCCCCTCCCCTCCATGCATCCCCTCCCTCTCTCCCTCCCTCCCTCCCTCCCTCCCTCTCTCCACCCCTCCCTTCCTCCCTCCATCCCTCCCTCCCTCCCTCCCTCCATATATCTCTCTCTCCACCTTTCGTTTTAAAATCGGGACATGATGATCACTCGTATAGTAGTCACAACCGCACAATCTACATTTACCATTGATCATCCACGACATGACGAACAAATTGCTTCGGTTCTTCGCGCCGAGATTTGTAAAGTACGGCCAATTGGCATTGTGGCCAGTATTATGAATAGACACAGTAGCGATACTAAATTAAAGCCCGTAATTATTTAACCGAAACCAGCAACTCGATAGCAGCACGTCCGTAACTCAAACTTGCGGAGTAAAATCCCGGGGTATTTTGGCAGACGTTTTCCTGGTAATTTTGGCAAACATATCGATCTGTCATGTACTTGGGATACTAAATAAATAAACCCGATTCAGTGACTGAATAGGGCTCTCCCAGCCTAGAGGCAGGACGATGTTACCAGTGTTTCCGGTGGGACAGATATGTTTCCTTCCTGGTATGTCCGATGCATCATTGGTGGAGTTTGCGTGTTTCAGTCGCAGTATGGTCAATGCATACGTAATTGAAAACTGTCTTCGCGTCTTGTCAAATACTGTTACGTGCACGCATGCACGTATATTTTTTTCTGTGACAGATTTATGGGAAGTTTATGGGAGTTGGTTGAATCTGGACGTACGATAAAAGAAACATGTTGAGATTAGGTGAAACTGTTAATAATAATATTGTTTTATATATCCCTGCATAACCGCAAAAATAACAGTGTAGAATCGTTTAAAATAAAAAAATAATAAAAACAATTACAATGTGTGTGTGTGTGTGTGTGTGTGTGTGTGTGTGTGTGTGTGTGTGTGTGTGTGTGTGTGTGTGTGTGTGTGTGTGTGTGTGTGTGTGTGTGTGTGTGTGTGATTATATATATATATATATATATATATATAATTATACTTACTAGTTGTTCTTTCACATAGATAACAGTAGTATTGGTCAATTATAGTATACCGAAAATGTAGTCATAAAACGTGCAAAATGGTACCTACCAAATACCGATTAACACATCTCAGGCCAGAACTTGGATTTCAGAATAGTTTTTATGCGATTAGTCCGCTGGTAGATGTAGAAATGGTATTTTTCGATAAATTATGGTGTTCCCTTCCTTGTGCCCTTCATCGATTATGCAACGGTCACTACAATCTCCGGCATACGTCAAAGTTTTCGTAGTAATTTTCACCTGTTATTTTCATCTGTGACAAATTGACAGTGAAACTATTTCACTTCACGTGTTAAAGGGAGATTGACTGTTTCGTGTCGCAATTAGTAATATAATCTTTAGCAGGAAGTTGTACAATGCAATAAATGTCGATAGCGGATTTTTACAAATGGAATGTTTTGTTTACAATTTGACATTTACGGGTACTCTTTCAAAGTGTAGACGGAGTTTAGGGGCAATTAGACACAACTTGGTGAACTTCAACATATTTATGATGGTGTTAAGAACAATATATAAACAAATGTTACAAAATGGGGAAAGGATTTTCAGCCTTTACTAATAATAGTAATAATAGTAATAATAGTAATAATATTAATAATAGTAATAATAGTAATAATAGTAATAATAATAATAATAATAATAATAATAATAGTAATAATAGTAATAATAGTAATACTAGTAATACTAGTAATAATAGTAATAATATATATATATATATAATATCAGTAATAATAATAATATACAATATTTATATAATTATAGCTTCATAATCACATAGTGCTCTATGATGTTTTACATTACAATAATAATACCACTAAGCACATACCCTCAGTTAGGGGTCGTCCACAATTTGCGACATTTCCCGAAGCGTACAAACCGTGCGCTGGGGGGGGGGGTCGGAGGCTTCCGTATGCTTTTTTTTTTCTCGAAAATCAACGTTTATTTTTATTCCACAAAAATAAATAGCCAATTTTCGTTTTAAAAGTCGCCAAACGAAGCAGTTAACAGAATTCTGTTGCGGCGCGTGAGCATTCGTGATGTACTCGGTCTGTCTGATTGTCCCGTCTGCACGTGCGTCCCGTCTTTGTTTTGGATTGGCGGTCTTTTACATTTGTGCGAGTCCAATAATTCGAACTGGTACTAAAATTTTGCTTGGCGCGACCAACCGTAATGCACAAGTCACCAACTTGCTAGTATCATCATTTCATGAATGCATACTCTTTGAAATCTTGCATTAATGTTGATAATTTTGGACAGCCCCTTAAATCATTAAAATAGTAAGTTAATTAATTTAAGAACAATGCAGCTAAGAAGTATTTAACATGCAAAAACTCTACAGATGTTATTTTCCTTCTTGATATGCCAAACAGTCTGGTGCATTATTGACCAGACTGTCTAGCTCTCCGATGCTTGCAATTCACAACAAAAACTTCGCACGGGAAATTAATCTTCCGGAGCCGAACAAGGCCCGTCCAGTTAGACAGTTCGCGAACCCGATCCGATCTGGGAGCCGCAATTCGAAATTGAAATGAATTGAAACGAACTCTACTCATTGCACGCGCGCCGGTGTTGCTATGGCGACCGGCGGAAACATATCATTAATTGGCACTTAAGTTGTCGAATTTGCCGGGCGAATGAATTTCGAGAGCACCTGTCCGTGAGTTCAGGTTATGAGAGATCGGGTTGACGGCGTTGCAACGACGGGGCAGTAACGCGCTTAGTAAAGGCGACTGCTTAAATTAAGTCCGCAGATTACTGAGTATAGCCAACGAAATAGCGTTCTGATTGAGGCGTATTTTGAATAATTGTTTAAATGTTGTCTTATTGAAAATTGCATAGCCATAAAATCGTTTATAATGAATTGTGTCGATATTTTACCGTTGGCATTCGCATAAACTTCGTGAATTCCAACTTGATATAACAAATTACATAAACACGGGGGGGGAGGGAGGGAGGGAGGGAGGGGGAGGGAGGGGAGGGAGGAAGGGAGGGGGAAGGGGAGGGAGGGAGGGAGGGGAGGGAGGAAGGGACGGAGGGACGGAGGGACGGAGGGACGGAGGGACGGAGGGAGGGAGTAAGAGAAAGAGAGAGAGAGAGAGAGAGAGAGAGAGAGAGAGAGAGAAAGATAGAAAGAGAGCGAGAATGGGTGAGAGAGAGAGAGAGAGAGAGAGAGAGAGAGAGAGAGAGAGAGGAGAGAGAGAGAGAGAGAGAGAGAGAGAGAGAGAGAGAGAGAGAGAGAGAGAGAGAGAGAGAGAGAGAGAGAGAGAGAGAGAACCCGGAACTGAGAATAAATTAATTTAACCTATAAATAAGATGCATATACCATGCATAACGTAAGTAATAGATAAGGTCGGGAGACTCCCATTAAGACATATCATATCGCTAGCCCAGGAGCCACCCCATAAATGTCAACAACAACAAAATTTACATGACACAAATCAAAATAACATATGACTTGTTTTTATAGTTGATGATTACTCAATGTATCAACATACACACATAATACAAGAACTGATTTTATGTACACGTGTACACATTGACGTACATATGGATGTTGTGTCTAATGCATTTTTTTGTAAATTCATGTTTGACTCTGGACATGTACATATTATTTCTTTCACATGTGTAGTGCTGATGAATATCATAGATATGTGTGTTGGAATAACATTGAAGTAGTAGGGTAAAATATTGTTAATTAATTTGTAATAAAATTTTATTTGTTGGATTTTACCAATGTCATCCAACTTAAACAACTGAAGTCTTGTATAAATAGGACTTGTGTGAGCATTATATTATATTAAAATATTATTCGTATTGCTTTTTTCTGTAATTTAAAAATTCGATGTACCTGATGACCCTCCATAAAGGTAAACCATAATTAATAATGAGGGAGAATAAGAGCTTTGTACATAATATGTAATGTGTTAGGTGGTAAAAAGTGTTTAAGTTTTTTTAATATACCTATTGTTTTATATATTTTATGTTGCTATTTTTTGTATGGCTCTGCCAGTTTAAACGGTTATTTTTGTAATGCCTAAAAATTGAAATCATTTACACATTTAATGTATGCCCCATCTATTTGTAACACAGGGTATTCTACTTTCTTTTAGGCGGCATATGAAAATATCATGAATTTTAGTCTTTTTGGCATATTCTGACAATTTATTAGCTTTTAACTAATTGCAAATATTCGTTAGTTCTTTGTTAATATTTTCATTTCGCATGTTTCCTTCTGAATCGTTAAATGTATGTTGTGTACTAGTAAGGGTGGTGTCGTCAGCATATGCTATGAATTGGAAAATATCACTAGAAAATGTTATGTCATTTATGTTTCTAATAAATAAGAATGGCCCTAACATTGAACCTTGAGTGACACCCGTTTTGATGACTATATCCTTAGACTTAACATTTTTAATGTCTACATACTAGTTACGATTTTGTAAATAACTCTTACAAAGATCCAGAGCCTTGTCAATTAATCCGTAGTGATTTAACTTCTGAACCAATATATTGTGATCAATTGTGTCAAATGCTTTTGATAAATCAAGGTATATATTTAGTGGAGTAGCCGATGTATCAAGTTTTTGTATAATTCTGTCTATAATTTCGGGTGTTGCAAGATAAGTAGAATGTATATTTCTAAACCCATACTGGCTATTGAAGCATAACGCTTTGGAATGGAAGTAGTCGTGGATTTGATCAAACATAACCCTTTCAATTTTTTTTAAAATCACTGGCAGAATAGAAATAGGAAAATAATTGTCAAAGTCAGAAACATTACCTTTTTGAAAAAGGGGTATGACTTTTGCAATTTTTTAATTTGTCTATAAATATACCAGTTACTATTGATTGATTAATAATTAGTGACTGCATTTCTGATATAATTGTTTAATCAATTTTGGTAATTGTGTTGATATACCGTCTTTTCGACAACTTGATTTTGGAGGTAAACGATCAATTGTATTAACAGTAGTTTCCATATCAATTGGATTAAAACTGAAGGTGTGGGATGTCGGGTTTTTCAGGTAATCGTTTTATGATTTACCCCCAGTTGTAGCTGTTTTAGAGGGTAGAGTAGGACTACCATTATTAATTGTCACTAATCATTTCCCCATCGACTTTGAACAAACCTGGACATTGTTATTTCTTTTGACGTTTCTGAATAATTTCTTTAATTAAACACCACGTCTTTTTAGCATCATGCTTATGCTTTTAAAACTGGATTGATAATGTATTTGCTTAGCTAATATAATAGTACTTTTAATAATTTTATTATAAGTATACGCCTGTACAAGTTAGTTTTGAGTTTGCGATACTGCTCTGTATTTACGGGAGTCTGTTTCATTCTCGTATACAATTTGTTTCTAAACTTTATCAACATAATAATGCCATTGGTAATCCAAGGAGTTTTCTTATGTTTATATTTGATAAATTTAATTACTTTAATATGTAGTTATTTATTCATAGATGCAGTAACGATTTCATCGATATATTGTAGTTTTCATTGGGATCCGCATGCGTATCCGTGTTAAGTTTATCATAAATATTTGAATTTATTATTTAAATTTTAAATTTATTGAGTCAGGATTTCGATGTTTTACACGGAAAGTGATCAGAAATGTTGCTCACTAAAATACAAGGTGAGGATTTGAAGAATCCTTCTGACAAATTACATAAATATTATCAATGAATGTTCCATGATATTCTGAAAGTCGTGTTGGCAAAGTACTTTTAGGATAGAAACCACGTGAAACGAATGTATCAAAATATTCACATATCATGTTTTTTCGTTAATCTTAAGCAAATGACTATTGTAATCTCCTGCAATTATTATTTCACTTTTATATTTTTGTAAATCAACTAAATTTAATGGAAATTCGTCTGTAAAATACGGTAGTTTTCAAATATATATCTAGCTGGTCTTTATATATTTCCAAAACTGTTTTTCTTCATGGCTCAACATGTTGTTTCAATAAATTGACCTTCCCAAGTGTCTGTATTAACATGGATATTTACAGATTTATAATTGTATTTGTTGCTGAGGTAGATTGCCAAGCCTGCATGTGTACTACATATTTTGCCTTGGCATATTAATGTATATCCATCTATTTGAAATAAAGAAGTATCAGCCTCTTCATCGAGCCATGTTTCTTGTAAACATAAAGCATTAATCTCACAGTCACTATTTCTGAATGTCTCTAGCTTTATTTAAATTGTGTAGATGTTTTCATTTAAACTCTAACAGTTTAGGCTTAGCACGGTGAAGTTACTTTGCTTGTTCTTTCAATGGTTTATTAAATTATCATCGTCAAAGTATGGTGAATGTTGATATGGTTAAAAATCCCCATCTTCATTAATTTCATCCGGTTTTTTTTATATGTGATAGGGAGAATTTTTCTCTAGACCACCATACTGCGCTAAGAAATAATTGTTATCAATCATATTAGAAATTGGATAGACAATAGTGCTCTATGTTTATAGAACTAGTCGTTGTGAAAGAGCTGCACAAGCTATGCCCTGAGCATAATACAACTATTTTTGTAAAAGAGAATATTACGAATATTTCGCTTGCATATATAACACAACGTACGTGTTGCTTCTACATAAAATGTGTGAAAATAAACTACAGCATTGCATTTGCACAACATGAGCGTAGAGTGAGAATAAACATGTTGAACAAAACACACATTTTTTATTGTGTAAACACTACGCTTTGGGGAAATACTATATAGTATGCACTGTCCCAGAAATATAAATGTAAATGTAAACCGACTAACACTAAAAGTAGTGAAAAGTATAAACATTGCCCTCCCCCAAATAAAAACAACGTGAGTATTGACTATAGAAAACATATCGCATATAGCTATAATACGAAGTAATTATTATCAAATGATCACATAGTGTTGTAGCTACGTGTATTAACATAGACAATATGTAATACAAAAGCGCATTGCATAAAATATGTTTACCTTTCGTTGATTGCCGATTTGTTAAAAGTTCATATATTTCTAATGAAGTAGAGTATGGCGCGTAGAGCGTGTGAGATCTCCACCAGCCATGGTCAATACTTATACACATGAAATCGTCAACATAAGTCCGGAGTGAATTAACCATTCATGTAGAGCTCCGTTCGCTGGATCTTATCTGCGTCCCATCCCAGCTTGAACAGGGTTAACAATCGTCACTTTCTTCTCTTGATCGCTCACTACGACCAAGCACTGAATGCGGCCGTCACGGGTGAATGCGTATTTCACAGAGACAACGTTCTTCACTTCACGCAGCAGTTTGCTTCTGAGGGATGTTAGATCTTCATAAATCATAATCTTGGGGCCACTGGCATCGTTCACTGACGATCTATATATATTTCCCTCCTGCTATATTGCTCCATTGCGACTATCTGCCATTTTTGTTGTTGCATCTCGCTTTTCAAAGTACCGATTTCATCAACGAGTTTCTGAACACATCCAGATAGTTCTTTCTTTAGTTCATCTACCAGAGTTTGTGTAGTTTCTGATGGAGCCAATTTCACAACAGAAGTCACCGACTCGATGATGATCGGTTATATGGCCGCAACGATCTGGATGACGATATCGTTTACGGCAGCCACTTCGACGTTAGTAACTGTTGGGTCCGTCTCGCAGCTTTTTTGTGTTTGGGTTTAGTGGTCTTTTCGCTGCTGGTGTTGGCGGCGATCGCTCTCTCAACCGCTTCTGCAACCACGTCACCGATAATATTGTCAACAGTCCAGTGAGCAGGCAAGCAACCGTGTAATGGCGAACACAGTCACAAGTCACAATCACAATCAGAGAAGGGGGAGAGGTGGGACAGAGAAATAACGAAATGAAGGTTACTTTTATTAAAAAAAGTAGAATAAAAACACAGAAAATGAGATGACAGCGTGTAGTCTTACTTGCGACACCACCACCAGGCTGGCTATCGATTTTGTGAATATCTGGTAAAAGTTAAAACAACGGAGGAAGGATAACATGAAGTAATGTCCATTTCCACCACCCACTGCACTACCGAGCGCAGGCATGTCGTTAGGTAGTGCCCCCTGCCTCGTTGGGAATCAGCAATGCTTTCGTGTGATATAGCAGATTGATGGATGAGCCAATTTCCTTTGGTTGATACAGAATAAGTGCGATCCAGTGCAATATTTGGTTATTTATGCCAATGATGTGGACATACAAGTCAATCAGAACATGAAGATATGCAACGTAATAAATATAACGATGCCAATTTTAGTGAGTCGTATGTCAAGATTTTATTACATTTTTAATGCAGTAGACTTCATTAGTAATATTGTAGGCTCCCTCTAAGGCAGACCCTTTTTGACAATCGTGGGAACACAGGAACACATACGAACACACATGCATAGGCAAACTACACTCACGCCGCTCGTACGCACAATATATACACACGCACCAATACCCAACCACCCACACACAGACAACCTCGCACGCACAAGCACTCACACACACACACACACACACACACACACACACACACACACACACACACACACACACACACACACACACACACACACACACACACACACACACACACGCACACACACATACACACAACCACACTCAGAATCAAGTATTCACACACGGAAGCACATTTCTTCCGTACTTGATTCAAGCCTTGTTTCACTGATTCACTGAATCTCTGAATCACTGACGAACCAACATTTTTACGCACTCAGTCACTCACTCATTTACTCACTCAGACACTCACTCATTTACTCACTCATTTACTCACTCACTCACTCAGTCACTCACTCACTCACTCACTCACTCACTCACTCACTCACTCACTCACTCACTCACTCACTCACTCACTCACTCACTCACTCACTCACTCACTCACTCACTCACTCACTCACTCACTCACTCACTCACTCACTCACTCACTCACTCACTCACTCACTCACTCACTCACTCACTCACTCACTCACTCACTCACTCACTCACTCACTCACTCACTCACCACTCACTCACTCACTCACTCACTCACTCACTCTCACTCACTCACTCACTCACTCACACACTCACTCACTCACGCACTCACGCACTCACGCACTCACTCGTGCCGTCAGCGCTGTCCATAAAATGTAATTGTTATATCTTCGACAAGGTTAGTTTACTTATTTAGATATACTACTGGTTTAATATTCTTAATTGTAGTTACAAATGGTATGTTTTATTTAACAATCTTAAATACGTTGACACAAAACAATTTCCTTTTGTTTCGCATTAAATAATTGGTTCTTCGTGTACGAGTTCATTAATTTTCTTATTTAAATAACTGCACATTTTCCCGGCCATCGTTGGAAATGTGCAAACCTAACCCAGCTAATAATCCCTTCAACGCTATTTTTGGTAGAAGGTTTTGCGCGTGCGTGTGTGCTTGAGGTGTGAGTGTGCTCGCGCGAACGTGCATGCATGCATGCATGTACTCAGCCGTGCGAGTGTCCGCTAAGCAAGACTGGCTCAAACAATGGCCGTCACAATAATAATTATTGTTGAACATGTGTTCGGTTTCTGACACACCATGTGGCGCTACTGTCCTAGCGTTGTGACAGTTGATAATTCTCCAGACTTCGGTAGGCGGCGCCACTGTGTCACGCCTTCGTGGAATCATTTCGCAAACAAACTAGCTAGTTTTAACAATAGTAATATATTGCAACGATGAGGGGTCGTCCATATAGTACGCACGTATGTTGCAATCAGAAGCGTGTGTCCTTTATTCGACTAACTTGACTTACTTGACTTAAATGACGAGGACAATTTGACCCCTCGTTATCCTCCTGGATGTTACACCCCTCCATTTCGTCCTGTCTAGAGAGCACACCGCTCTGCTGTTAAAAGTCGGAGTCCAGTGTCCTGTCTTTTAATGTTTGAGTGTATCAATACAAACAAAACCCAAATAGCTTTAATAGTTATGACAAGGCCTTTCATGGTGCGCTGTTACCACTTAGAGAAGGTCTTCGTTGTTCTCACTCCATTACCAGATTACGGGTTTTGGCAGCAACCAATGAAGCGCTCGTACATAAAAATATGTGTTTCTTCCCGTGTTAGATAGAACACTACTTGTAGCCAAGTATCTTTTCCAGAAAGACACAGATAACGGAGAATCCCCAACTGTTGATATAGTGGCCTAGTCGGACTCGAACCCAGATCGACACCTCGGCTCGACTACGTGCTGAGTTATGGCTCCCGCCACTCAGCCTATTAACCAATTATACCTATTAAAAGTACATAAACGTGACTATTTTGTGTGATTGTTTTTTATTAGTTATCCATGTATCTTTCCGCATGTATCTTTATTCAGTCTGTGAAGTACGAATCAATTCAGATATGCAACGAGTGAAAAATGTGTGTGAGCGTAACAGATGGGGAGGACTTTATCACAAAGAAACGAACTGTTAGGGGGGTTTACATGCGAGTACCAGTACACCGTTACGAAGCGATACAAGACGGAGGTATCTAACAAATCCAAATTTAGCATGACATGTTTTATGGATGATACATGATCGCACTAGCATACGTATACATCACATGTATGATTGCTATGCTACTATGCCAAGACGCTTTGTATCTCGGCCGCCCCGCTTTCAGGGTTGCAAGTTCGATCCCAAGGAGAATCCCACAGATTAAGAATTAGTACCGGGCGCTTGAAGAATATCGTTCACAACGCAATGCGTGTTTTTTTTGCGATTGTTCTACGTTACTTAATTAATAACCGTTCCACAACTGTTCAATGTGCCCATAGTGTGGAACCAAGACTAAAAGTTACGTATTTTCTTGATGTGTTCATAATCTTATGTTTGTTGTTTTAGTAATCGAAAGGTAGCGATACAGTTGCGAAACGTAATAATCGTATCGCCTTGTTTTGTTATAGTTGCGGACCGTTCTACCCTTTACTACTGGTACTAATATTACTGCTGTTGCTTCTACCCACGCTACTGCTACTGTTGTTGCTGCTGCTGTTGCTGCTGTTGGTGTTAGGTCTGCTGCTGCTTCTACCCACGCTACTGCTACTGTTGTTGCTGCTGCTGCTGTTGCTGCTGTTGGTGTTAGGTCTGCTGCTGCTTCTACCCACGCTACTGCTACTGTTGTTGCTGCTGCTGTTGCTGCTGTTGGTGTTAGGTCTGCTGCTGCTTTTACCCACGCTACTGCTACTGTTGTTGCTGCTGCTGTTGCTGCTGTTGGTGTTAGGTCTGCTGCTGCTTCTACCCACGCTACTGCTACTGTTGTTGCTGCTGCTGTTGCTGCTGTTGGTGTTACGTCTGCTGCTACTTGTACTACTAAAACTGCTGCCGCTACTGGTAGCGGTGACGGTAGCAGTAGCAATAGTAATAACCAGGGTTGGTAGCAACAGCAGTAGCAGAAGCAGCTACAGCAACTGCAGCAGCTAAACACGACTTGAGCGTTCGTGCTTGGAACTTTTGTATGCTTGTTTAGCGTTGCGAATGACTAAAATTACGTAATCTACATAAAATCTCGGTCACTTCGTGAAACAGTCCCGTACGTATGTGAGTATTTAGCGTACTGGGATATGTACTTTTGATCCAAGAGCTAGGTTATTAGATTTTAACCACGAATCCTATCACTTATAGCTCACGCTTTCTTTAGACTTTACCAAACTAAAGTTGGGATTTCATTCTGACAAATAATTATTCTTAGGTTTGCGGGGATACCACTAAAATGCGACGTCCACACATATTCTCGCCCGGACACACGCACGAACGCGGAGACATACACACACACACGCACACGCACACGCCCCCGCCCACGCACACGCTCACGCACCCGCACCCGCACCCGCACCCGCACACGCACACGCACACGCACACGCCCCCGCCCCCGCCCACGCACACGCACACGCACACGCACACGCACACGCACACGCACACGCACACGCCCCCGCCCCCGCCCACGCACACGCCCACGCCCACGCCCACGCACACGCCCACGCCCACGCACACGCACACGCACACGCACACGCACGCGCACACGCACACGCACACGCACACGCACCCGCACACGCCCACGCCCACGTACACGCACACGCACACGCACACGCACATGCGCGAAGCGCACCATGCTATTAAAACGTCTAACAGAAGTAGTTTCGAGTCACTCGCTAGATGGCGCCACATGTACATTGTGGTACTGAATATTGCTAATATCGCAGTTTATGTTATGTCACGTCTTTTGCGGGATAAGCTATTGGGTTCACATTATGTAAAATGTTTCGCTGGTATTAGCGCAGCAACGATTGCATTAATTACACAATCATGTTATCAATTAAAGCTTGTATATTTTATAATTTTACATTTCCATTTAATTGGGTATTATATATGCCAACATATACGCCGGTTCGCCAATATTGAACTTGCTATAATCATTTTAACAAAACGTACATTTGCGTTATGGATATATCGGTAATCGTCCTCATCCTACGGCGATGTCCGATTGGTTGTGCAATTCCGCCACCGTCTCGCACGATTCAAAGACAATACATTTCTCAAAGGTATCATTTGATATAACATCCGTGATCACTGAACATTCTAAATAGCTTAACGAGTACTGAAGTAAATAAGAACATTGTTAAACCACGTGGTTTTTCTTCACTGTCGCCGCATCGGCATACATTAAAATACCATCAACGAGAATACTTTTTCTTCGATTTTTTTGTGTTGGCGGCGGTTGCCTCGTTCTGATCAATGCACGGAGAAGAATGCATACACAACACAAGATTCAACCATAAATCATTCAGGTAATGACAAACAAAATTAGTTTTTATTCTATCCGTAAAACTCTGGCGTGGCCACAAATCACCCTTACCCGCCCTAGCCCATTGAAAAAACACTCGTTGTGTCAGTGAATCAGTCAAACACAGATATACCACGTGTGGTTTTATGTGTGGCGTCTATACACAACTTATAAAAACAGGCTATTGCAATAATGAGACAACAAAAAAAGGTTTCGTGTGGACCTTGGTAGCATTAATGGCATATCATTTTAATGACGAAGTGAAGGGAAACAACTTTGCTATTCTAAGGGTGGATGGGTAGTTCCGTGTGTGCGGTGTGTGTCCCTGGTAATGAATATGCGTGTTGTGTACGTGATATTTTTGACCTCCGGGCTTCGATCCGTTTCATCTCTCTGTGTCGGTAGTTCTATGTGGCGTGAAAATTGTATTCTCTCTCTCTCTCTCTCTCTCTCTCTCTCTCTCTCTCTCTCTATATATATATATATATATATCTCGGCCCCTCAGCCCCTCATCTCCATGAATCCCTCACCACTCTCTATTTATCTCCTCCTTCCCTCACCACTCCCACGCACAAACACACACACGCATACACACGCCCGTCGCCCCTCGCCCCCCCCACACGCATACACACACACAAACACACACACGCTTGCACACGCCCGTCGCCCCCCTCACCCCCACACGCACACGCACACACACACACGCACACGCACACGCACACGCACACGCACACGCACACGCACACGCACACGCACACGCACACGCACACGCACACGCACACGCACACGCACACGCACACGCACACGCACACGCACACGCACACGCACACGCACACGCACACGCACACGCACACGCACACGCACACGCACACGCACACGCACACGCACACGCAGGCGCGTGCCTCTCTCAGACTCATCGTCGATCTCTCATTCCCTCCTCTCCGAAGTGCATTTTCTTGAACCTACTAGAAAATCACCGCAACACGATTTGGTGACGAGCGCGTATTCGCGGACTTTTCCTTTGGCATACGTTGAAATTAGACGTAACGACAATGCGGATATCCTCGCTTTGAGTTGTTATGTTTTTGTTTTATTGCTGGTTCGCTGCAGTTCCATCATACAAACAACCTACACACGACATATGCGAGGAGAATTAAGCACAGGATCCATCGTTTAATCCTCCAGCCAATGCCAAATGGAAATATATTTTGCCTTCTATCCAATGGCAATCTGGCGTGACCAGCAATCACACTAGCCTATAACGACAAACACTTCTGCAGCGTCACAGAGTCGGTCTGTAAACCATGTGATTTGTGGTCCCTTTATACGACTGATTAAAAACAAACTATTGCAACAAAGATACTACAAAGGTCGTCGCTTAGAGCTTGCTGACTCGAATGATATAAGGCGCCGGTACGTGGTGAAGGGTTACAGCCTTGCCACTCTAATGTTGGGTCCGTTATTTTGTGTGCATGGCGGTTTGCACGGTAACGGACCTGCGTGCTATGTATGTGATATTTGTGACCACCGGGCTCGATCAGTTCCGTCCCTCTTTGTTGTCTGCTGTGTTTTATATTATGCCTCCTTACCTGTTCCCTCATCTCTATATCTATTGAACCCTCCTCTATCCCCCCTTTTCACCCTTCCCCCTCTATCTCCCTATCCATCTGACGCTATGTATCCCCCTACCCCTATCCATGTTGCCCCCTCTTTTTAGCTGTCACATTTTCGACCGTAGGTTATCAAAAAGGAACGAAATCAATATTCTTTCTCCCCGTTTCCTACCATCTATTTCATCCCTCCTTCCTTCCTCTCTACCTCCCTCACCCCATTCCTCCTTCCCTTTCTCCTATCAATATCTCACTCTCTCTCCCCCTCTCCCTCTCCCTCTCCCTCACTCTCTCACTTTCTCTCACTCTATCTATCTCACTCTCTCTCTCTCACTCTCCCTCTCCCTCACTCTTTCTCTCTCTTTCTCTCACTCTATCTCTCTCACTCTCTCTTACCATCCCCTTCCTGACTTACCTCACTCTCTCTCTCTCTATGAGTTTGAGCAGTTATTGAGTTATATATATATGAGCATATATGAGAGCATGAGATACATATATATACATATATATATATATGTCACTCTCTTTCTTTCACCCACTCTCTCTCTCTCTCTCTCTCTCTCTCTCACTCTCTATCTCTCTTTCTCTCGTACACACACATACACTCACACACGCGCGCGCGCACGCACGCACACACACACACACACACACACACACACACACATACACACACATGCATGCTCACGGTCTCTCAGTCTCTTTCGCTCTTCCCATCCTTTCCGCTTTCGCTCCCTTTCTCTCTCTTTCTCTCTTGCTCAGGTACATTCTGGGGTCTACTGGAGAGTCGGTTCAACACTTTGTGGTAACAAGCGTGTATTCAGTGCCCTCTCCAGGGGCGGTTCCACGTCAACACACCGAATACATGTCATGCTAAAGGATTACCAATGCACCACAGTACAATAAATGTAACATTACGATTTACCTTCAGATCCGTCAAAACCTTTGAACTAGGTGCACTTTGACAACATTGCCTGAGCCAGGTGATCCACCAGACGTCATAACACAACACTGCATCGAGGCCACAAGCATGTCTTCTGGAAAAAAATATTTTCAAAGATAAGTTAACATACTATACAAACCCCATCAGATGCTAAGCCCTACTAGTAAATACATTTGATGTATCGTACACATATACATATGTTTTTGATACTGTCCCTTAGAATGATGCTAGGCAATATGGCACTAATAAGAAAAAGGTGATTTCGCTAACATAAAAGTAACGTTATACATTGGCGACGGAACGTGTTGTGTATGGGGGGTTGAGGCTTTCCAAAACCTCCAGTTTACTGCTCAACCCTTGAAGCTCGCCAAAACCCACCTCGAGACTCTCGAACCCCGGCTAATCCTATCCCCAGCCCACCCATCTATACTATTGGGGGCTGAGCCCCCCCCCCAAGCTCTCCGGTTCCGACGCCTACGTAATTCTTTGCTCACGTGTTGTGTACTGCCCGTCTGGTATTCATATGTTTTCTCAACGTCCATATTTTTTATAGAATTACAGAGAATTTATGTAGAATTTTATTAAACAAATATACGACCATGATAATTCTATATAATTACATACAATATTCTATAGAATTCCATAAAATTGTTAAGGCCACATCATATTTTTAGAATTTTACGAAACATTTCTTTACAATTTTACTATTTCTTTAGATTTTCTAGAGATTTCTATATAATTCTAGAGAATGTTTTGCTAAGGGCAGCTGGCCAGCTACATTAATGACACCAGAAAAAATCGACACACGACAGACTGTTTTGGTGTATACATCAAGCGGTGATAGGCATACATGGCACTGTGTATGACGAAAATGATCGACTACAGAGCCACGAATCACGCGTAACAAGATTCCCATTATTACGTAACATCCCTCCCACTGTCTGCGTACAGCGCTGCCCTTCGTTTCGGGCCACGCACCCACCCACGCTCCGGCAGAAGCACTACCGCGAACCTTTCCACCACCCAATACCACATTGATTTACGACAAGGGTCTTCCATTCTGCCTCAGTTACATGTTGATATCTCACAATGGCATTCCATTCTTTCTCCGTTACACATACATTTCAAAATACGTCGTTCCATCGAATATACATTACACGCGGATATCCATCAAAGTAAGAAGGACACAGATAAGCTAGAAAGAGTACAACGAAGAGCAACTAAGCTGATTCCTGAACTGAACGATCTTAGTTATGAAAGACGCCTATTAAAATGCGGGTTGACAACATTACAGACTAGGAGACTAAGAGGAGACCAAATATAATTTTTTTTTAAATGGTTATGAAGATATTGATAGAAATATTTTCTTCAAACTTAAAGAATGCAGTAGAACTAGAGGGCACAATGCGGCATTAGTCCAAGAACAGTGTAGGTTAGATGTGAGAAAATAGTAATTCTCTCAGAGGACAACAAATGACTGGAACAAATTATCTGTTAATGCTAACAATGTCAATATATTCAAAAATAAAATTGACAACTTTCTGGGGAGGGAGGACTATACGTAGTTGGAAAATTGTTGGACTCTCGATAAGCCAAAGGCTTCTTTGTCCGCACGCCGTATGCAGCTTGTAGCTCTGGACGGCAATCTTGTTAAATTTTGTTAAGTCTTGTTAAAGCAATTCCATCCGATCTCCGTTACACATTGATTTCCATCAAGGACATTCCATCTGATATCCCGTACACGCTGAATTCCAAATAGGGCGTTCCATCCGATGTATGTTACAAACTTATTTCTACGTACGTGTACGTAGCTCTACCGTATCTGCATTATACACTGATTTCCATCAAATTCCTTCCACCCGAGTTTCACTACATATTGATTTCCAACAAGGTTCTTCCATGCTGATTTTGAACAGGTTCCTTCCGTCCTGGTCTCCACTGCATGTTAATTTCCAAAAGGCCCTTTCACCCGGTCTCCGTTACACACTAATTTCCAACAAGGTCCTTCCGTCTGGTCCACGTTACATGCTGATTTACAACTAGGTCATGCCATACGATCTCTGTTATACTCTAATTTCCCTAAGCGTTCCTTCTATCCCAATCAAATCACACATTGATTTCAAAATAATAATAATCTTTCCCAAATTCCCAAGCCAAATATTCACTGATTTCTAAATAAACATTACTATTCCAACACAACTTAATTACTCGCTAACGATTCTCTGCCGTATGTCACTATCGCCTATAATAACTTCACTACCATGTATCGATGCTAACATCTTCTTTGAACTTACACGGAATAAAATGGCATCATTAAGGACATGTGTGACCTCAAAAAGGTGAAACACGTTATCATGATGTGTGTCAGAAATCGAGTTTGACGCCGCGCATAATTATGCCCCGGCAGTTTCCCATCCAGTGGACAGTATCCTTGCATTAGGCCGGACAAATCACTCGACGGCCCGGCGAAATGATCCCCGGAGCATGCAAGATCACGTGCTACGAGAACGCGGAAGTCCGTCTACTGTCCGTACTCAGGTTGAGCCGCGGATGTGTGAACTGTCTTTCCGGCAAATCCTGGCGTCCAACTACATGCCCGCAACAACTCCGGTGGAATCTCATATCTGGACATGTTGCTGCGTTGCCGCATTCAGCGATTATGTTCTCCTTGAAGGAAGCTGAAAGGTTGGTGTTATCGATAATATCCAGACATATCCCAGTAGTGGTGGATTGTGGAAGTCAGGTTTAATATTCAATAATCGTTTTGGCTAAAGTTGTTACAGGTCATATATAAAGTATGCACGTACGAGTTAATACATATTATTCCGCTGACTGGTTATATCATGATATAACTATATTGAACTTGTAATTGTTAGAGAATAAGGCACATACTCAAAACGTAAAATACAAATGATGACAGGATGTCTACAGCTATACCCAAATACACACAAGTATAACAGCATGATACTTGTGTGGATTTGGGAACTTTATGGTGAATGTATGTACAATGCAACTGAAAATTTGCAAATAATAATAAATGTATTATTTATTCTTAATTTATTTTCTTATATACAGAAACAAACATAGGGGGTAACTGCTGTCTCGGTGTTTTATGTGTCAGAATCATAGCAAAAAAGCACACAATATTCTGTATATTGAAACAACAGGTGAAATCAATGATATTGTGGGGATTAGAGACAACGGGAAAACAACTAGTAATGTGGAACCTGGTAGAACATAAAACAACAAAAGGTATGTAACAGTTTTAATCAGAAAGATATTTATCAACGGTAACAATTGGGGATTGGTAAACAATACAACGCTGTGAAGGAATATAAATATGTCGATGCCAATGTCAGTTTGCGATTAATGTAGCAGGGATAAACATCTGAATCTCAGTTTTAAACAAGGAAGAAACCCCATCTTCCGATTATATGTTGATCGGACACAGCGCGACTCTCCATTATAGTACATTCCGGTTGCGACAGTAGAGAAAGCTTAATTTGTGCATGCATAGAACTACACATAAAAGTGGACCAGACCACACAACGCATACTGGTGTGCTATAAACAATACCGCAGCGTTGCATTCGAGAGCAATGCAAAATGATTGATTAAATTAATCTCGCGAAGATAGCATGATTGCATAAAATATAAATCCGCAATATGCCTACAATTACTCCTTGTTTGTGGAGCGATCATTGCCAATGCATCTGCCTCGATGATTTTACAGTAATTGTTGCTATGGCAACACTATTATCCTCATCGATAATAATAACCTAGGCCTATAACCCACCGCTTCATTGTCAAATATCAATCCCACCAGTTACGGCGCAACGGACTCTTACACGATAACCCATGGTCATGCAGCGAGGCATATACACGTCCTATATTTGTTCATACGTAATAAGAGGCACAAGGCAATGGGAAATTCTGGTTTTCGGGGCAAAACGCGATAGCCGGTTTGCGTTTGTTGACAAAATCTCACATATTTTATTTTGCTAATTCTCAAAGAGGGTAAATGAAAATGTTTGCATGTTATTGGAATGTAATAAGAATACAACACCGTTGCGACTGAGAACAGTGGTCGAAATCTACTTTAGTACATCTCAATTGTGCAATTTTACCCAATCAGAAACGTTACCCGAATTGGTGTCTTTCGCGTTTTGCCACGAACCAAAGAATTTGTTTAAAGTTGATTGTAAATAACAGTTGCAGTGCTTTTTCTTTCAGGCTGTCTCCATATGGAGATGCAGATAAGGACGTTCCACACCATCTGTCTAGCTCCGCCTTTGAATGTACCAACCTATTGGTAGCAAAGAGACAGGGAAATAAGACAACGTTTCAGATTCCACAGTTAGGAAAATCAACCAGGATACGGTCTGAAAGTAAATTTGAATTGTCTTTGTCGTGCGCAGGTCACTCATTCATGAGTAATAAGCAGGCCACGTCACCAGAAAATCGAATTGCCCCTCCCATCTGTCTATCACCAGTGCCGGACATGCAGTCATGCGTGACGGATATACATGTCGCTATTTAACGTTGTGGTCGTGTATTCGTTGAACACTCTCAGAGCTCGGGTCCGTGAGCCGGGACGATATGCGTGTACCGCCGACGCATCCTGTCGTATAACTTCGGACGACGAACGCCAGACTGCCGTGTTCTGCCACGCGTGACGACGGTGAGCAGCCACGCATGACGAGACGCCGACAGAGTTCCGTGAGCGTATGTACTCGACGAGGCGTTAGTACAGGTCATGTGCCGTTTGTTGACGTTCGTCACGCTTCAGTGGCTCGTGGCCAGCGTCGCTGCTCGCGAGCGCGCGCAGAAAACATATGACGGGTAGGTTCAAGTCGTTTTCTTTATCTACAGTGGAACCGCACTATTAAGGTCACCCTCGGAACCTGGCTAAATTGACATGAATAACGATGTGGTCGTATTAGCTGGACACATTTCCTGTACTGTTGTTTGGGACTTTCCTAGGGTGACCTTAATTGCGAGGTGGCCGTATTACCGAGGTGACCATAAAGCGAGGTTCGACTGTAAAAATATGGTTGCATCGAAACTATCACAATGAAATAAACACATCGAATGATCCCTATTTCTCAACAGGACATCATACAGACGAAGTGTTGTACGATTTGTGAAATTATATATCGTTTTAGCTTATAATTATAGCAAATGTACTTTTAATTATTTACATCTGTATCGTCAACGATACATACATTTTTGATATGCAAGTTATTACCGATTGATTTAAATAATGATTCGGACAACCCGGGTCCCATGATAAACACTGATACAGACACGCACACACCGACACAGCGACACACCGACACACCGACACACCGACACACCGACACACCGACACACCGACACACCCATACACCCACACACTGACAGACCCACACACCCACACACCCACACACCAACACACCCGCATGAATACGAAAGCACATACACGCCCGCGATTACAAATGTACGCACGCACACACGCACCCGTACAGACAGACAGGCAGACAAACAGACAGAGAGACAGACAGAGAGACATACATACAGACAGACAGAGACAGACAGACAGACAGACAGACAGACAGACAGACAGACAGACAGACAGACAGACAGACAGACAGACAGACAGACAGACAGACAGACAGACAGACAGACAGACAGACAGACATACAGACAGACAGACAGAAGACAGACAGACAGACAGACAGACAGACAGACAGCCAAACATACACACACAACACCCCCACACACGCACATACACACACACGCACACGCACACGCACGCCCCCCACACACGCACTCACTGATTGTGTGTGTGTAACGGTATAAATTGCTTTTGCTACTTTCGGCAAATATCAAATACCGACCCAACTACGCCAATCCGACAACGTTTTCACGTATAGCCGTACGGCGGGCTTTTTTCTAACAACTATACAAGCAAGCCAGGCACAAGATGTCCTATACAACATTCGTGCCAATGCGTTTCGGGTCAGTGGTCAAGTCTGTCACGTTCACATCACTCACGCCAGAAAATACCGCAGGCGATGTACTGATAGTTTTGCTGCCAATAGCTCGAATTGCAGAAAGGATAACGGTTTAGATTGATATGCGCACAATTTCTCATGCAAGAATGAGAGATAATCGTGTCCTCTGGTGACGGGTACGATCTGCAACGATGTTATGTGTTGTGGTATTCAGCGCTGTGGAATACAACGGAAGAACGTCCGAGACCATACAGTTACACTGTCTACTATTCTGAGATTCGAGGCACGTGAGGTGTTTATAAGAAATCTACAATCCAAGGACATCGATTGATTCATAAACATAGGCGAGTCCAGGGGCCTGGGTGACACGTGTCCCCTTGACCTTACGTATTTGGCGTGCCGTAGACCTTTTATAATGGGTCCACACGACCGTCTTCCGATGTCACCAGTCCAGCAGAGACAGCAGAGAAGCTGAAGTTACGGCGGCGCGGCAGAATCTCTCTGGATCCGCCCCTGCATGGACAATTCGTTAGTAGATGCTCTATGTTTGTGCGTTCCGTCGTACTTAACTTTCTTCTTCCTTTATTTTGGTCAATCGGTCGATCATTTTGTGATTGTTCGTTTTGGCGTTTGTTCGTTCCTTCGTTCCTTCGTTCCTTCGTTCCTTCGTTCCTTCGTTCGTTTGCTCGCTCGCTCGTACGTCCGGGTAAATCCTTTATCTGTGTTGCATGCTGGACCGATCCTACTTTGCGACGTCACACAGGGGCGTAAACACGTGTCTGCTGAATAAGCATACAAGGAATCGATAGAAAGACTAAATACCAAGCCCCTTTTAAACTTAACCAATCCACCCGCGTTGCATCCCAAGTCAAGCGGAACAACTTAATTCGCAGGTGAAAACCACAAATACTACAATCGTCGCTGTTTCACAATAGTTTTGCAATAAGGACACGGGGCCACACAACAGTTATATCACGTTTCAGTGGTCAGTACAGTTATATAAAATTTAGCACGTGGTTAGACATTCCCATTGAAATGGTATGTGGACGAAAGACACCGTTATTTTTTTGAAAGTCCAAAATTGTATCGTTGTGTGTAACCTATCCTCATCAGATGTGTGTCAATGTTGTTTTAAGAATTCTACTACTAGGAATTACACAGTCAATAGATAACTCGATGAATACATGTGTCGTTCCATGTGACGATGAGTATGTAAATACATATGTCCCCCTGTGAGAAGCGCAGTAGTGCAGTTGCTAGAGCTTCGGACTCTCGACCGACAGAACCCGGTTTCGAAACCTGTGCTGCGGTGTCAAACCTTGGGCAAGTGCATTCACTCTAAGTTGCAGCAAGTGCATTCACTCTAAGTTACAGCGCAGCTGTATGAATGAGTACTTGGCTATAGATAGTGGTGGACATTTCTTCGTGCAGTATTTTGTGGATGCTTCGCAAGAAAGTCGAGAGGGTGTTCGATTGAACAGGTCTGTCAGGGAGTAAAGTGTAAATCGCTTTGAGCAGTCATAAGGACTGTACACTGCGCTATATAAGAATGTACTTTTTTACGTCAAACGGCTCGTTGCATCTAAGGCCACGCGGGACACTCATTCCAAAACTATCGTAACTGCTGCTTTATGTAAATATTGGATTACGAAACATCCTGTGAGAGTTGCCTCTGTGTGTCTATTAGAATAGCAAAAGTGATTATAGCGTCTTGAAACACGTTCATTTGGATAATGGTTAATCCCTCTGGCGTCGGCGTGGCGAATATGCTGGGGGTTGAGGTTCACCAAATACCTTCAATTGCACCCCACCATTAAGGCACTCCGAAACCTCCAAATGTACCCTCACTGAGGCAGAAAGTTCCCATTGCACCCCCTGTCGCTCATCAGAACTACGATTACACCCACTTTCACACCCACCAAAATCATACAACTGCAACCATCTTCCCAATATACTGGGGGCTAATCCTCTCCCCGTCACCCCTCCACAAATGTTGTGGGGCTCAGCATCCCAAGCCCCCCGGTTCGACGCCTGAGTTAATATGTCAAGAAAGACAGATGAAGTAGGCAGTTTCTTTGAAAATCGGTTCAAGCTGTGGCCGTACGGGACGATATACGCAGTGGCTATGCCAATGTTGAATGACGAGACTCTAAGCTCAGGCTCAGTGGTCACGGAGCCGTCCAGACGGAGGAATATGAGGGAAGTACTGATCGTTTGAGGTCACATCTGTAGGCCACGTGTTGATAGTGGCTACACTGGGTCACGGAGCAAAATTCTTATTCCAGTCGGCGGATGATCTTGTAAGGTGTGTAGTA